>OX155898.1:70753699-71166199 GCA_944588485.1 Phosphuga atrata | reverse complement strand
CAGACTACACCAGACTACACCAGACTAAACCAGAGCAAACCAGACAAAACCAGACCAAGCTAGACTAAACCAGACTAAACCAGACAAAACCAGACGAAACCAGAGCAAACCAGAGCAAACCAGAGCAAACCAGACTAACCCAGACTAAACCAGACTAAACCAGACCAAACCAGACGAAACCAAAGCAAACCAGACTAATCCAGACCAAACCAGATCAAAAATTTTTAACACACAAGAACGAATTTGTATTTAAAAACTTAATTTTTATTAACTTTTTTATTAACGCGCGACTAAACTACGCGTTGAAAACATTTCAGTAACATATCAACCCATTTCGAAAACAACACGATACGAAAACATCACACCTTAAATTATCACGGGAAAAAATAAAAGACTAAATACACGTGGAGAATATCACAGCAATACAATAACACGTCGAAAATATAACATTAGGATAATAAAACATCCTAATCATTATTATCACCAGATATTTTAAGATGTGATATTTTCGTAGGGCAATGTTATGACGGTCTGTTGTGACGTGTTGTTTTATCGGGACACCGGAAGTGACAGCCCAAGTCACAAGCTTCGCGTGAATTGAAAAATTTCGTTAGCGAACTGCTAATCAAATAAAATTGCCCGCGTTCAGATTTATAGCGTGGACAGTGGAAAACCATCTGAATTTTCGATTTCTCGCGTTTGTTTTGAGCGAAAAGCAATTAAAATCGACGAAAATGCAATTAAATCTTACCTCATTCGACAGGCAACAGTTTGACGTTTGTTTTGCACCACTCTCTACCGGAAGCAATTACAGACACACGGTTCTATACGAAAATACTTGAAATCTGTTTCAAGTTAAAAAAAAGCCTTAAAATTTCTATTTTTATCTCAAACCAGACCAAACCAGATTGAACCAATCTAAACCAGGATAAAGCAGACAAAACCAGACCAAACTAGGCCAAGCCAGACCAAACCAGACCAAATTAGACCAAACCAGACGAAACCAGAGCAAACCAGACCAAACCAGACAAAACGAGACCAAGACCAGACTAAACCAGACCAAATCAGAAAAAACCAGAGCAAAACAGAGCAAACCAGACAAAACCATACCAAACCAGATCAAACCAGACCAAATTAGAAAAAACCAGAGCAAACCAGAGCAAGACAAGACTAAACCAGACAAAACCAGAGCAAAACAGGGCAAACCAGACAAAACCAGACCAAACCAGGGCAAACCAGACAAAACCTTGTAAGTTTTAAAAAAATGTATGTAAATGTATGTGTGTGTGTGTATGTTTGTATGTAAATGTATGTGTGTGTGTGTGTGTATGTTTGGATGTAAATGTACGTTTGTATGTGTGTGTGTGTTTGTATTTATCCTAGTAAATAAAAATTTAAAAAAATAAACGAGAATTGTGTGTTGAAATAAATAAAATAAATTGTTTAAACAAATTAAACAAAATCTAAAATAATCAATTCACAGAAAACAGTCACTTGAATTTACTTAGTTTCAAATCAAAACTGAAATCGAGAACCAAACTGAATTGATGCAGATTATTTACATACAATTACAGACAATTTATTCACAAATTGTTGTTAAATAAATATATGGAAATTTAAAATTTATTTGAAAAAAAAAATTAATAACTGAACAAATTATTTTTCAATTTATTAAATTAAATTTTGATTTATTGCTTAAATAATCAATTAATAACAATGCTATGTTAATGAATAAACAGTAAAAACTCACCTGTGATAAATAATTCATTTTGTTTTATTTACTGCTGCACGCACTGCATTATACAACCACCTCCTTGCTCTCTCGCTGCAATGCGGTAACACCTCCGCTAACTCTCGCTGCTGCACTAATACTAACTAGATTACTCCCCCATCAAACTTCACTCCCACTCCTCGCCCCACTCTATCGGGCGAGTAGAATTTCAATTTAACATAACAAGAATCTGTACGTGTATGCTTATTGGAAATAAATTAAATCAGATCAAATTAAACCAAAGCAGACTAAACGAGACGAAATCAGACCAAACCAGACCAAAGCAGACCAAAGCAGACCAAACCAGACCAAAACAGACTAAATCAGACTAAACCAGAGCAAACATGAGTAAATCAAACCAAATCAGACCAAACCATACTAAACCAGAGCAAACCAGACAAAACCAGACCAAACCAGACCAAACCAGACTAAACCAGAGCAGACCAGTATATGCCAGATCAAACCAGACGAAACTAAACCTAAACCAGACTAAACCAAAGCAAACCAGACTAAACCAAAGCAAACCAGACCAAACCAGATCAAACCGTACTAAACCAGACAAAACCAAAGCAAACCAGACCAAACCAGATAAAAACAGACTAAACCAGAGCAAACCAGACTAAACCAGACCAAACCAGACCAAATCAAACCAAACCAGACGAAACCAGAGCAAACCAGGGAAAACCAGACCAAACCAGGGAAAACCAGACCTAGACCAGTCTAAACCGGAACAAACCACACCAAACCTGACAAAACCAGAGAAAACCAGAGCAAGCCAGACTAAACCAGATCAAACGAGACCAAATCAGACCAAACCAGACGAAACCAGAGCAAACCGGACCAAACCAGACTAAACCAGGCTATACCAGACAAAACCAGACTACAAATTTTTAACACACAAGAACACTATTTCGTTGAATTTAGTTTTAAACGAATTTGTATTTAAAAACTTTGCATTTGTGTTCTAAGACATAACAACGCGCGACTAAACTACGCGTTGAAAACATTACAGTAACATAGCAACCCATTTCGAAAACAGCACGCTACGAAAAAATCACACCTTAAATTATTACGGTAAAGAATAAAAGACAAAATAGACGTGGAGAATATCACAGCAATACAATAACACGTCGAAAATATAACTTTAGGATAATATAACATCCTAATCATTATTCACAATTCATCACCAGATATTTTAGGATGTGATATTTTCGTAGTTAAATAAATACATGGAAATTTAAAATTTATTTGACAAAAAAATTAATAACTGAATAAATTATTTTTCAATTTATTAAATTAAATTTTGATTTATTGCTTAAATAATCAATTAATAACAATGCTATATTAATGAATAACTAGTAAAAACTCACCTGTGATAAATAATTCATTTTGTTTTATTTACTGCTGCACGCACTGTATTATATAACCACCTCCTTGTTCTCTCGCTGCAATGCGGTAACACCTCCGCTAACTCTCGCTGCTGCACTAATACTAACTATTAATCGCTTGCGGCGTCGCGGCTCCCCCCTCAAACTTTACTCCCACTCCTCGCCCCACTCTATCGGGAGAGTAGAATTTCCTATTTAATTTTACAAGAATCTATGTATGTGTATGTTTATTGCAAATAAATTTAATCAGATCAAATTAAACCAAAGCAGACTAAATGAGACCAAACCAGACGAAATCAGACCTAACCAGACGAAATCAGACCTAACCAGAACAAACCAGACCAAAACAGACTAAACCAGAGCAAACCAGACAAAAACAGATAAAACCAGACCAAACCAGACCAAACCAGACAAAAAACCAGGCAAAACCAGACCAAGATCAGACTAAACCTGAACAAATCAGACCAAACCAGACAAAACCAGAGCAAACCAGAACAAACCACACAAAATCAGACCAAGACCAGACGAAACCAGACGAAATCAGACCAAACCAGACGAAACCAGAGCAAACCAGACAAAACCAGAACAAACCAGAGCAAACCAGACAAAACCAGACCAAGCCAGACTAAACCAAACTAAACTAGACCAAACCAGACCAAATCAGACCAAACCAGACGAAACCAGAGCAAACCAGACCAAACTAGAACAAAAAATTTTAACACACAAGAACACTATTCGTCATTGAATTTAGTTTTAAACGAAATATTGTATTTAAAAACTTGATTTGATTGAAACAAAGAATTTGTGTTCTAAGACATAACAACGCGCGACTAAACTACGCGTTGAAAACATTTCAGTAACATATCAACCCATTTCGAAAACAACACGCTACGAAGACATCACACCTTAAATTATCACGGGACAAGTGACAGCCCAAGTCACAAGCTTCGCATGAATTGAAAAATTTCGTTAGCGAACTGCCAATCAAATAAAATTGCCGGCGTTGAGATTTATAGCGTGGACAGTGAAACACCATCTGAGTTTTCGATTTCTGGCGTTTGTTTTAGGCGAAAAACAATTAAAATCGACGAAAATGCAATTAAATCTTACCTCATTCGACAGGCAACAGTTTGACGTTTGTTGTGCACCACTTTCTACCGGAAGCAAGTAAAGACACACAGTTCTATACGGAATTAAAAAAAAAACTGTTTCAAGTTAAAAAAAGCCTTAAAATTTCTATTTTTATCTCAAACCAGACCAAACCAGATCAAACCAGACAAAACCAGACCAAGACCAGACTAAACCAGACCAAATGAGACCAAACCAGACGAAACCAGAGCAAACCAAATAAAACCAGAAGAAACCAGACTATACCAGACAAAACCAGACCAAGCCAGATTTAACCAGACTAAACCAGATCAAATCAGACAAAACCAGACCAAGACCAGACCAAACCAGACCAAACCAGACAAAACCAGACAAAACCAGACGAAGACCAGACTAAACCAGACCAAATAAGACGAAACTAGAGCAAACCAGACAAAACCAGACCAAGACCAGACTAAACCAGACCAAATGAGACCAAACCAGACGAAACCAGAGCAAACCAAATAAAACCAGAAGAAACCAGACTATACCAGACAAAACCAAACCAAGCCAGATTTAACCAGACTAAACCAGATCAAATCAGACAAAACCAGACCAAGACCAGACCAAACCAGACCAAACCAGACAAAACCAGACAAAACCAGACCAAGACCAGACTAAACCAGACCAAATAAGACGAAACTAGAGCAAACCAGACAAAACCAGACTATACCAGGCAAAACCAGACCAAACCAGACTAAACCAGAGCAAACCAGACAAAAAAAATTTAATACACTATTTCATTGAATTTAATTCCAGATTTAGTTCCAAAAACGAATTTGTATTTAAAAACTTTGTGTTCTAAGACATAACAACGCGCGAGTAAACGACGCGTTGAAAACATTACAGTAACATAGCCCCTATTAAGAAAACAGCACGCCACGAAAACATCACACTTTAAATTATCACGGTAAAAAATAAAAGAAGACAAAACTCACGTGGAAAATATCACAGCAATACAATAACACGTCGAAAATATAACAATAGGATAATATAACATCCTAATCATTATTATCACCAGATATTTTAGGATATGATATTTTCGTAGGGCAAAGTTAAGTCGGTCTGTTTAGCCACGCGTTGTTTTATCGCGTGAAGTGACAGCCGAAATCACAAGCTTCGCGTGAAGTGAATTGAAAACTTTCGTTAGCGAACTGCGAATCAAATAAAATTGCCCGCTTTGAGATTTATAGCGTGGACAGTGAAAAACCATCCGAGTTTTCGATTACTGGCGTTTGTGTTGGGCGAAAAGCAATTAAAATCGACGAAAATGCAATTAAATCTTACCTCATTCGACAGGCAACAGTTTGACGTTTGTTTTGCACCACTCTCTACCGGAAGCAAGTACAGACACACGGTTCTATACGAAATTAAAAAAAACTGTTTCAAGTTAAAAAAAGCCTTAAAATTTCTATTTTTATCTCAAACCAGACCAAAGCAGATCAAACCAGAGTAAACCAGACATAACCAGACCAAGCCAGCCTAAACCAGACTGAACCAGACCAAACCAGACGAAACCAGAGCAAACCAGACCAAACCAGACTAAACCAGACAAAACCAGACCTAACCAGACAAAACCAGGACAAAACAGAGCAAACCAGACAAAACCAGACCAAACCAGAACAAACCAGAACAAACCAGACCAAACCAGAGCAAACCAGACTAAACCAGAGCAAACCAGACAAAACCTTGTAAATTTAAAAAAAATTGTATGTAAATTTATGTGTGTGTGTGTGTGTGTGTTTGTATATAAATGTATGTGTGTGTGTGTATGTTTGTATGTAAATGAATGTTTGTATGTAAATGTATGTGTGTGTGTATGTTTGTATGTAAATGAATGTTTGTATGTAAATGTATGTGTGTGTGTATGTTTGTATGTAAATGTTTGTGTGTGTGTGTGTATGTTTGTATTTATCCTAGTAAATAAAAATTTAAAAAAATAAACGAGAATTGTGTGTTTAATTAAATAAACTAAATTGTTTAAACAAATCAATCAAAATCTAAAATAATCAATTCAAAGAAAACAGTCACTTGAATTTACTCGGTTTCAAATCAAAACTAAAATCGAGATAAAGCTAAACGAATTTGCAGCAAACTGAATTGATGCAGACTTATTCGCTTTTTGATCGTTGTAATAATCAAAACTAAACAAGTTATTTACAAATTGTTGTTAAATAACTACATGGAAATTTAAAATTTATTTAACAAAAAAATTAACAACTGAATAAATTATTTTTCAATTTATTTAATTAAATTTTGATTTATTGCTTAAATAATCAATTAATTACAATGCTATATTAATGAATAACTAGTAAAAACTCACCTGTTATAAATAATTCATTTTGTTTTATTTACAGCTGCACGCACTGCATTATATAACCACCTCCTTGTTTCCTCGCTGCAATGCGGTAACACCTCCGCTAACTCTCGCTGCTGCACTAATACTAATTGGATTAATCGCTTGCGGCGTCGGGTCTCCCCCCTCAAATTTCACTCCCACTCCTAGCCCCACTCTATCGGGAGACTAGAATTACAATTTAATTTTACAAGAATCTATGTATGTGTATGTTTATTGCAAATAAACTAAATCAGATCAAATTAAACCAAAGCAGAGTAAACGAGACCAAACCAGACGAAATCAGACCTAACCAGACCAAACCAGACCAAAACAGACTAAACCAGACCAAATCGGACTGAACCAGACCAAATCAGACTAAACCAGAGCAAACCAGCGTAAACCAGACTAAATCAGACCAAACCAGACCAAACCAGACTAAACCAGAGCAGACTAGAGTAAACCAGACCCAACCAGAACAAAGCAGACGAAACCAGACCAAACCAGACTAAACCAAAGCAAACCAGACAAAACCAGACCAAACCACATCAAACCAGACTAAACCAGACAAAATCAGACAAAATCAGACCAAACCAGACCAAACCAGAACAAACCAGACTAAACCAGACAAAACCAGACCTAACCAGACAAAAAACCAGGCAAAACCAGTCCAAGACCAGACTAAACCTGACCAAATCAGACCAAAACAGACAAAACCGGACCAAACCAGAACAAACCAGACAAAACCAGACCAAGACCAGACTAAACCAGACAAAATCAGACCAAACCAGACGAAACTAAAGCAAACCAGACAAAACCAGACCAAACCAGACTAAACCAGAGCAAACCAGACAAAACCAGACCGCCAGACTAAACCAAACTAAACTAGACCAAACCAAATCAGACCAAACCAGACGAAACTAGAGCAAACCAGGGCAACCCAGACTAAACCAGACCAAAAATGTTTAACACACTATTTCATTGAATTTAGTTTTAAACGAATTTGTATTTAAAAACTTTGAACTTGTGTTCTAAGACATAACAACGCGCGACTAAACTACGCGTTGAAAACATTACCGTAACATAACAACCCATTTCGCAAACAGCACGCTACGAAAACATCACACCTTAAATTATCACGATAAAAAATAAAAGACAAAGTACACGTGGAGAATATCACTGCAATACAATAACACGTCGAAAATATAATATTAGGATAATATAACATCCTAATCATTATTATCACCAGATATTTTAGGATGTGATATTTTCGTAGCGCAATGTTATGTCGGTCTGTTTAGTCACGCGTTGTTTTATCGCGACACCTGAAGTAACAGCCCAAGTCACAAGCTTCGCGTGAAGTGAATTGAAAACTTTCGTTAGCGAACTGCTAATCAAATAAAATTGCCCGCGTTGAGATATATAGCGTGAACAGTGAAAAAACATCCGAGTTTTCGATTTCTGGCGTTTGTTTTGGGCGAAGAGCAATTAAAATCGACGAAAATGCAATTAAATCTTACCTCATTCTCAGGCAACAGTTTGACGTTTGTTTTGCACCACTCTCTACCGGAAGCAAGTAGACACACGGTTCTATACGAAATTTAAAAAAACTGTTTCAAGTTAAAAAAAGCCTTAAAATTTCTATTTTTATCTCAAACCAGACCAACCCAGATCAAACCAGACTAAACCAGATTAAACCAGACAAAACCAGATCAAGCCAGACTAAACCAGACCAAATCAGACCAAACCAGACGAAACCAGAGCAAACCAGACAAAACCAGATCAAGACTAGACTAAACCAGACTAAGCCAGACCAAATCAGACCAAACCAGACGAAACCAGAACAAACCAGAGCAAACTAGACAAAACCAGACCAAACCAGATCAAACCAGACCATACCAGACAAAACCAGACAAAAACCGACCAAACCAGATCAAACCAGACTAAACCAGAGCAAACCAGACAAAACCAGACCAATCCAGACTAAGCCAGACTAAACCAGACCAAACCAAACCAAATCAGATCAAACCAGACGAAACCAGAGCAAACCTGACAAAACCAGACCAAACCAGACTAAACCAGACCAAAAATTTTTAACACACTATTTCATTGAATTTAGTTTTAAACGAATTTGTATTTAAAAACTTTGAATTTGTGTTCTAAGACATAACAACTCGCGACTAAACTACACGTTGAAAACATTACAATAACATATCAACCCATTTCGAAAACAACACGCTACGAAAACATCACACCTTAAATTATCACGGTATAAAATAAAAGACAAAACCCACGTGGAAAATATCACAGCAATACAATAACACGTCGAAAATATAATATTAGGATAATATAACATCCTAATCATTATTATCACCAGATATTTTAGGATAGTGATATTTTCGTAGGGCAATGTTATGTCGGTCTGTTTAGTCACGCGTTGTTTTATCGCGACACCCCAAGTGACAGCTCAAGTCACTAGCTTCGCGTGAATTGAAAAATTTCGTTAGCGAAGTGCTAATCAAATAAAATTGCCCGTGTTGAGATTTATAGCGTGAACAGTGAAAAACCATCTGAATTTTCGATTTCTGGCGTTTGCTTTGGGCGAAAAGCAATTAAAATCGACGAAAATGCAATTAAATCTTACCACATTCAACAGTTTGACGTTTGTTTTGCACCACTCTCTACCGCAAGCAAGTAAAGACACACGGACTATACTGACTTTAAAAAGCTGTTTCAAGTTAAAAAAAAACCTTAAAATTTATATTTTTTAATGCAAAAGCTATTTAGAATTCAAAATATTTTAAATATCTCCGCTTTTTTATAACTTTCTATATGCATGCAGCGAGTTACGTGCGCATGCAACCACGACATACGTTTCCAAAAAATATTTCAATTAAAATTTTTATCTACGACCACTATTGTAATTGCCCAATATTGTACAGTTCGAAGATTATGTAAATACATCATACAACACACATATGTAACAATCCGCGATTAATGTTATTTAATAATTCAAAGTAACACTTGCTTGTTTGGTTTACAATTCGTTGATTGGTTGAGAGCTGGACTTTGATACTATTTGTAAATATATTACTCCGTGATTTCAAAACAATCATTAAACGTCACATTATTCACATAGAAGCTGTCACTCATTTCATTTTTTCACGTTTAAATCTAATGAAAACTAAAAATAAGTACTAATTGCAAATAAAAAGGTATGTAACAATAATTAATATATTATATATTAATTAATTATTATTAATTAATATCTTAATTAATATATAATTAACATTATTAATATATTTCTTTAATCATACGAAAATTTTAAACATTCCAATAGACGTTTTTAGGGTTAGTTATGCGCGTCCGCAATGTTTAAAAGGCGGGAATATGAAAGTTTCGGGCACATTCTGTTATTTTCACTGGTTATACGTCGAAAAGTGCCCGAAAACAGGGCGAAAATTCACGTATGTGCATAAACTATGAAAAGGTCTATTGGGAGAATCTAACGAAATACTTTGAAGGAAATCGTTTTATTGCTATTTAAATTTGGAACGAATTTCAATGAAAATACAACTGCTTGTCTAGTTTAACCCTGGAGAAAATGAAATGTCGACGAAGTATCGACGAATTCTCGTTCATGCGTCAACGAAGTGTTGTCAAAGTGTCAGGGAAGTATTTTTGTGAAATTTGAACGATGAAGCCACGTTGAACTTTTTTGTTGCGAAGTGTCAGGGAAGTGTTCATATTTGTACGATAGAACAATGGTGTGCAAACCATGACCCCTATCGCGGCGACCCCCAGAGTGTTCGATAGAGAATCGTTTTGGCTCGCCGAATTCATACAAAATTTAAGGCATTTCGTGTGTAAGTATTGGGTAACAGTAAATAGTCAATATAAAGCGATTTAAAAAACATTGATATTTTCAAACATAATTTTCTCAAGAACTAATTTGGGGATTTGTTTCATATTTTGTGGAGATGTTAGTAGAACTGTTCCGGAAGATTTAGCAAATTTTCCCAATTTTTTAATATTTATTTCAGCAAATACTGCAGTTTTTTGTAAATTCCACATGAAAATCAAATTTGTAAACATTGAAATTATTAAACTTAATTTTCTCAAAAACTAATTTGGGGATTTGATTTAAGCTTTGTTTAGATGTTGGTAGAACTATTTCGGAATATTTAACAAATTTTCCCATTATTTTAATGTTTATTTCAACAAATATTGCATTTTTTTTTAAATTCTACCTTGGAAATCAAATTAGTAAACATTTGAATTTTCAAACTTAATTTTCTCAAACTATTTGGGAATTTGTTTCAAATTTTGTGGAGATGGAACTGTTCCGGAATATTTAGCAAATTTTCTCAGTTTTTTAATACTTATTTCAGCAAATATTGCAGTTTTTTGTAAATTCCACTTTGACAATAAAATTTGCAAACATTGCAATTTTCAAACTTAATTTTCGCTAAAACTAATTCGGGGATTTGTTTCAAATTTTGTGGAAATGTTGCTAGAACTGTTCTCGAATATTTAGAAAATGTTCCCAATATTTTAATTTTTATTTCAACAAATATTATAGTTTTTGTAAATTCCACCTCGAAAATCAAATTTGTAAACATTGGAATTTTCAAACTTAATTTTCTCAATAAGTAATTTGGGGATTTGATTCAAATATTGTGGAGATGTTGGTAGAACTGTTTGGGAATTACAATGTTCACGTTACTTTTATCCAGGGGTCGCGATAAAATTTTACAGAAAATGTTGGGTGCAAATGAAAATAGTAGTAGCGCCACTGCGATAGAATAATTGAAATAAGCAGACAATTGTTAATCGCTACGTTTAATCCACAACACTAAATGACAAATCCTACATACAAGCTACATTAAACTGTCGAGAGGATAAAATTTATTATAAAGGTAGACTTCCGAGCAAAGCGGCTTTGAAGTCACTAACGCAGCGATTTAGACGCGGCGATACGGCGGTAGTTTTATGCACAAGAGAAACTTATGAGACGTCATTCGTGCACAGCGACACTGACGCGCTCAGCGTCAATGCGTCAGTGCCGCTGCGCTCGAATGGCGCCGCATATGTTTCCATAGTGCATAATACTATCGCTATGTCGGCGCGTCAGTATCGGTGCGTTAGTGACGCCAGAGCCGCGTTGCTCGGAAGTCTACCTTGAGACGTGCATAGATGGACATGAAAACTGATTTTCATTTTGGTCGAAAAATCATAAAAACCGGGGTCAACCGGGATTTGAACCCGGGACCTCCCGCACGCAAAGCGAGAGTCATACCATTAGACCAGGGGTCGGCAACCCGCGGCTTTTTTATCCAGGTTGTGTGGCTCCTCCAAAATATATATTTTATGTGTATTGTAAAAAAATTAAATTTGATTTATTAAAGTTAAGATTCTGCAAATTTTATTATCTCCAAAGAAAATTCATGATAGAAGACTCAAAATGATAGATAATGTTACATCACAGTAATTTTCTGATAAAATAAAATAATTGCCCAGATGAGGTGAAACAGGCTGTGAAAAAATATGAAAACTGGGAAAACTCCTGGACCTGGTGGAGTTCCCATAGAACCTATACAGGCATACTTATACAGGCTGTGCGGAATTTGTATGAAAATATGACAAGCTGCATAAAAATAGGACAACGCGTATCAAGTAAAATAAGAGTAACCAAAGACCTTCGACAAGGATAATAGCTCCGAGACGTTAAGATGTATTTAAATGCAGCGCTTGAAAAATGGAGACGTAAATGCCACTCCATGGGAATACCTGTTGACAATGATAGACTGTACACACTACATTTCGGAGATGATCAAGTCTTCATGGCTGAAGATGAAAATCATATACATTAATGCCCATTCCGCATTTTGCGCATTCAAATGATACATTCTGCGCAAATTAAACGATGAATATAACAACTGGGGATTGACCATAAATACACCCAAAGCAGAATATGTAGTGGTAGGAGGTACAGAAGATCAGCTAGAGCTGGGAATAGACACCATTAAAAATTTTAACTATTTTATATACGACCACTCTTGTAAACACCCATTACTGTATAATTCTTGGAGAATGTAAATACATCATAACGCACACGAATGTAACAGTCCGCGATTAGTAAACGCGAGTTTAGAGTTAAGTAAACGCGATTTTTCAGCACGCGTCCAAATTTAGCTTTCTAAACTGGGACGCGTAGTGAAAAATCGCGCTTACTGAACTCGTCCTTTAATACACTATTTTCAATTTTGCGTCTGTAATGGCCTCATAACAGCACTCATGTGCGTGCGGTTATGGCTCGCCGAGTGCTATTAAGAGTTAATTTTTTCAAGATGTGAAAAGATGTGAAATTCAGAGCTGTCAGTGTCAAATTTTCGGCGAGATAGTTTTGGGGTTATGTGATGTGTGGAAATCGCGAAATGTCAATTATCAGTGTTACCAACCACCATAAAATTTTCTAAATACGTATGGGCGATTTTTTTATTTAGAAATGGCATAAATTGGCATAGAAGGGCGCAAAATAAAAAAAATACTATAAATAAACTCGTTCGTAAGGCGTATTTCAGCACTTGTCCATTAGAAAATTCCTCGCTACGCTCCTAGCGAAAATTTGACCACTGACAGCTCTGAATTTCAGCGCTAACCTTGAAAAAATTAACTCATAACAGCACTCGGCGATCCATAACCGCACGCATATGAGTGCTGTTATGAGTCCATTACAGGCGCAAAACAGAAAAATCATTTAACAGAATCAATAAACTTCTTTGAAAAGCAGTATACATCAAATCAAATACATTTATTTATCCCCAGATATAAGTAATTTACATATAGGACACGTCACAGAAATATAGCAAATAAAGTGAATACTGAATACTGAATTAAAAAAATAATAATAATAAAAATATAAACTTAGTACATATATAGATCCTCCTATAGACAAACAAATACACACACACATATACATATATACAGGGTATCCCAACGAAAATTTGACCCCCCCTATAATTGGAAAACCGAATAATATTTCAAAATTCGCCGAGACCCGTCGATTTTTGTTCTTGGGGGGAGCTTTTTTGACAGTCAAGCCAACTCGATATGTTCATCCCCCTAATGCCTAGCAATCCCAACTTAAAAATTTCAAATGCAACTACCCCACTTGTGGCACATCATTTTAAAGCCCTTTTCATTGCGAATACAGTGACGTACCGTTTTTAGAAATCGGTTGAGATTTGACAGAATTATTGGTTACAAACGAAAAGATGACAAACCAACTTACGCGTAGTAATTTCTACACAAATGCCCACCACAAATAAGTTTTTCATCTACTACACATGACCGCATTACCTAATTGTTATTGATGTGTCTGATTTAAACCAAACTGTCTGATTTAAACTGGTTAAATATGGATAACCGTCGCATAATGCAAAGTTATTCCTTATTTTATAAAATTATCAAATATAAAACACCTGCTTATCTGTTCGAAAAACTTTCATATAGATGTGACATTCATACCCTTAATACAAGAAATCGTGGCCACTTATCACCACCTGCTCATAAAACAAGTTTATTTGCAAGATCATTTCATTATACAATTGTCAATCTATTTAACAACCTTCCACTCTTCTGCAACGACTTCGATTCGAAATCTAAGTTTAAAAAATATATTTTCGCAGTTTTATATAATAAACAATGTTCCCCATTACCTGTATCTCCGTGAGATGTTAGCTGCTATACAAAATCGTCCTGCCTTCATGTACTTATGTTATTCCAACTGTAGTTTTACTATTTTATTTAGCTATGTCGATAATTGATATTATATTTATTTAATTATATTTATATATCTTTATTAATTATATTATATATCTTTATTAATTTGATGTACCGAGGTGTAATGGAAGAACAGGGTGTGCCTTGGCACACATCTGAATTACATCTCATTTTTTCCTCTGCATCAGAATGTATTTTTCTCTTTCAGTTATATATATTTTTTTTAAGTTACTTATTACTACGTTATACTGATCGTTCTGTCAAAGAGGCAAAAATAAATAAATTATTATTATTATTATTAAGTAACATTCGACAGGCAAGACTAGACATATAAGATTAGACAGACAAAACTAGAGAGACAAAATTGTCGATTCTCGTCTGTCTAGTAATAATATTAGACACACAATATTAGACAGACAAGACTAGGCAGACAAAACTAGACAGGTAAGACTAGACAAGCAAGACTAGAAAAACAAGACTAGAGAGACAAGACTAGACAGACAAGAGTAGACAGACAAGACTAAACAGACAAGACTAGACAGACAAGATTAAACAGACAAAATTAGACAAACAAGACTAGACAGATAAGACTAGACAAACAAGACTAGAGGAATAAGACTAGAGAGGCAAGACTAGACAGATAAGACTAGACAGACAAGACTAGACAGACAAGACTTAGCAGACAAGATTAGACAGACGAGAATGTCGATTCTCAGAATCGTCGATTCTAGTATTGTCTGTCGAGACAATATTAGAGAGACAAGATTAGACAGACCAGACTAGGCAGACAAAACTAGTCAGATAAGACTACACAAGCAAGACTAGATAAACAATACTAGAGAGACAAGACTAGATATGCAAGACTCGAAGTGGTTCGGGGAAAGCTCTCACTAAACCCACCAGTCCACCTTGGCTTTAAGTATGCACCAATATGGTATGGTATCGCATATTTTGCATTAATTTAGGGTGGGCAGCCCGGACGGTTAATGAAAACCGCCCTAGTTGTTGTCTCCCCGACCAGGATTCAAACCCGGGTCTCCCGCATTGAAAGGCGGGTATGTTGTCAACTACACCATCGAGCAGACAGACAAGCAAGACTAGACAGACAAGAGTATTAGACTGTCAAGTCTTTTTTTATTTTTTTTTTTTAGGGGGGGGCGTAGCTGGTGTTAATAAAATAACTTCTCCAGACAAGTGGACCCCCTGGAATCACATCCGTACACTCTGGACCCGCTTATCGCATAACCTCGGAGTGACGGATGGCATAATTTAAATTAGTCTACATGTTGTTTATTTTCCCTCCTTTTTTCCCTTTTTGGACTGCATCTCATCGTATTCTTTATCGGTCATTATCGTTACAATTAATCCGTTTACATGGTCCCAGTTTGTTTTTCCCTTTAACATGTATGGGATAATTGTTCTGGCGCTAAAGGGTTCTTCCATGGCTTTTTCGACTGCTTCTCTTTCAGTTTCCCACCTCCAGCAATCAAAGATAGTGTGATTTACACTATCTGTTTCTCCGCAGTAAACACATAGGTCGTCTGTTGCTCTGCCAATATTGAAGAGATAATCCCTGAAGCTACCGTGGCCAGTCAGTACTTGAGTAAGGTAGTAGCTAGTTTGGCCGAATTTTCTATTTACCCAGGTCGATATATTTGGGATTAGCACTTGGGTCCACTGTCCTTTCTCGCTGAGCTGCCATCTTTTTTGCCATTCCTCGATAAGCTCTTCTCTGGCCACTTGTTTTTTCTGTGTGTAGTAGTTTGCATCGTGCAGCTTTTTTCGCTCTTTTACGAGCAGGTCTATGGGGGGTATTCCCGAGATGACTTGGGCGGCCTCTCCTGAGACCGTCCAGTAAGCGCTGCATGTACGTAGAGCCATTTTCCGCTGAACGGTTGCGAGTTGGTGAAGGTTTCGTTTCTTGTCTAGCTCTTTGGCCCATATTGGAGCTCCGTACAGCATGGTCGACTGGACTACAGAACTAAGTACTTTCCGAGAGCTGCTCTTAGGTCCCCCTACGTTTGGCATGAACTGCTGAATGCCTGCTAGTGTTCTCATTGCCTTTCCTGCCGCTTCGGTAATGTGTGCCATGAAGGATAGCCTTTTATCGATCACTACTCCGAGGTATTTGAGTGTTTCTTTTGGTGTTATAATTGCCTCTTCCACTTTAAACTTTACTGGGCTAAGTTGTCTTAGGCCTGTGAGAAGGACAGCCTCGGTTTTTTCTGGAGCTAGACTTCATCCACTTCAGGTTCTTCGACTTCATCCACGCGCTGACCATTTCTGTTGCTTGATTTGCCGTTCGCATTAAGCCTTGCTCTGTTTTTGCTGTGACAACCAGTGCGATATCGTCGGCGAAGCCGATTACGGTGGCCCCCAGTGGCAGCCTCATGGTAAGTACTTCGTCATATAGCACGTTCCACAGGGTGGGGCCTAGTATCGAACCCTGTGGGACGCCACTGTTGATTTGTCGCTCTTCTTTTTCCCGGTCTCCTAGCAGTATGATGCTTCGACAGCTGAGGTAGCTTCTTAACATGCGCAACAGATACGGAGATATACCCCTTCTTGTCAGACTGTCCATGATATGCTTCCAGGATGCGCTATTAAAAACATTTCTTACATCAAATGTAAGAAGGGCACACATGCGTCTGGTTCTCTGGGTTCCGCTTTTAGCCTTTTCTGCTATCTCCAGGACAGCGCTTAAGGCATTGATGGTGGATCTACCTTGTCTAAACCCATATTGGTTTTTGGACAAACCGCCTCAAGCTCTCCCTTTAGCCTTAGTAGCAAGAGCTGCTCAAGTAGCTTACCAGACACATCCAATAGGCAGATGGGTCTGTAGGATGTGGGATCTCCTATCGGTTTATCTCCTTTTCTAATTAGTGATAGTTTTGCGCGCTTCCATATGACTGGGAAGTTCCCAGCAGTTAACAACCTATTCATTACGTCTAAGACGAATTTAGGTTGATGTCTAGCGGTTAACTTGACAATCTCTGGTGGTATGCCATCGGGACCCGGTGTTCTGCAGTTTCTAATACGTTTACTCGCCAGCAATAGTTCCTCTTCCGTAAAGGGGGGCGTTGTGTAAACTTCAGGTTGTACCCAAGTAAAAGGTGTATGTTTAGGAAATAGTACATCAGCTACTTGACGAACTCCTTCCATGGTCATTTGAAGATCTTGCGTCCGAATTTTCAGGTTTCTTCTTATAATTTGAAACGCGTCTCCCCATGTGTCTTTATTTAGGTCGGTGCACAGTTTTTACCAATGGCTTTGCTTTGTTTTATTAATGAGTTGACGTAGCTCCTTTTTTACTCGCTTGTATTTATGACGTAACAGTGTAATTTTTTCTTCCGGTGTTTGTCTTGCTCTTGCACGTTGGTATTTTTTCCTGGTAGCGACACATGTAGTTCTCATTTCAGCAATTTCGTCGGTCCACCAGTATACTGACATAACTTTTTGGTCTCTTCTTTCGCAAGGTAGCATCGCACACTTTACTCATCGTTTGAACCAGAGTATCGGGATCTTCTGTGGTAATGGTTTCTAGCTCTTTTGTTAGACACTCCTTGATTTTTTCTTCCTGCAGGTTTTCCAATATCCAGCCACTTGTTCTTGGGTATGCCTTTGTCTTTGATCTTGCCTTTTCTCTTATGTTATAAAAGATGTAACGGTGGTCGCTCAAGGTTTCCTTGTCAAGAACCTTCCAGCCTTGAAACCTGTCGACAATGGAATTGGTGGAGAAGGTGAGGTCTATTATTAAGCGCGAGTTTCCTCTCACAAACGTGTGTGTGCCACCTTTGTTTTGAATGCTCAAATCCAGTTCCGCTGCCCAGTCTGTTACGATATTTCCTCTACTGTCCATGCTTGGGGATCTCCAGTAAGGGGATTTTGCATTGAAGTCTCCAGCTATAATAATTCCTCTTTTTTTCTGTTGTCTAAGACTCTGGCTTAGAGCTTCAAGAGATTCAGACAGTTGATCGATGTTTTTGTTGGGTGAGAAATAACAACTGTATATTATAACCTGGGACAGCTCCACCCATACGAAGCCTGATCCATGCCCAGTACTTGCCACGGACAACTTTTGGTTTTTGATCCAGATCGCTGTGTCCAGTTTTTTGTTTGGCTCACATATTATTGCGATATCCGCTTTTAGCTCTAGGGCCGTAGCGATCAGTAGGTCGTGTGCTGCGCGGCATCTCGCAATATATTTACCTGAAGTATTTGGATCATTTTTGTGCTCTTTCCCGCCTTGCCTCCGCCAGAGCTCTTCTGTATGCAGGACACGATGTAGTGTTAGCTCGGTGACCCTTAATATTGCATATGAGACATTGTGGTTCTTCCTCACAGTCCTTTGCCTTGTGTCCTTCCTGACCACATTCAGGCACAATCTTTGACGATCTGGGCCCTTGCAGTCAGTCGCGTGGTGGCCCGTTTCCCAACATCTATAGCATCTCTCCACTTCTATTCTTTCTTGGATTCTGCAGTATAACCATCCTATTTTGATTTTTCCTTCTCCTATTAGGACACTTGCCAAGTTTTTTGGAAGTACTAAGGTGGATCTGTCTTTGGCCGTAGGCTGGTCTGAGGTTTTTGACTCTTGCTTTGTAGTTCTGTGTGCCCAGGAGGTTATTCGAGGGAGGTCTAGACTGTCAAGTCTAGACAGACAAAACTAGACAGACAAGACTAGACAGACAAGACTAGACAGACAAGACTAGACAGACAAGACTAAACAGAAAAGACTAGACAAACAAGACTACAGAAACATGACTAGAGAAACAAGACAAGACAGACAACGTTAGACAGACAAGACTAGATAGTCAATACCATACAGACAAGAATAGACAGGCAAGACTAAACAAACAAGACTAGAGAAACAAGACGAGAATCGACACACATCAATATTCATTGCGTTGTTTAGTCGCATGCTGTTTTATCAAGAAATTATAATGGCAATTCTAAAAGTTTACTTTGAAATGCTTAGCAATTTGTTTATACAAAGTGGCATGCCAATTGTTTCTAACCTGATTTACAACTGATTTGCAAAAATACCGCAAGAATTAGTTGTTTCTGTTAGAATTTCATTGCTTAGCACGAATTAAACCTAATTTTAGCAATATTTTCCCAAACTCATCTAATATTTAAATAATACTTACATGTTCCATGAAATTTCAAACTGGGATGGAACGAAAACGAAAAAATTTGTTCAAAAACAAAACACGATCGAAAGCAACTGCATGATCACTGCAATATGAAGTTTGTTGCAAAAACTTTGGCTCATTACCACCACCATATAATTAAACTAATTAAGATTAAGAAAATATATTTTCTCTTCAATTCAAATTCAAATTGATGAATAATAGCTAGATTACAGACTATTTCAGCTTTCTGCAAGATATTTTGTAAAACATTTTGTTGCAGAGGCCGTTGCATTTGGTAATCTTCCTCTATTTAGATGGCGCAGTCAGGGAGTTGGTGGCACTGAAGGAATCTATTTCCGCTCTCCATCGGTAGAGGCATGACGGAGGTTTTCGAGCTGCAACAAAACTATATAGACATCTCTATAACCTTAAAATGTACATTGTTATCAAAATAATTATTTAAGTGATTGAGATATGGATCAAATATTGAATAGTCACTTTCAAGGTTAGGCTTTTCATAAACAAACAATAATTTTTCATTTATTTCTAGCCATTTAATATCATCAATAGCTATAAGCGATATATCATCTAATATCATCGCTTGAGTAACAGGAAACATCAAAGTAAGTTTGAAAGGGATTACTAGGAAATAATATAGAAATAAAGATGGATAAGGCGAATATTTTGCACAGTGGCTTGTTCAATGAGACGTTACGAGACTGGCAATCGATTAATTGTCAAATAACGAATAAAAATTTGATGTACCCCATTTTTATCGTGTAAGGATGACTCTCTTTGAAAATATGTTATGTTAAAAGTGGAATTCTGTTTAGGGAAGATGACGATGCAGAACAACCCATTAAAAGCATGCCAGGAGTTTCTCGTTACGGCATCAATAAATTAAAAGTACATCTCGATGCGTTAATTGCCAAGGGTTTGACCTCGGTTATGCTCTTTGGAGTTATTGAAAAACTTACAAAGGTACATATCTACATTTTACTTTTATTGTAAATACTAGCATAGTTTAGTTTCCATATATCATTGGTTCAAAAAAGCAGGAGAGCGATTTGTAAGTTTTCAAATCAATATATTTCCATTTCTGTAAATAATTGGTTATATATATACATATCGCGTTATAATGTTTTACGTCTTCCGATTCCTAGTCGCCACTTCTCTCTGTTCATCCACAGCCCTTCTGCCAGATCCGTTTCTCGAATTTCTTTGTCCACTCCATCTCTCCAGCTTCTGCACGGTCTTCCTCGTTTTCGGTTTCCTTGCGGATTCCAGTTTAGTACTTTCTTTGGGATTCTGTGTTCTGACATTCTTTGGACGTGTCCATACCATGTTAGTTGTTTAGTTGTAATGTCATCAAGAATGTCGTGTTGTATTCCCATTTCTTGTCTAATGGTTGTATTTAGGACTCTATCTCTCCTGGATTTTTCCGCCGCTCTTCTCCAGAACTCCATTTCTGTGGCTTTTAGCTTTTTTTTGTTTTTTCTTTTATCGGCCATACCTCCGAGGTATATGTTATTATGCTTTTTACGATGGAGTTGTAAATCCTTTTTTTATTTTCTTTTGTAATGGTTTTGTCCCAAAGAATACTGTTCAGCATGGAAATAGCTCTTCTTCCCTGTACGTTTCTGTCCGATATTGCTTTGTCTACTGTCCCTTCCTTAGATATTTTCATTCCTAGGTATTTGTATATATTGCATTGTTTGATGATCTGTCCCGTTGCTAGATGTAAGTCTTCTTGCTGTCCTCTTATGCACATATATTTCGTTTTTGTAATGTTGACATCCAGACCCCATTTTCCATACTTTTCGATGAGCTTTCGGCTCATATATTCCATGTCATCTATATCTTGTGCGATAACTACTTGGTCATCCATGAAAGAGAGGGTATATACTGTCGTGTCGTCATCTACTGGCGTTCCCATACCATTGCATTTCCTTTTCCATGTCTTCAGCGCGTGTTCCAAGTAGATTTTGAACAGTGTCGGAGATATACAGCAACCCTGTTTAAGACCTTTGGTTACTGTGAATCCAGATGTTAATCCTTTGTAGGTTTTGACACTGGATTTAGAGCCCGCACATAAAGACTTCACAGCTTTTATTATTTCTGTGTTTATATTGCTATGTTGGAGAGCCTCCCAAAGTTTTACTAAAGGTATACTGTCGTAGGCCTTTTTCAGATCTACGTACAGGAGATGTACTTCTTGATTTCGTGCTGTTTTCTTTTCTAAAATTTGAGTTAGCGTAAATAGATGGTCAATTGTGGATTTTCCTGCTCTGAAGCCTGCTTGTTGTTCTGCCTCCATATCGGCATATTCTTTTTCTATTCTGTTCTTTAAGATCTTTCCATAAACTCTACTTATAGTGCTTGTAACGGCTATTCCACGATAGTTGTCGCAGTTACTCTTATCGCCTTTTTTGTATATCGTCGATAGGTATGATGTCTTCCATTCTATGGGTACTTTGTGCCTGTTGAGGCACCTTTGGAATAAATTTCTTAATATCCCGTATAGTTTATCTGTGCCATATTTTAAAAATTCATTAGTAATATTACCCGGTCCTGGGGCTCGTTTTTTTATGTTTTTACAGACTTCTTTAACCTCTGGCACAGTAATTCTAATTGGGGATCCTTGTATAAATATGCCCTGATTTTCATTTTTGATGTCTTTAAATTGAGGTCTTCTGTCAGCATATCTTCAAAGTATTGATTCCATTTTTGAGGTGTTATAGGTGAGATTATGTCCTTCGTTCGGCCTCCTCTCATACTTTTGAGGAGCCTCCAACTTTCTGTACTCTTTCTTCCTCCAATTTATGTATTGAGTCTTGAACACGTCCTTTCCCATTGATTGTTCTTCTTTTCCCATATTTTCTTCCGTACACTCTTTTGTGATTCTTTGTATTTTATCTTGTCTTCCCTAGTTTTCGAACTTAAATATACATGGTACCTTTTTCTTTTTTCTTCTATTTCTTATTCAATTTCTTCGTCCCACCAGTATGGCTTTTTCTGTTTTCCTCGTTTTTTTTCATAACCCAATGCTTCCTCTGCCGCTGAGTGTATGACCCTCTTTATATATTCGTATTCTTCCTCTATGTTTCTGTATTCTGAATTTTGTTGTCAAGTCTAGAGTTGTATAGTATTTTTGTACTTTCATGTTCGAGGCTGTTGACTTTAAATTTTTTTTGGGTTTCTCCGTTTGTTATTTCATCCATTCTTTTGGAATTGTCAGGTTCTTCTTTTGCTCTTATTGGTGACACTATTTTTCCTTTTAAGAGGTAGTGGTCACTTCCACATGAGGCACCTCTCTGTACTCTTATCTAGGAACTTCAGTCTGGATTTTTTTTTTATTATGTAGTCGATAACACTTTTTAAATTCCTTGTTGGCTGTGTCCATGTGTATTTATGGATTTCGCTGTGTTGAAAATGTCCATTAAGAATGGTCAACTGATTTTGTTCGCATATTTCTATTAACCGTCTTCCATTATCGTTAACGACTTCTTCTCCATACTTTCCCACTACCAGGTCCTTTTCCTTTCTTCTTATTCTGTTGTTCAGGTCTCCTAGAAGTATTATTTCTCTTGACGTTCCCATTTTTCCTATTTCCTCATTTAGTTATTCATAGAATGAGTCTTTATTGTGGACTAGTTTAGTTCATTAATGGCATATATTCCCAGTATAGTCACATTATATCCTAATATTTTTAGATTCGACTTTATCATCCTTTCATTAATCGGTTCCCATGTGGAGATATACTTTCTCATTCTCCTGTGGGTTATTATGTATACTCTCTGCTTAGCTCTGCTTTCCTTGGGTACTCTGCTGTAGAAGTGGTCGTAACTTCCCCAATTTTCCAATCCCTTTCCTTTCTTTTTCGTCTCTGTTAAAACTGCAATGTCTACTTGGAGATTATTCAATTCGTTGGCAACTTCGTTTATTTTATTGGAGAGGCCCTGTATATTCCATGTACCGCATATCGTTGTCCGTTTTCTTATCTTGGTTCGTCCTTGTGTGTTTTCCGTCCTATTCCGAGGCCATTGATTAGGTTTTTTAGCAGGTATGTTTTTTTCCGTGGGGCAGGGAGCTGGCCTACCGCCACAACCCTCCTCCTTTACCCGGGCTTGGGACCGACAACTGTCGAGCTACTCAATCCACCGGACAGCTGCCCCAGGCGGAGTTGGTTAACCTCACCTAAAATATCTTTTAAACTAACTTTATTGATAACGTGGTTGTTCACTTCATGACTGTCAATTTTGCTATTACTGAGAAAAAATAGAAATTCTACAGGCAAGAACATAGTGAGTTAGTACCCTGTTCATCCAAATTTACGATTTGTCAAAATAAGTTTTTACTAAGAATTTTAGTTCACACCCCCTCCCCCGAAATATGCAAAATATAACATAAATATTGTATTAAAATAAGGAGAGGTGACTCTCTTCAAGAGAGCATGGTAGATGTGGGGTTTAAGAACCCTTGTGTATCATTTTTACAAAGTAAATTGGCGCATTTCTGATATTGTATTTTCTTCAAACCACCCTGAAACTAAACCCTGGCTACGCCCTTGGTATATGCTATTTTCTGTAATGCAGCTATGATGCATACCACTCCAATACAGCACTGGGATTGTCCATTAATCGCTTAAAGCTCGAAAGTAGGGAACTGTTTGTGAGGAATCACAAAATATCACCACGCGGGGGTGGGAGAGGCGGTCTCTTTTAGCTAACTTGCTAAAAAACATCATGTGATTAATGGACGAACCCCACTGCAGTTATGATTTTTTCACAAATGCTGTGTATAAAATATACATTAATAAGCATGATTATTTAAATGAAAATATTTTTATAATTACTCAATGTAATGTAATGTTTTTGTAGGATGATATTGGGTCAAATGCAGACAGTAAAGAAAATCCTGTGGTTAGAGCTTTACCTAAATTGAAATCATGGTATCCCAAGCTGACGATAGCCTGTGATGTGTGCATGTGCCCATATACATCACACGGACATTGCGGCATGTTATATGAGGATGGTAGAATTAAACATGTGGAATCTATCAATAGAATCGCTGAAATTGCTCTACAATATGCAAAACATGGTAAAATGCAATTAATTTTATCCAATAATAACAGAAAAGTTTAATCTGAAATATATTTCTAAGGGGTCGTCCATTAATCACGTGATATTTTTTAGCAACTTTTTAAGCCAATTTTTTTCAGTAATTGTTATAGAGCTCCGGAAAGGTTAAATATATTTATATATTCAGGCTGTGTTCTGACTGTTTTAAGTTTGTATGATTATCTATAGGGTATGTCCGGTAGAGTTCGACCACTTTTTGGAAAAAGCATTATAACTTTTTTGTTTTCTGAGAAAAAAATTTTTTTTACCTTTAAAGCATTGCCTAAAGGGTTTAGATAATATATAAATAATAATTTATTGTATCATACAAACATTTTTTTTTTAATTGAATGAAAAGTACAAACATTACAACTGGTGGATCTCACCTGTATATCCGGGTTAGACCGACCACCAACTACGGATGAGGCAGACTAGGAAAAAATAACACAATATATACCTTAGAACTTAAGACAGAATAATAATAATAAAATAATAATATAAAAGTATAAACAAATTTAGTTTTTACGATTTTATTTTTCCGCAGATATCGCAGAAATTTTCTAATTTTGAGCATTCATTATGAAGCCAACGACTAATTTGTTTATAACCGGTTTATTATGAATTTATGAAAAACTTTTTATTTGAATAATTGAGCTGCATTAAATCTCTAATTTCCTTCAAATTTTTCTCCCGGATTAATGTGGTCGAACTATGCCAAAGACACGGGAGAGATCGACCACCTTATTACCTGGAGGAAATACAAGTAACGACTAAATTTTTGAGATTATGTTATAGTTTTATGCATATTTTATTAACCAGTATCGAAATAGTTTAAATGAACTTACACGTTTTCAAAATATCACCGACACAGTAAATATGTCTAAAAAGTTTCAGGTTTGTAAAAAAATTAAAATTTAATTTATAAATTCACGTTGCTGTCACGGCCAGATATATCAAGTTGGTTGCAACAAGTTGCAACAATTTTACCATATATGTCACGCACAGATCCCTCTCTAGTTCTGTTCTTGAGTTATCCCGACTGGTCGGTCTCACGCGGTGGTCGATCTCTCCCTGACTTACCCTAATGGAGGATGGTTTTACTAATTCTAATACTTGATGATTACTTACTTAAAAAATTTATTAGAATGTAAAAGGGTGACTGAGTATATAATTAACAAACTCGGATTAATTTAATTAACTGATTGTAGTATATATTTTCAAAAGCAGGAAAACTCAATGTTCTTTGCCTGACACTGACAAAGAAATAAAACTTAAAAAGTAATGGCAATGTTGACTAGTGGTCGCTCCGGCTGCGATATCAAAAGCAACAGGCTGGCGAGTAATGGCAATACGGGCCATATTGCCGGAAACACGGATATATTGCCGTTTGATACGTCCATATTGCCGGAAATGTTGGTAAATATTTAGCAATGTTGCGCAGCCATTATTGCCGGCCACACATTGCCATTAAAATATTGATCGTGTACAAGCCCCTTCAGATCTTTATTTTCCCCCAATGTGGATATCGAGGCTATTGAGCCCTACAAACACTGTGGCCATGTGGCCTATTGTATTTTTCCACATTATCGATAATTCATTCATTAGATGGTTGTTCTTATACAGAGAGAGTGTATGAGAAGTACAACAATTGCTTTCTACCTTTGCAATGATGGTTCAAAGTAATCTTGTCCAAATTATCATTTCTAATGATAGGTTTGGAACACGGGCGTAGCCAGGATTTTGTTTCGGGGAGGGGAGGGGGGTTTTAAGAAAATACAATAACAGAAATGCAACAATTTACTTTCTAAAACTGACACAAAAGGGTTCCTAAACTTCACATCTACCATGCTCTCTAAAAGAGAGTCATCTTTGTTCGTCTCCTTATTTCATAATTACATTTATAGATATATTTTGCATATTTCTATAATTTGGCTATGCCCATGGTTTGGAAGATTACTTTCCCACCTAGTTACCACCCCTTGATCTTTTTGAGATGGTACCATTACTGCCCCTTATCATTAATTTATGTTACAGTACATGGTTGGTGAAAGTTGCTATCTCCCTTTTCATTTCCTATGAAATGGTCCCAAAGATTACATAATCAATGTTAGGTTTGAAATGTTTGTGTCGTCTGTCTAATTGTAAGTGTGTCTCTCTGTAAAGTTGGCACGCTAGTAGTCACATTTGTTTTATTCGAACAAATGCGGACGGACACCGCTTGGATTGAATTTGGTACCTCAGAATCATAAGCTAACGCTCTTACCTCTATTCTACGATGCCGACACCTCACATAATACTTTATTTTATAATAGTGATGTAATATACAAAGTAATGTGTAATGTGATGAGGTTTCCTACAGGGAAATCATGATGTTTTAACCCAGCGAGCGGTAGGTTAAAATATGTAACACGGAGCGCAAGGTGGGTGTAACAAACCCTGATAGGGATCGTGTGAATTTAATAGTATAATGTATTTATTATTTATTATTATTAATTTTTTTAAATTATTTTATGATTATTAAATATCAGTATTTATTATTGAACTAAAATTAAAGTAAAATTTTTTTTTTATTGCTCATAATAGGGATAAGTACTATCTTGGCGCCCGTTTTTTAGTGCGACAAGATCACTTTGTGCCATTCTTCCCCAACAAATATCTTGTTATCTTCGCTCTCATTTTCCTCCGATTCTTCTCCTTCGACGTCCACCTCCTGCTCTATATCACTTTCACAGCTTCTTTGACTAACTTCGATATTTATTAGATTTAACTATCGGAATCGCCAGAAGAAACTTTGGCTTCGTCTAAAAGACTGAATTTTTATTTTCTTCGTACAATATATTACACTGACTGTCTTACCCTGACTAGTTTGTTTTTCGGGGGTGACCGTATTTTTATCCTCTTCCAGGTATGAGGAATCGATCATGGGGTATTGTTCCTATGATCTAATCGTAAAGTATCCATTACTAAATTTACATCGTTCGCGGGATTATAAAACAAACCCCATCGTAAAATACCCACTATGGAATTTCCGAATACTTAGTGGGATTTTTCTTAATCCCTAATCCATACCTGTAAGGCATTATTATCAGTGGCTCGTAGTCGTTACAAATGCAAGTTCAAAATTTGTTACCACCATAGAGCTTAAGGTGGGTGTAACTCACCCGCTAACAGCTTTGACCTCGTCTAAATAATTCGCGGGGTGGCGGTCGACTGTGTCCTGACAATCGGCATTTCCTTACCACTCTCCACGCAGCTACTGATATTCACAGCCTGTTATAACGATTAATGTCCAAAATATTGACCATTTTATCCTGGTCTGGGTGTACTACACTTACCGCAACCGCACGAAGGGTTCAGTTTTAGAAGAAAATCGTATTGTTTATAAAAAAATTTGCTTGTATCAAAATCCCTTATATTCGAATTAAAATCCAGCAATCACTTAAGATAAGATTAAAAACTTAAAATTATGTTGAGGTGTTGCTTTTAAAAATGACTCTCTTTGTAAAAAAAACTTGCATTTATTTATTTTATTTATTATCAGGATATATACACACTTACATAATACATAATATAATACATAAGGATGCACCTATAGAGGTGAGTTACACCTGTACATAGGCCTGAGAAGTAATTTATTCACATAATTAAACTTTGTCAATAACATTCAAGAATTAGGTATACATAAAATACAAAAACATAAGCAATAAACAACATAATAAGGTATAAGAGGACTCAAAGATTAAAGTAAACTGTAAGAAAACAGAATATTGAAAAAGATTTGAGATAACAAAATATTGAAATTGTAAGAGAACAAAAAGTCTAAGAAAAGGAAGTATTTGTAAGCCAATTTCTCAGTTTTATTCTTACTGTTTTGTTAATATTATTCGGTATTCTTTTTAGTGTATTGAATTATTTAATTGCCACAATCGAGGAGTTTTTAAATGATATAGATTTACTGACTTTAGGTAACAGAATACTTCTATTTCTAGACTTCCCTTTATAGTTCTCATACGCATATTTACAACTATTGTAGTGATAACTCAACGACTCGAGTATAAATGTATCTCTAAATCCTAGAACACGTTTGCTATCCGAAAATATGTTAATGAGCTTAGATTGAATTTTAGCTAAGATATTAGTGTTGGTTTTGCAACTTCCCCCCAAGCAATAATTCCATAATTCACAATACTCTCAAAAAGAGAATGGGATATAATCTTCATTAATTGCTTGCTTATTATTTTTTTTAATTTATGAAAGTGATTATGAAAAAAATAATTTTATGAAAGCATGAAACTAAAACATTTATTTTATTATTTACTAAACAAAACAAAAATGTTATTTTCAATACAATAATTTAATTTCTAATTGTACAATTATTCCACATAGCCTCCTCCAGATCCAGCGCAATCTTCAACTCTTTTTCTAAATTGTTTGTTAACATTGTTTATCACTTATGTCACTACCCAGTCATTACAACGTCGTTCAATACGCGTAGTACTCAGGTACCTGCATGGGTTTTTCATTCAA
Organism: Phosphuga atrata; assembly: GCA_944588485.1. NCBI lineage: Eukaryota > Metazoa > Arthropoda > Insecta > Coleoptera > Silphidae > Phosphuga > Phosphuga atrata. The sequence continues at coordinate 71,136,992 of OX155898.1, read as the reverse complement.
TAACATAATTTTAATACCCGGAGACTTTCACATTACAACTCGGGATTACCCATAGAGTATTCCAGTACCCGAAAAAAAATTTACACTGGCAAAATTACAACTGGCCGTGAAATAAATCAAAGTGAAGAGTAGTAGAAAGGTACTAAGGTACTACTAAGAGTAGTAAAAGGATTAGCTGCAAAATATAAAGGATCCGGAAGAAATATTGCAAAGGATAATTTTTTTACTACTTTACCTTTATCAAAGCATTTATTGTCATGGAACCTAACAATAGAGAATATGCATCTTTTTTTTTTTATTTGCTTAATTCACTTTTTACTTCGTTTTAACATAGTAAAAAGTATAAATACTGTTGAAAGTGTTTCAATTAATTTAAAAAAAAATATATAAAATACCGATTAAATTTGACCTGTTTGAACGGTCCCATTTTTCGCGCGCTTTGGATGACGTCACAGCTCTCTATTGTCATTCAGTGTTGTTTACTATTTGCAATGTTGACAGTTACTTAAACTTTTGACAGTTAAGTATTTTCAGTTTGAATTGCTATTTCGATAATGGAAAAAGCTTAAAAGCCATATTATAAATATTGTTTTGTACCGGAATGCAAAAACACTATTATAAGTACTCCACATAAAGTGTTTTGTTTTTGTTCCAAGAAATGTGAAAATGCGTAAAGAATGGTGCAAGGTTGTAAGAAGAGATGAAATACCTCCAAAAACGTGTTCATATTGTTGTGAAGATCACTTTAATGTAAGTATATTGTATTTCGATAGTTTACATGGTGTGAATTTCTTCCAGGGTTTTACTAAATGTTGAATTTATTTAAGATTGAGGAAGATACAACAAATTATGTTCAATACAACATCATGAAACAACAAGGACAAAAAGTTATTCTACGGTTAAAGGAAGGAGTTGTGCCTCATATATTTCAGTGCCAAAAGGAAAATATGCCACCACTGCAAGAGGGAATATGTGCTATCAAAAGACAAAGATTATCACTAGAAGCTGTCAAAAGTACAAATGCTTTAGAAATTGAAACACCAAAAACAAGTTACTATGAGCCCGGAAAAGTAGTTTTCATATTGAAGGAAGTGATGATTATCGAACAAGGCCCAGTACCTCTTGCATGGATGTCTCTGAAACAGAGCAGATTGAAGGCTCTAGTAAAACAGACAAATTACACTGTGACAAAGCTCTACAAGTAAATATTAAGTCAAAATACAGAAGTAAAGGTGTTCAAGTAAATGGAAAATAAAAATGTTGCTCTATCTCCTCTTCGTCTTTCATTACAAAATATTGCAACATCACCAATAAAATCAGCTAGGAAGTTATTTACAGATAACCCAGTTGATACAACATCTATTTCTTCTGATTCTTCAGTGATATCCCCTGATTATGCATCATGTAGCTCATTTGAATTAAGTTGGACGCAAGATCATTTGGAGGATGAAAAACATTTTAAAATTGTAATTGAACTGGTACAATAACTGCTGATAGGAAAAGGAAAAGAGCCTAAAATGTTGATAGGATTACCCAAGCAATCATATTATTTACTAAAACTTTTAACTGAAAGCATCCCACTTCCAACTATAGACATACTAATTACATTAAAGAAATTAAAATTAAATGAATCATTTAACATATTAGCAATGTAGTTTGGTTATTCTCAGAGCACATCATAAATACATCTATTTTTGGTAAATTGTCCGATTGTGCTTTATCAAAACTTTTTCCCAGCATTGTTCTTGATAATTTATAATGTCACTATAGACCAAAATTACACTATGTACTAACACACTAGAAACGCAGAACAAGAAAAACTAGAAAACACTAACAAAACACTAGAAAACACAGAACTAGAAAAACACTACAGTAATATTGTCCAGCAAAACAGCACAGTGAATATCAGAGACAAATATTGACGTCGATAAATGTCATAACATGTGAGTCACAGTCCTTGGTTTCGGTTCGGTTTTTGGTGACACAATGGTGATGCGTTTCGCAAATTTGAATTTCGCTCGCATATTTTGGATTTTTTTATTTTAATTTTTGGAATAAAATACAAACTAAATAAGAAAATAATGGTGTAGGTGTAATTGCAAGATCGTAAAGTATCGGTGGTAAAAAAATCAAATAAATCTAAATCTCTTGCATATTCCACATTGTAGGAACATGGAATGAAATTTAAAAATAAATTCGAGTAAACATGCTAGCATCTAAAGATCGTGAAGAATTCTCTTCCCTATTTGGGTTTCATGGAAAAGTTACTCTATACTCCTAAAAAAAGAAAGTTGTTATACTTCTATCTACGATGCACTCAGATGCAACAATTTGCTTCGAAGACAAAAAAAAGAAACCAGAAATTGTTCAGTATTATAATAAAACAAAAATTGGTGTGGATTTAATGGATCAGATGTTGGGCCTTTACACAACCCACAGATGGACTAACCGATGGCCTCTCTCATTTTTTTTATATTTCGGATATCGCCAGTCTTGCCAGCTATATCATTTATCATCTAAATAACAAAACGACAAAAAAAGACAAACGAGCACCGATTATTTTTACGAAAATTAAGTGAAGAATTATGTATACCAGCGATTCAAGAAAATATGCAAATTATGAGAAATTTCACCACTAGGATTGCCATGGAAAGGATCTATGGAAAACCAATGGATCCTACAAGCAGGGCAACAACATCAAGTGAGTCAGGCGGGTCTACTGAACAGACAGATTCCACTGGTCGAAAAATTGTTGTAGGATCATATCATATTTGCTACCAGGGTGTCTATAAAAAACGGAGAAAAACGCGAAAATCGTGTAAAGAATGTAACAAACAAAACGAAATATTGTAAAATGTGATCCATGTTTCCAATAGTAAATTGAATATCAAAATATTTTATGTGTAATTTATAATAAGTTTTATAATAAAATTAATTAAAAGGTAAATAAATCCGTTTATTTATATATTAAGTAATATGTTTTATCCCTAGAAATAAGTTTAATTATTTATTTATATATGGGTACTCAGGTATCCCGGGTATTGACTTTAAATCCAAAAAGTTTATATATTGTTTGGCATGTTGTATTATTAATGTATATGAATTGATGTCAATAGACTCAAATAACGAAAATCTGAAAGGATTTGATAATTTTTCATAAAATACAAAAGATATGTAAGTAAGGACATGCAAAAGGGGTATTGACATAAGTGTTAATATTCAAACATTAATTTTTCGAACAGCCTCTGCAATTCGCATTTTTAGGAAATTTACGTTTCCTATTGGTTCCCAGTAAACTTTTTCCTTTCAGCATCATCATAAACCAGCCTTCGACGTCTTCTACACTGCTACCCGCCTGAATCCAGTTGGTTTCAATAGACCTTTTCATAGTTGAATTTTTTGTGCGCATGCGTCAATTTCCGCCATGTTATAAGTCAAAGAAGTATATATGAGCCCGAAACTTTCATATTCCCGCCTTTCACACTTGACGGATGCGCATGCGCTAACCGTAAAAAGGTCTATTCATTTTAGGTCGTCGGTGCAGCGTGTAGGTGGTCTTCCCCTGTTTCGCTTATCAGCGCGTGGTCTCCATTCCAACAATCTTTTCACCACCTGTCGTCCTTCAAAGTGGCCACGTGACCGGCTAAATTCCATTTTGATGTCTATAGTTTTGATAATCTCTGCCGAGGACCGGGGTCTCTGTCGTGGGCCCTGATTCGTAACGTGGTCTCTTAAACCTTAAGCTGCGGTCACATGAGCCTGGTTTATCAGCCGCTGGTCGCTGTTTGCTGCTAACAGTCAGTTAAGCTGCTCTCACATGACGCTGGTTTACCAGCCACTGGTGGCTGCTAGCCAGCCGCTGCAACCAGCATACGGCAGGTTTCATAAAGCAGCGGCTGGTCTGGCAGCTGCGATGTTTTGTTATAAATCAGTTTTTATACAATACAGATTTTGATCACTGTTTCCTACAAAATCTCTTTACATAGGAAAGAAGTATTAGGGAAATTGTGAAGAAGGCAATTGGCTGCTGTAGGTGAGGATATGCTATTGAATTTAAATGTTAAAAAAAAAACGAAAATGAGTTCGAGATTGGTTCGAAAGAAGAAACATACTTGGAGCTTCATCGAGGCTAATGAATGTGTTAAGGGCCGAGGACCTTTGCTCTTTCTTCAACATATTAAGAATGTCCGTTAACAGTTTTGAGAGCTCCTACAATTAGTTTTGCCTTTAATAGCAAACAGGACAACAACATGAGGCAAGCTATTCCAAGCAGAACAACACGCAGAAATAACTTTGAGATAGCTATCTACTCCCACTGCACCATTAAAACAATCATATTTGTGATACATTTCAAAGAAAATTATTATTTGATTTGAATTCCACTTCACCAATATCAATATCTTTACTTTTTGGTTCCATTTTATTTAAATTACACTATTATTAGTAAAGTAGTATTGAAAAATTCAAATTAATAAAATTAAATGTAAACAACTGAAACAAAATAATCAACAACTCAAGTGATGAAGTTATCTTTTATCAGAGGCTGCTGCGCTGCCGACTGTTCAGTGGGGTTCACACAAGGCTAGTGACAGCGGGAACGTCACGTGACATGGGCCAGCAGCGCTAGTAAAGTTGAACCGTCTCAACTTCACCAGCCGCTACTGAAATCGTTCCGCTGCTGCTGGCAGCAGCTAACATAAAATGCTCACAGACCGGAGCGGAAGTTTCGCCGCCGCATCCGGTGCGATATCGCGGCGGACCGACTGACACGGCGCCTTATGTACATGTTCAGATTAAAAAGCGCGATTTCCGTCATAGTCGCGGTAGTGCAGCGTTGCACATGGTGATCTCTGTAATCACATTGATTTTATGAAGCCATGAACCTGTGTTTAATTCCGAAATGAGTTTTATGTGTTTTAGAAATTCAAAATAAATACAAAATAACATATTTCATCTTATGCAGGCTATGCGTAAAATACACCTAAAAATCGCGTTTTTATGTGGGCATTGCCATTTCGCTGCGGCGCCGCTAGCAAATTTTTATCTGCGGAAATTTCGCGACGCATACGCTCCGCGCCGGTCTGAAGGAGCCTTAACAGTTCACACAGGGCTGCTTAACTGGCTGTTAGCAGCAAGCAGCGACCAGCGATTGGTAAACCAGCCTCATGTGACCGTAGCTTAAATAAAGCCTAGCATTGATCTCTCCATTTTTCGTTGTGCTACTCTGCCATCAATAATTCTCTAATGCCTGCTCTACACTATGGCTCATTGTGGGCCATCATGATGGTCACCATTATCATGGCCCATTATGATGACCTGAATGGACGCATCCACACAGTGGTCCATCTAGATGGAACATAGATGTGCATGAATGGGCCATACAATGTTGATAAAAATTAATTTCAAATTTTGAATTGAAATTATAAAGTTAATATTCAAATTTAATAAAGTTTAAATTTATAATTTCTTCGATTTTGCCATGATTAATAATAAACAGCTATTTCTTGTTATAGAAAACTAATTATTTCAAAACTAATATTTCAATAAACTAATATCTCAATAAACTAAATATTTATATCATAAATTTTGGAAAATACGCGGCGGTTAGAAAATTGGAGTTATAGAGATTATTTTGTATGTAAAATTTTACCATTGTACAAAATTTTACTACGAGTTATGGAAAAGTAAGGTAAGAAGAGTTAAGGAAAATTCGAGTTATGGAAGTTTATTTATATGTAAAATGCTGTTTATTTATATCTAAACGTATAAATTTCTATAAATATTCGAATTATCGAAAAATTGGAGTTACAGAAGTTCGAGTTATGGAAGTTCGACTGTATTTTGAGTTGTAAAAATGTTTTAATTTTAAATAAAATGTTTTATTTTATGATTTATCATAAAAATTTTAGGTGTAGATTGGCGGAATTTAAAAATGTAGCGGCGATGGCGTTAATACGTAAGTACCAAAGGGACTGATGCACCTACTAAAACATACTACATTGATGAGGTGGTTTCTTGCCTGAAATATACATTTAAAAAATGCATAGAAGACAGTATATTCCAGAGCCTTGACAATGGCCAAATTCAAAGGCCGCTCAAATCTAAAGCAATATCTTCCTTTGAAACCCATCAAGCGTGGAATCAAAATATGGGAACGATGCGATGCGGGAACAGGATATGTATATGATCTCAATATTTATTCTGGAAGAGACGATACTGTAGCAAAAGTCATAACTACCTTAGGAGAAAAGCTTGTATCGTCACTTATCTCTACATTTCGGGATTCACGAGCCACTTTAGCATTTTATCGCTTCTTTGCAAGTGTTAGACAGATGGAGAACATTCCCTTTCCTGCTGTAGGAGTTTGTATTCTTTCGCGAAAATTGATGCCATAGTTTGATGGGAAATTGAAGAAAAGTGATTCTCAATTATTCTGTAATAATGTGGGCACATAGCCTCCTTGCTATCTTGCCACTTACGGCTAAGTGGCAAGATAGCAAGGAGGTTCTTGTGACCACAAATTGTACGAATAGTGATGCAATAAGCACAAATAGAAAGCAAAAGGATGGTGAGAAAAAGCCGGCGCGAGTGGTCTAGTGGTGACGCTCGTGGCCTCTTGTTAGAGCGCTAACTAACAAGTATAGAGGCATCGAGTTCTATCCCCAGTGCCGGCCGCATTTGTACCAGAAGACAAATGTGAAAAATATTAATTAGCTCAATTTACAATAACAACTAGGTTTCTGGGCCTATAAGGGAATTTGAGTGCAAAATACAATAGGCCACAAGTAGACCGTAATTTTTGAAGGGTCGGCAAACCCGGCATCCACATCGGACCAAACTAAAAAAAAAAAATTGAGAAAAAGGAGGATGCCCAGAATCAATTGTGTTCTATAATAAAATAATGGGTGGAGTAGATTTATCGGACCAAAAAGGTTTTGTATAAATTGTTTATAACATCTGTTGTCAATGCGTCAATTCTATTCAACGAAGAACAAAAAAGCCACTGTTACAATTTGTTGTCCCTCTAGCAGTTGATGGCTGTGGGCAAACAAGCAAGTGCAATCAAACATAAGAAATCTGATAAGCGTCACCTCCCTCTCAATGTTGGAGATCACCTCCCAGTTGGAGGTAGCTCGAGAAGAAGATGTGCGAACTGTTCAGGAAATGGCAAAGAAACGCGAACCAAAACTTTGTGTACAATGTGCAAAGTTGCTCTGTGTAATGGCTCCTCTACACTATGGCCCATCTTGAGCCACTGTGAGCCATCACCATTGTGTAGAGGGGTAGATGGCCTGTAGTGGCCTAAGTAGTGGATGATGGAGATGGAGATGGCCATGGATGGCGTTGGGAGCGGTCCGACTACACACATCAAAGGAGGCCAGCATGCGCAAGTAAGCTGCGCAGTGGCTAAAGTGGCATGTCCACATCATGAGCCATCATTATTTCCTTTATCGCACTTTAGTTGTCATGATAACACTGATTTTAGTAATTATTACCAAAAATTATAAATTTCAAGTTTATTAAATTTGAATAATAACTTTATAATTTCAATTCAAAATTTGAAATTAATTTTTATCAACCCACTATGGCCCATTCATGCACATCTAGAATGGTTCATCTAGATGAATCACTGTGTGGATGCGTCCATTCAGGCCATCATAATGGGACATGATAATGGTGACCATCATGATGGCACACAATGAGCCATAGTGTAGAGGAGCCATAAGATGTACTTTTAGCCTTACCATTCATAAATATAAGATAATACTGTAATTAGAAGAAATAAAATTTTTAAAAAGCAATACTTACATTCATACTAACCCATGGGGACACATGCATCCCAATAAAAATTACCAATGGGACTATATTTCCCACCACCCCCACAAGCATCCCCCATTCAAAAAAGTAAGTTGAGCTATAACTGATGTTTTTTAAACTTAATAAGGCCAAACATCATAAAAGGGATCTGATAAACAAAATAAATAAAATTGATAGCGAAAGTGTTAAGCAGATTTTGTTTAGTGATGATAAAAACAATTTTTTGTAATTTTCTAATTAAATACCGTCATGCAAATTTATATGAAAATTGATTTATTTTTATTCGAAATTGTCGTGACACAATAAAACGCGCTTGTTACGCCATAATCTTACAAACATCAGCGTTATTCTGCAATTACATTTAAATAAACAACGCAACCATTTCTAAATAAATCTTATTTTAGTAACTCAATATTAATTATAAATTAAACGTAATTTTTGATTGTAGGTGCTGATATCGTTGCACCATCTGACATGATGGACGGCAGAATTGGAGCCATCAAAAACGCCTTAATCAAACACGACTTGGTCAACAAAGTAGCCGTCCTATCTTACGCCGTGAAATTCGCGTCAAACTTTTACGGACCTTTCCGCGACGCGGCGTTATCAAAACCCGCTTTCGGCGATAGAAAATGCTATCAGTTACCGCCAGCAGCGACTGGACTTGCTGCAAGAGCTGCAGTAATTTGCAATGAAATAATTTACTTAAAACTTTAAAAATTTTTGCGATTTTCTAGGCTCGCGATGTGTCTGAAGGCGCAGACATGTTGATGATAAAACCAACGCTGTCTTATTTGGATTTAGTTAGGCGAACTAAGGATGCGTATCCAAATCATCCTATGTTTGTTTATCAGGTTTCTGGAGAGTATGCTATGATTTATCACGCTGCTAATGCAGGGGCTTTTGATATCAAGTTAATTCTTAACGAAATATTAGTTTCTATGCGCCGAGCGGGTAATTTGTTGGAGTTTTTGGAGACACGTAATTTTATAAAAATGATTTTCAGGTGCTGATGTAATAATCACGTATTTTACACCTACCATATTGGATTGGCTATATTTAAAGAGTAAATATTAAGGACGGGGTTTTAAGTATTGTTAGTTTTTTTGGGAATTGTTTTTACAGTTATTTGTACTGTTATGTTTAGAATAAACGGTATAAATTTAAATTTCCCGCGTTATTTGTACTAGTGCAAAAATCTCAAGATTTGTGTCGGAGGTGTTTTTTATTAATCAATTCTAGAATAAACCTATCATTTGTTTATTGCAAATGTGTTTTTTTTTTTAAATAGATTAGTGAGAGTAAAGATATGTAGTAGATTCTAGAATGGGTGAATTCAACGTGGGCCAATTGCAGCGAGCCAACTAAATTGTGAGTGTCCAATGAGAGAGCGTTGCGTTTGAATTTCGACCAATGGGGAGTCTACACGACGAAAACTATAGGTATATCCCTGTTACAGAAAATTGTAGTCGGCATTATACAAGTCGAAGTAAAGCGAGCAAGTTCAATAAAATATTAATTAAAAGTGCGTTGAGAATTCGTTTGGATTGTAAAATAAAGGTAAGTTTGTTTCAATATTTCGTCTTGTATTTAATATATCACGTATATTTGTGCTTAAACTTGCGATTAGAATTGACACGTTCAGTTCGATATTGACGAATAATAAAATGCTCTATTTAATCAATCCCTTTATAATATTTGTGTTAATCCTAGCTTTTGCCCAAAAAATCTTCAATTTCTTGCATTTCATCAGTCAAGACGCAATAAAAAACGATTTCATTGTAGACGTGTCATATTAAATTACTGTTATATGTCAAGTATATACCATCTTAAATCTGAATTGCATACGTATTTAATTTAAAACACGATATATGATCTACAGTTTTAATTTTGTTCCAGAAACACCTACAATGAGGTTGCTTTTGTGTTTGGGGGCTTTGTGCCTGGTAGCCACACTCCTGGTAGCCACAGTCCTGGCCAAAGAGGACAAAAAAGAAAAGGATGATGTTGGCACAGTTATTGGTATTGATTTGGGAACAACATATTCATGGTAATTTCTACTTTTTATTTAAGAATTACATTTAAGTCACAGTGGATTTATTCATGTTATAATTGAAGGTTATATATAAATGGCTGACGCTTAATTATTCCAGATGCCCTGGAACTTATATCGTTTTTTAAAATATGCAAATTAAAACAATTCAATTAATTTTCAATTTGTATTGAGAAGTGGCGAAAAGTGAATCAATAATCGGCGAGTCAATTATTTCTCCAAATTATTGGAATCTTATTAAAAAAATTGTTATTTAAAATTTTAATAATTCATGAATGCTCTCGATCTTTCGCGACTTCAAGTACTAGTCTAGACCAGTGGTGCGCAAACCGTGGCTCTCGGCCCCTCGGGGGGTCGCGAGAGAAATTTTCGGGGTCGCCTTATTCAAATTAAAAATGTATTTACCAGTAAAATTAAATTATATTATTTATAAAAATAGAAGGAATTTGTAAAGAATATGGGAATTTCCATTTTTTTTGGGGTTGGCGGATTTTTACCTTGAATAACTGTTACTAATCGTCCTCCGTAGTGTATTTGCAAACTTAGAGAGCCAAAACGAAGCTTCTACGTCGATTTATTCAAAAAATATACAGGTTTTTATAAAAAAAATTGACATTTTTTTGACGCAACAGTTAATATTTTCCTTTACTGCCTAACCTCTCTAATTACTTGTCAAACAAAAAGTGCAGGAGAAGCCCAACCGACGTTGCCAATTTTATCTTTTTATTTTACCTTGTTCTGGTAAACACTTCAATGTACAATTTCTGCACATGCACTTACAACAACATTGAAATATAAATTTAATTTTTAATTCTAATTTCATTCTAATTGGTTTAACTCAGGTTAACTCAATACTTCTTGCAACTTTATCTTATTTTAGACCATATAGACGCAGCAGTGCGTTTAAATTTATGGCCCTTGACGGTATTATTAAAAAAATAGGTACCGAAGGAGACACAGACCCGTCTGCAACTTCACATCTATTTGAAAGTTTTGCGCATGCACATTGTTGTAGCAGAACATAGACGTAGTGAAAAATAACTTTGTGAGGGGTTTATTTTGTAACTAGAAAATGTAGTAACTATTGTTTGCATCTGCCTGTACTAATCATCATAATCATTTAATCGAACTTGCATATTTCGGGTGAAATAGTTGTTCTAAATTGAAATGTTGAATACAAATAATAAATCCATTAAAAATACAGATGAGTTGCTTGTATGAAAACTTGTAATATATCCAGGGAAAAATGTAAATAAATTAATATTTTCATCAAATTAAATAAAAAAAAATCCTCCATCTGGAAAATACAAATTAAATTTTGAAATTAAAAAAAAAAACAGATAAAACCTTACATTGGACCGAGAGTTCGCGCTGCCGCGCGTATGTTGTCTTGATTTATCTTCCCGCTTCGCGGCGGGCAACCTAATCTAACCAGGGTTAAACCAACGGCCCTTGTCACTTTGTCCTACATTGGACCGAGAGTTCGCGCTGCCGCGCGTATGTTGTCTTGATTTATCTTCCCTCTTCGCGGCGGACAACCTAATCTAACCAAGGTAAAACCAACGGTCCTTACCACTTTGTCCTATATTGGACCGAGAGTTCGCGCTGCCGCGCGTATGTTGTCTTGATTTATCTTCCCGCTTCGCGGCGGGCAACCAAATCTAACCAGGGCTAAACCAACGGCCCTTGTCACTTTGTCCTACATTGGACCGAGAGTTCGCGCTGCCGCGCGTATGTTGTCTTGATTTATCTTCCCGCTTCGCGGCGGACAACCTAATCTAACCAAGGTAAAACCAACGGTCCTTGCCACTTTGTCCTATATTGGACCGAGAGTTCGCGCTGCCGCGCGTATGTTGTCTTGATTTACCTTCCCGCTTCGCGGGGGACAACCTAATCTAACCAAGGTAAAACCAACGGTTCTTGCCACTTTGTCCTATATTGGATTGAGAGTTCGCGCTGCCGCGCGTATGTTGTCTTGATTTATCTTCCCGCTTCGCGGCGGGCAACCAAATCTAACCAGGGTGAAACCAACGGCCCTTGTCACTTTGTCCTACATTGGACCGAGAGTTCGCGCTGCCGCGCGTATGTTGTCTTGATTTATCTTCCCGCTTCGCGTCGGACAACCTAATCTAACCAAGGTAAAACCAACGGTCCTTGCTACTTTGTCCTATATTGGACCGAGAGTTCGCGCTGCCGCGCGTATGTTGTCTTGATTTATCTTCCCGCTTCGCGGCGGGCAACCAAATCTAACCAGGGCTAAACCAACGGCCCTTGTCACTGTCCTACATTGGACCGAGAGTTCGCGCTGCCGCGCGTATGTTGTCTTGATTTATCTTCCCGCTTCGCGGCGGACAACCTAATCTAACCAAGGTAAAACCAACGGTCCTTGCCACTTTGTCCTATATTGGACCGAGAGTTCGCGCTGCCGCGCGTATGTTGTCCTGATTTACCTTCCCGCTTCGCGGGGGACAACCTAATCTAACCAAGGTAAAACCAACGGTTCTTGCCACTTTGTCCTATATTGGATTGAGAGTTCGCGCTGCCGCGCGTATGTTGTCTTGATTTATCTTCCCGCTTCGCGGCGGGCAACCAAATCTAACCAGGGTGAAACCAACGGCCCTTGTCACTTTGTCCTACATTGGACCGAGAGTTCGCGCTGCCGCGCGTACGTTGTCTTGATTTACCTTCCCGCTTCGCGGGGGACAACCTAATCTAACCAAGGTAAAACTAACGGTTCTTGCCACTTTCTCCTATATTGGATTGAGAGTTCGCGCTGCCGCGCGTATGTTGTCTTGATTTATCTTCCCGCTTCGCGGCGGACAACCTAATCTAACCAATGTAAAACCAACGGTCCTTGTCACTTTGTCCTATAATGGATCGAGAGTTCGCGCTGCCGCGCATATGTTGTCTTGATTTATCTTCCCGCTTCGCTTTGTTATTTTAAATTATTTTTCCTACTAACCTTAATATTTATTCACTACCAAACTGTGTTCCCGCCACTGTGTGTTTTACATTAGTTCAATTTATACCACGGAGGCGCTACCAGTCAGGGGTCTGTCTCAGCAAACCCTGTTTGACACACTCAACGCACCAATCGCGAAGAAGAGGCGGAGTCTGATAATGGCGCCAAATTCAAAAATATATTTGAAGTAATAAAGCGCTTGGAACTTGCGCGCTATATATCAAGCCTTATATCAATTTGTTGATATTTAAGAAATATTTTTTAGTGTTGTAATTGTTGATTTGGGTCGAATAGTTGTTTTCAGAAGAATCAACTATTCTGAAAAGAAAAATAAATTTATATGATTTTTATATTATTATATGAAATTTATTATAATTTTCCTTGAATTGATAAATATAAATATTTTTTCTTAAACAAAATTACACGAAATTATAATTCTACAAAATATAATATATTCAGCGTTAGCATTACCCGGGGTAAACCACGTGGAGGTGCCGATACGATTTTTTACCCCTGGATAAATCGTTTTGCACAATATTATACATATGAATTTAACGTAAATGAGAATGATACTTCAACCTTAAAAATGAAAGTAATGTAATATTGTAATAACGATTGATCCATCCTTAAACAGGAAATACAATAGATACATACATAATACTTAAATAAATTACAATACATTGCTAAATACATAGTACTTAAATAAATTACAATACTTTGCTAAATACATAATACTTAAATAAATTACAATACGTTGCTAAATACATAATACTTCAATAAATTACAATACATAAGATATCTATTATTCTTCTCCCGCTCCAAATGTTGAAATGTGTACAGTTCAGAATGTTTTAATCTTCCTCCAACCTCAGTCACAACCCCAACTGACCGACCTTTTTACGCATAAACACATCTAATGGTTAAATGAATAATACAAAATTAAATAAGAGAGCCACTTACCAGCATTTCATTTTTTATTAGGAAAGTATGTCTGCTTCTCTATTTTTCTCTTTTTGCATACTTCATTGTTATTCTCTCTCTCAAAATTATTCTTTAAAGCCATAACTTGGTCTGCAAACTTTTGAAATGATTCCCTGTTTAAGCTTTTCATGAAAGAAGTCATATTTTCTATTTGAATCTGTAAAAAATATTAAAATTTGATATTAAAAAAAATGACACATTTTGTGCACAATTTCTTTAACACACCTGTTTACTTCTTTCGCTATCAATAGATGTGTTTGGTTCATTATCCTTCTCTTCTAAAAACTGGCATAGTTCTTCTCGGTACCTAATTTTGCTCGTTGTGGGTTCATTGATGTACAAAATTCCTTCAGAATCTTCTTCTCCCAAACTATTAACACCTGGAGTAGACTCACTCCTTCTCCTTTCATATAGAACTACAGCATGTATATGTTTGCACAAGGTTGTCTTCACAGAAAACTCTGGGCACTCACAAATATATTGATGCAAACATATTTTACATTTATAACAGTATGCCGTCCGACAATCTTCGTCACATAATTCATTGTATTTTATAATATAAAATTTGTCCCCTGTTGTTGACCTTACTCTAAACTTGCCAAATTCAATAGATTCCACAATATTTGTCATTTCTTCTGCTTTCATATGGGCTTTAACATTCATTCTGTGGTTGTAATTGTTTGCATTTGGTCGCTCTACATTTACAATATTTTTCCACAATTTTTCGACTCTGAAAATATTATAAATAACAATTTTAATATAACTTAAAATATAAATGATTTCACCTGATATTTCGATTTCCTCTCATTTTGTTGTATTTCAAAACTTTATGCAAACTTTCTATTGCCATGTTAGTGTTAATACCAGCATTGATTGTATGGCAATGAGCCCACATCTTAATTCTATCTTCCTGAAAGTAGTACCTAAAAATGCCAAACATTTTCTTATTCTCAAATTTAAAAAGTGTATAATGGAAAACACCTGCTTTTCTAAGTAACTTAAAAATTCGAATTCGCCTTCATCTTTTAAATGTTGCAAATACTTTTCTTTCAATAGTACAAAATTTTCAATTTTTGTTTCGTTCATAATTCTTCTCATTTCCGTCTTCATTTTCAATTTATTTTCGGGCTTCTTCAGTTTAGATCTACCTTGAATGTTCCAATTCTTTACCACATGCCATGTACACAGTAATCTCCTTGGCTTTTCCGCTGTCTCCATAGTCTCGGTCCATGCATTAAAATATTTCGGATCATCATCGCTCATTATGTATTTCGCTTGAATGCTGCATCCCAATCTTTCTTTTAATGCCCTCAAAAATACTTTTTGGATCACCTGATCTACTGGAGAGCAAAAATGCTACAGGGAATCCCATATTTCCATCATCCTTAATTAGAACTGTCGTCAACTCAAATTTAGATCTATTTGTTCCATGTGTACCATCCATACAAATCACATGTTGGTAATCCTTAAGCTTCTTTTCCATTATTTTATTCATATAACTTACTGCAAAATATTCATCATGTAAGTCAGGGTGACTTTCACCTACAACATTATTATTAGTTCCACCACCATACCTGCACCATATGAAACCCCTCAAGTTTACGTTTTGAAAACGCCAAATAAGCTATATACCTTCTAATATATGTAAGAGGAAAAAGAATATATAAAATGGAAAGTAGACAAAGCTTAGAGTAGTAGTAGATAAGAACAGAAAATGTGTAAGTACACCTATGATTAGATGAAGAGGTTCAATAGATCTATAAAGGTCGCAGTACAATAAGGCACCACTGAAATCTACAATAGATAATAGAAAATTATAATCTACTTAATTTGAATATCTGCTGTTAAGAGTTAATTGTTTACTCACCCTGTTTTTTAAATAAAAATGCATGATTTTGCCCTTCTTTATTCCATTCTTCAATTTTTAAAGCTGTAGGCACTGTGTCATCTGCATGTCTTTTCTTATCAATGTTAAATTTCTTCATTAAATAGTCTAGATCCGCTCTACTAATTAAATTTATTTGCTTCACTTCAATACCCTTCGTTTTCCTTGCATCATTTAGTATTCTGTCCGTTGAAACTCCTGCCTGTAAGTGATCCACTATCATTGTCTGTTCCTGTTTTGTCAACCTCTTTGTTCTAAATTCATGTGCATGTTAAACATGTGTTTCTATAAATTTCGCACTTAGTGAACCTAAAAATTTTCATAGAAGAATAGTTTTGGAAACAATTTATTAGAAATTACCATTTCTAAAGATCTTTACGATTATCCTTGATGGACAAATTCATGAAATTTTAATACTGCCCCCCAACTTCTCAGCCCTTACGGTACAATGGCTTTTATATCCTAAATTAAGATATTTCAATTATTTCTGAACTTAATTATAAAATTATAACCAACAAACCAAATGATTACAAACGATTACAATTGCAATAAACAATTTCGTTACCATTTGCATGTTTGTTTCTTCTAACACATGCATAATCAACTTGTCTATTTTCCTTTGACATCCAGCTTTCAAATTCTGCAATGTTCCTAAAACTTAAATCAGATTGTTTAATAATTACACCATGTATCTCTGTTATATGATTAAGCAGAATCTCATGGTTTTGAAAAGTTTCCTTTTTTCTTCTGGACATAAGGGGCAAGGAATGTGTTGTGACATTTTTTTTTACACTATTTTATCATGCATATCTTTCAAATGTCGATTCTTTGAATAAACATTCACAAATGTCTTCTGACATACATCGCAGGTCAGTTTATTGATACTATAACATAAAAGTTGAATATCCAAACATGTATACCTTAAAACATTATATACTACCTTTCCATTCTGGATGTAACACTAACCTAACTAACGTAAAACTGAAAAAGAAATAGTAATTATTAAAACAATAGAAAAGATATTTCAGCGAAATGATAGAAAATATATTTTAGCCTCTTCTTCGCGATTGGTGCGTGCTTGTGCAACAAATAGTGTATACTGGTCTGTCTCTCCTACTGATCCAAAAAATACATTGTGAATTTGATAAAATAAACAAATTGTAATTTTATTATATTTCAATATTATAAACTGAATTTGACAAAAAAATTGTAATTTTTGCAAAATATTAAAAACAAAACACAGTTTTACCAAAAAATTTTATAAAAAAATTACCATTTAAACAAAAAAATACAAATTAATTGAAATTTTGATAATAAAAAAACATAATACCATTCTGATAAAAAATACATATCAAAAAAATAAATAAAATAAATATTCAATATTCTCGTTTGCATCAACCACATCACAATCACAAAAAAATCCTCTATCTAAGAAATCGAAATGCAAAAAATCCATATGAGAACAATGTCCGAACTCAATTTAAAACCTGGAGAGCGGACAGACAAAGGGATGACGATTGAGAACCAGAGGGCATTAAAGACCACTATAAAAAGGAAAAAAATTAACAGAAAAACTGCAATTTTAACTGTTAAAAAACTTACTAATTAACTGTGATTTAGTCTTCGTCATCCTCATATTCCTCATCTGTGTCACGATCCTTACCAAGTCCTCCTTCTGGCAGGGGATGTACGGGATTGTACAACTTACCTGGCATACGGAAAAGTTCCAGAGTGGGATCGAGCCGAAGCTCTTTACACCTCTTCTGAAACATGTATCGAGCAAGATTACCGGGTACGTGTGATTTGGTACGACCAGATGACGACATGGAAGATTTAGCGGCCCTCCAAGATGACTCTATGGCATTTGTATGTGCCCCAGTTACGGGGTCTACGAAGTTAATTGAATGATTAACTGATAAATGCTTGTAGCCATAGTCACTGAGACCGCTATATGCCTTCCAACAGTCACTGATAACCGTCGTACCCGGAGCTATCCACATCTCGATTAAAGGCACAAGAGTATCAGAGTCGCGTTTCTCAACGGCTACCATAAAAACGCGACCAGTGCCACGTTCGTAACCGCCGAAAACCCACTGTCCTTCCACTCTGTGACCCCTATGATATTTGCGCTTTCCGAACTTGGATTCGTCGATCTCAACGATCTTATTAAGACCACCGAGTTTCTCAGGTTGGGTAAAAAAATTATCAAAAACAATTTCTCGGCAAAAAGATGCCCAATCAACTAATGTAGACATGGACATCTTCAATTGTCTGCCGATCAATGTCAATGATGCATTTTGAACCCAAAAAGAAACGAACCCAAGTATCTTCAATAATGGCAATTTTGACTTGGCAAAGAAGGTGCCACGTCGGAATTCAACTCTATTACCACAGGTTTTCTTCCTTTCACCTTCCTGACTAATTTTCTTGGAGCAGAGCCAACGAACACCATCCACTCTACAATAAAAAAATTACTATATCAAAATTTAAGGATACATTAAAAAATATTGAAAATATAATAATAAAAATAAACAACTACTAACCTTTCAACGTCTTTAGTTAATTTTAAGACACCATCACACTTCAAACATTTGTAACTCCCCTCTGCTGGAATTAATCCCCACTCTACAATTTTGTAATTTTGTTTTTTGGAGTCATTTAAAATTTCATTAATTTGTAATAAACTTAAATAATCTATTTTTGAAGAAGCCATTATTTTTGTAACTCCTTGCTACTTAAAAAAGCTCTTCTCAAAACTTATTTTGTTTAAACAAAATATTTTGTTTAACCTTCTAGATAAATAAACAGACAAATAACACGCGTAAAATAACGCACGCGCATTACAGTAACTTTGAAATAAACATAAGCGTAGTAAAAATAAATTTTCTGACGTAAGTATATTAAACTAAGCTGTAAATATAATTAAAAATAATAGTTTAAGTATTTCAATATTTCCCAGATAATTAATTTTCACTACGCCTATGTTTTTTATTTCAATTATTTAAAAAAATTTACACTGCCACATTTTCGCTACCGTGCGTATGTGGATTGATCGAGAGTACGCACTGCCGCACTGTATGCGGTCTTGATCTATTCTCTCTCAGATCTCGATCAAACCACATGCGCGCGCAGCGCGAGAGTTCGCGCTGCCGTGCTGTATGCGGTCTTGATCTATTCTCTCTCGGACAACCTAACCTAACCAACTCTCAATTAAATCACATACGTGCGGCAGCGCGAACTCTGGATCGAGAGTTCGCGCTGTATGCGGTCTTGATCTATTCTGTTTTGGACAACCTGACCTAACCAACTCTCAATTAAACCACATGCGTGCGGCATGATGGCCTAGTAGAGACCATCCGACACACCCTGCTAGATACCAGATGAGGCTCTGGCGACCGAGTCACGGCGGTATAACCGTTAGAACTGAAATTAAGGAAATGTAATTTCATACCCATGGAGGAAGATAACGGGAAATCACCTCTATTATACTTCCCAAAAGAACCACATGATTCAAGTCATTATCGTGGTCGGAAACATTCATTAGTGAATATGCATAAGAAGAAGAAGAATACATAGAAGATTAACATGACCCCTGCGCAAGAATTAAAATAAAATTAAATATATTTAATACATATAATACTTAAATTGTAGCGACACAGAAAAAAAGTATAATCCCTGCAAAAGAATTGAACTTGGCAACAGCGGATCTGCTGTATAAACATATTTTCTGTCAATTAACTGGACAGAAATTGCAGTTATATTTGTTGTTGTATTAAAAAATGTCAGTTTTTTGGATTACAAAAGCCCGGATATTTCTTGAACCAGCCGACGTAGAAGATTCATTTTTACTTTCCACGTTTATAAATACACTTTGGAAGACGATTAGCAACAGTTAGTGAAGGTAACTCCACAATTCCCATATTCTTAATAATAGCCAAATAGAACTACATTTCTTACGAAGACAATTGTCTGTTTTAATACCTAATCAGAGCCATATAAATGTTTTTGGCGCCCTTGGAAAATATTTAAAGTAGGTTTCTAAATTAAAATAACGAGATCCACATATATTACCATTAATTAATTAAATTTGTGTATTCGCGATTTCCACACATCACATAACCTCAAAACTATCTCGCCGAAAATTTGCCACTGACAGCTCTGAATTTCAGCGCTAACCTTGAAAAAATCACCGCACGCATATGAGTGCTGTTATGAATCAATTACAGACGCAAAATAGAAAAAATCCTATACAAAACTTTCCTGTGTTTGCTTTACAACTTGACGAAACTACAGACATTACTAAAATGTCGCAATTATTTTTGAAGTGAAAACTTCTATAGCCGCGCTGAGTGACATTTGGGTAGGGGGTAAACTGATACATTTGCGTCATCGTCATCAATAACTGCGTTCTATAGAAAAAAATTCTATTACACAAAGATGTGTTTAAAAGAACACATCTATACGCATATGTTTGAAGTTGGCTCTGAACATCAAACTTAATAGTCAAAGTTCTTGGCAGTGTTGACAGAACGTAGCGTTTTTAAGGAAATATCAACCCGTAGAATTAGTGTGCAGTACAAGAGTAAGTACTTTTACCGGATGTCATAGTAGATGAACTAGTGCCGGATTTTTGGAAAGTTTTTGGCAGTGTTGACAAAACGCAGCGCCTCTAAGGAAATATCAACCCCTATAATCAGTGTGCAGTACAAGAGTAAGTACTTTTGACGGATCTACTAGTAGATATACTAGTGCCGGATTATTGGAATGTTCAGATTAGAGATGCCACTAATAGTGATTTTCCGAATACCGAATATCCGGAAACGCTTTTGGCCGAAGCGCCGAATATTCCGAATATAATCCCAATATTTGGCGCGGCTTTTGCGTAAACTTTCGAAAAATAGGAGCATATCCATTATTTACCTAGCGCTTGTAATTTGTTATTTCTTGTTTTATTGCACGGTTTTCAGACCTAGTATTTCCTAGATATAAACTTGATATAAATAAGTCGTATTTTATTTTTAGTAGACATACATTATATTTACCTATTAATTATATTTAGAATTCAGAAGTTAATCCAGAAAAATAGAAGTTTAAACTAGAAATGTTTGCTAATTTAATTTTTTGGGTTCCGTGATAGTTAACTCCTACCAATCTGGTTTGTTGGTTCACATACTGGTACTAATATTGCAAAAGAACTGAATGGTATTGCAAAAGATGGAATATTTCTCATAGCAAGATATATTTACTTGTCCACGACAGTGAAGCCAATATTATAAAAGGTGTACGAGCCGCAGAATATGATTCTGCCAGGTATTTTATTCATTCACTACAACGACCTATAGAGGAATTAGACCAGGTTGGGAATTTTAAGTATTTAGGGTTTGTATTTGGGAGTGGGTGCGGCAATAAAGAGCATATAAATTAGAGTAAATGGTGGCGGGAAAAAGGTTCTTGAAGGTATGGGGAAAAGAGTTTAGCACAAATTACTGGGTGAAGGAGATGACATGGAAGGCTTGTTGGCGCAGTATATTGATGTATGGTGCTGAAGTATGGGGGGTGAGGAAGAAAAAGGTGTGGAAAAAGTGCAACTACAATTCTTTAAAAAGGCCCCTGAAATTAGAATTATAGAAAAATCGCTAAAATCTTAAATTGAAATAACACAGATGGTAGCTGCTGCAAAGTGAATTGTTACACATTTTAACCACTCAGGTATAGTAGAAGAAAAGCTTAAATCCATTCGACGAGAACTTGACTTGCCAAACCACCAATTAGTGCAAGATGTAAGCACACGTTGGAATTCTACATACTATTTAATGGAGAGATTATTAGAACAAAAGCGAGCTGTTTCTTCATACATAACTGATCACGAGTCATTAAACAATCTAACTCCTTCTCAGTGGTTGTTACTGGATTAATGTATCAAAGTCCTCAAATTATTTGAAGAGATAACAAAAATAACTAGCTAGGGTATTTCTTGTAACTCCAAAGTGATTCCACACGTTGCTACATTGTTGAAATACCTGGGGAAAGAATAGACAGCAAATAGAACACCAAATTTGCTAAGCATCAGATCCTCACTACAAGCTGAGCTAGAAACACTGTACAACTTTGATGAACGTGACAAATACCTGGTTGACACTTTTCTTGACCCCCCTAGGGTTAGTTCAAAACAAAAAATTCTTTTAGAAGCTCTGAAAATGAATTGTGATGAGTCTTGTAGTACCGATAATGATTCTTCTCCACTTCGTAAGAAGATACATACCAATGAAAATGACAAAACCATTGACGTACGACATACACGACAGTTTCTGGAAGTCGATACAGAAAATATGGAGAAAGATGAGAAAGTGGTAAAGGAAAGTGCTTTTGTAAATGAGATTGATTTATCTAAAAACGGCTCGCCTAGATAGGACAGCAGACCTTTACAAGTGGTGGTCAGCAAACGTAGAGCAGTATCCAAAACAGAATTATATATAATAAATAACTTATGATAGTATAAGATTTGTTCAGATAAATCGGACAAGAATTGACAATAGCAGATAAGACCATACAAGATCAAACAAAACCAGACCAGAAACCAGAAGTTCAAACAATACCAGACAAGAATAGACAAGTCCAAACAATACCAGACAAGAATAGACAAAATCAGTTAAGTCAAGTCAAGAGAAAATAAGAGTCGTGTGAAGTTGGCCCCCGAATTTCCCGAGTTCTGGCAAGATTTCGAATAGTTCTAGAGTTCTTGCTTCAAAATTGCAATAGTTCCGGGGAATTTCGAGCAGAAATCGAGAAAAACAATTTGGGGGGAACTTCACGCAGCCCCTTCTTTTTCAGGAAAAAGAGTTCTGTTCTGATTTAACAAATAAATCTAGTAAAATTTCACTTCTTTATATAGAGTTCTAGAGTTCTCAATTGATAATGCATATAGTTCCCCCCTTTTTTTTTTTAATTATGTAATTTTTGGAAAATTTAAAAAAAATCTGATAACGGTTTTCGATTGTACTAAGGCAGATAAACAAAAATGCTTATTAAACATTTTTGTAAAATCAATGTTTATAAATTTATTTATAAAAAACTTTCGACGAAGATAAAATAAATAAATAAGAGTTCTGAGTAGCCCCCAGAGAGTTCTGAACAAATAACCAATACAATTTCTTTGTCAAACCAATATTAAAGAAGTTATAAGCAAAAACGAGGCGCAAAATTTTTGAAAATTAAAGAATTCGAAAAAAAAAAAATTCCAAGAGTTCTGTTAAGTGTTATGGGTAGGCCCTTGAGAGTTCTGAACAAATCTCTTTTAATTTCCATGTCCAACCAATATTAAAGAAGTTATAAGCAACAACGAGGCGCAAAATTTTTGAAAATTACAGAATTTAAAAAAAATATTGTTTTTCATGAGTTTTGATATTAGTTCTGAGTAGCCCCCGGAGAGCTCTGAACAAATAACCAATACAATTTCTTTGTCAAACCAATATTAAAGAAGTTATAAGCAAAAACGAGGCGCAAAATTTTTGAAAATTACAGAATTTAAAAAGAATATTGTTTTTCATGAGTTTTGATATTAGTTCTCAGTAGCCCCTGGAGAGCTCTGAACAAATAACCAATACAATTTCTTTGTCAAACCAATATTAAAGAAGTTATAAGCAAAAACGAGGCGCAAAATTTTTGAAAATTACAGAATTTAAAAAAAATATTGTTTTTCATGAGTTTTGATATTAGTTCTCAGTAGCCCCTGGAGAGCTCTGAACAAATAACCAATACAATTTCTTTGTCAAACCAATATTAAAGAAGTTATAAGCAAAAACGAGGCGCAAAATTTTTGAAAATTACAGAATTTAAAAAGAATATTGTTTTTCATGAGTTTTGATATTAGTTCTCAGTAGCCCCTGGAGAGCTCTGAACAAATAACCAATACAATTTCTTTGTCAAACCAATATTAAAGAAGTTATAAGCAAAAACGAGGCGCAAAATTTTTGAAAATTACAGAATTTAAAAAAAATATTGTTTTTCATGAGTTTTGATATTAGTTCTCAGTAGCCCCTGGAGAGCTCTGAACAAATAACCAATACAATTTCTTTGTCAAACCAATATTAAAGAAGTTATAAGCAAAAACGAGGCGCAAAATTTTTGAAAATTACAGAATTTAAAAAGAATATTGTTTTTCATGAGTTTTGATATTAGTTCTCAGTAGCCCCTGGAGAGCTCTGAACAAATAACCAATACAATTTCTTTGTCAAACCAATATTAAAGAAGTTATAAGCAAAAACGAGGCGCAAAATTTTTGAAAATTACAGAATTTAAAAAAAATATTGTTTTTCATGAGTTTTGATATTAGTTCTCAGTAGCCCCTGGAGAGCTCTGAACAAATAACCAATACAATTTCTTTGTCAAACCAATATTAAAGAAGTTATAAGCAAAAACGAGGCGCAAAATTTTTGAAAATTACAGAATTTAAAAAGAATATTGTTTTTCATGAGTTTTGATATTAGTTCTCAGTAGCCCCTGGAGAGCTCTGAACAAATAACCAATACAATTTCTTTGTCAAACCAATATTAAAGAAGTTATAAGCAAAAACGAGGCGCAAAATTTTTGAAAATTACAGAATTTAAAAAAAATATTGTTTTTCATGAGTTTTGATATTAGTTCTGAGTAGCCCCCGGAGAGCTCTGAACAAATAACCAATACAATTTCTTTGTCAAACCAATATTAAAGAAGTTATAAGCAAAAACGAGGCGCAAAATTTTTGAAAATTACAGAATTTAAAAAGAATATTGTTTTTCATGAGTTTTGATATTAGTTCTCAGTAGCCCCTGGAGAGCTCTGAACAAATAACCAATACAATTTCTTTGTCAAACCAATATTAAAGAAGTTATAAGCAAAAACGAGGCGCAAAATTTTTGAAAATTACAGAATTTAAAAAAAATATTGTTTTTCATGAGTTTTGATATTAGTTCTGAGTAGCCCCCGAAAAGCTCTGAACAAATAACCAATACAATTTCTTTGTCAAACCAATATTAAAGAAGTTATAAGCAAAAACGAGGCGCAAAATTTTTGAAAATTACAGAATTAAAAAAAAAATTGTTTTTCATGAGTTTTGATATGAGTTCTGAGTAGCCCCCCGAGAGTTCTGAATAAATAACCTATACAATTTCTTTCTCAAACCAATATTAAAGACGTTATAAGCAAAAACGAGGCAATATTTATAATCCACAATGTTGCAATTAAAAAAAAAAAAAATAATAATAATGTGATACACGTGACATCTTCTCAAGCTTAATACCGTTAGCACATCAAGTTTAAGAAATGAATTTTACGCACAACTGCATCAAAATTGTTCCTTTACATCTTAGTTACCACGACCGAAAATTTGACATTATACCCGTCAAAATTTTACCGGCCCGTGGGCCTGTAAAATCATTGAAAAGCCCGCATCAAGATCTATCATCTTAAGACTTCCCAAGATGAAAACTCCGTTTCATATCGGTCTTTAGACTTGCTTGGGATCAAACCCAACACATCTTCATCAGCTTCCACTAATATTTCGGAGGGACTTTGCACAGCGCTTCCATTCCGAAATTATGAAAATTTTTGTTTACAATAATTTTTGATTTTTTTCTTAGCAACAAATAACCTAAGTGACGAGCTGTGAATTTAAATCACCGTCGTATTTTTTTCATCGTTTTTAACTATTTTTAATTAAATTTTGTAGGTTTCCTGCAGTTGTGCCTAAAACGTTGTACATGCCTCGGGCCGGAGGAAGATTACACCCTTCACCTCATAAAGGCCCTCCTTCGTCGGGCCTCAAACTTCGGCTGCGGGCGTAATCTGATACCTCCGGCCCTCCATATGTAAATAGCTATTTTCTATTTTGAGTCTGTAATGCACTTATAACAGCACACATATGCATGCGGTTATGTCTCGTCGAGTGAGATATAATTTTCTCAATGTATATCGGCGATTTTTTTTATTTAGAAATGGCATAAAAGGGCGCAAAATAGAAAAAATATACGTTTTTCAGCACTTGTCCATTAGAAAACGACGAGCGTAGCGTGGAGTCCAAACTTGGAGTCGTGCTGTAAAATCTCGCTTACTGAACTCGTTCTTTGATATACTATAACAGAATCAGAAAGTATAGAAATTCTGATAATCGTTGGTTATGGGGATCGTAAGAGAACTCGCGGAAGCGTGTCATTTATTTAATGACACTCATCCATCAATAATCTCTAACAGTAGGTCCACAGTGACACGAACCGTTCAAAAATTTAAGAAAACAAAAGTGTGAAAACAATTTCTGAGGCAGAGTTTGAATTTGTAAGCTTTTTCAAACTTTTCGTCTGCGGATTTAAAACCGCTGCGAATTTTTGTGACTATTTAAAATGAATTTTTGTTGCAAGAAAAACTTGCCCTGAAAACTAGAACTAGCCCTGTTTTTGAAGGTAACGACAGCCAAAATTTCGTTTTCCGATGTATCCGACAAATATATCTGCATCTTCGTAACATCTGGAAACACAAAAAGAAAACAAAATTACAGTAAAATATTTAAAATAAACAGATAATATAGCATTTTTGTTACTCATGCGCGAAAGGTACTTCTTGACGCACGTTTTTTAATACGAGAAATGTCACCTCTCGTTGTATACATAACCTGGGTAACGCACGCAAATATTCAATATTGGTTACATTAAAATGAACAAATAAATAAATAGTGTCAGAAAATTTTTTCATTACAAAATAATAATAAAAATTAAATAAAACGTTTTAAAATAAATTGTTGTAAATTCTATGGTGATACCGGAGAGTGACTCACTTCGTTCGTGCGCCCAATTTCGTTCTCACGTCAAATTTCTGTGTCCAAGGCCGCGATAGCTCTAGGATTCATAATTCGAAATTCTCGGGGTTTTAACAATAATTTGGCGCTAAGGGTGCTCTACCACACTTATGTAAGATCAATCTTAGAATATGGATCAATTATTTGGGATCCTTACTTCAAAAAGTATACCGCCGCTTTGGAAGTTATTCAGAGGAAATTTTTAAAATTGCTATGGTTTAACACATTCGGAGTTTCTCCTCCGGTTCATATTGATCATTCATCGCTGCTCGGTGAGTTTGGCCAGAGAACGTCGAGACTTCAGTTGTAGAAACCTACAACTGAAGTCTCGACGTTCTCTGGCGGGTCTTGTTTTTTTATATAAGGCCATTCATGGCGTGATTGACTCTCCTGAAATTATAAACAATCTTAATTTCCTATCTTAATTTTTTAGTGCCTAGAGTTGCGAGTAGACAAACGGTTTCTTTTTATAACCCGCCATATAGCGGCTCAATATCCTTGATTCCACCACTGTTTAAGATTTGTTCTTTGTACAATTCAATTAGCCTAGAGTGCGACATTTTTGGGACCTTCGCGGCATTTAAAACTAAAGCCCTCAAAAACCTAGCAGACTAGTCTTTTATTTTAATCCTCTTACTCAGGATACATTTGTATATTATCCTATTTTGTTTTGAATTTGTATGCCCTGTTAAATGTTTGAAAATTTAGGGAAGTTAAATGAGGGACAAATTCAAGTTTAAGTTCTATGTGCCCTGGACAAAAAACCTGTGTTACATTGTTTGTATTTAAATTTTTTTTAATGTATTATTGTTTAGTTGTAACTAATCTTATATTTGCTCTGTCATTGGTCATATAAACTGTTGAGCAATAAATCGTTAAATTAAATTTAAATTAAATTGACAACTTACCGCCCTAGTTACAAAATATACTATTTTATCATTTTTAATCATAAATTATCTAAAAGTGGGAAATTTTTCATTTTGCGATTCAGATGGGCGTAAAAAGTCTATATTTTTTTTATTTTGCGTCTGTAATGGACTCTTAACAGCACTCATATACGTGCGATTATGTGAGTCGTCATGTCGTACACGTGAGTCGTGAATGCAGCCCCTACATTTGTAAAAAAAATCAAAAATCTGCTTTCTTAGTTCAGCAACCTTTAAATCATCAGTAATATTAAAACTGCGACCCAATTTAACAGCCATACCGACGAGTATTTGTTCAAAATGTATGAATCCATTTTCTTCAATGGTCAACCACTCATCCCATCCCATGGGACGATGGGATTCTATTCTCTAATTCACAGTTATATAAATTTCTACACTTTACGCGACTCGAGTTTCGACTGGTGAAGGTCATTTTCAAGTGGTTTGCAAATTGATGATTGATTGTGTTTATGCTAAGGGTTTTTTGGCGGAGGAGGTGCCTTTATGCAATTAGGGAATTACTTGGAGATGATTTAGGGAATTACTTGATGGTGTGCAAGATTAAAAAGTTGCGAAAAGATTATGTGGGTTTGCTCGTTAAGAAGATTAACAAATAGGACGGCTCTGGTTGAAAATATCTAATGGCTCCAGAAGATTAAGTGTCGGGCCTATGTTGCAATTATGCAAGATTTTGAGATCGTCTATTTTCGGGAATTTATGATTACATTCGAGACGATTGTTTGAAAAAGATCTAGGTGTCTTTTTTAAGACGAAAAGCGCGAGAATGTTCTGAAAACCGAGTTGAAAAACTTCGTCCTGCCTGACCTACGTATACCTTTTTGTATTCGGAACAATGAATTTCATATACGCCGGTTTTTTTTATTTTCTCTTTAGCATTAAACAATATATGTTCCACAACTTTGTTCAATAGACCTTTTTGCGGTTAGTTAAGTGCATGCGCGTCCGCTAAGTTTGAAAGGCGAGAATATGAAAGTTTCGGGCACATATTTAGTTATACGTCAAATAGTTCGGGCACTTTTTGACTATAACATGGCGGAAATTGACCAAAATGAAAGTTTTATCTGTATTTGGGGTTTTCAGATATATTTGAGCCATTGTTATTCGTTGGTTATTGATGAAACCATTGGCATGAACTTGTCTTAAACTTGACAGCAGTATAACAAAAACTAGACAATAAATGCATAATAACGTGACAAAGTCTTTAAACTATCGCGATAGCAGCTAAAACCTATGACAGTGGTTTTATCAGCATTAAATGATAGTTGACTCATTGATTCACTTTCAGCCATACACTTAATTGATTAACCCAACTTGTTATAACATTTGCGACTTCATCCCGAGTTTTTCCTGCATACAAAACAGCAGTATCATCATCATAAGAGACAAGGCTATTAACAAGCGAAATTTAAAAAATGCCCTTAATATCAATTAAAAACAACAAGGGACCTAAAATGTTACTTTGAATTACAAACGTTTTAATTACATGCACTTTACTTTGGCTTTAACTAATTTTTACTATTTGTCAGATAATTTTCTAGTAAATCATAAATAAATGTCTCTAATGTAATAAGAGTGTAATGTGACTGTAATGTCATAAGAGTGTAGTATTAACAGCATCAGAAACTGCGTCAAAGCCTTTAGCCAGATCTAAGTATCTTAGGTTTATTCAAATTAATATTATCATAATATAAAGTTTGTTACAAAAGTTAAAGCATCATTAGTACTCCTGAATTAACCCATTTTTATTTGTTTCATTACATTATCTATAAAAACTAAATATAATTTATTGTTTTAGCGTTGGTGTTTACAAAAACGGACGTGTAGAAATCATTGCGAATGATCAAGGAAACCGAATCACGCCATCGTATGTAGCATTCACAGCAGAAGGTGAACGTTTAATCGGAGACGCTGCCAAAAATCAATTGACAACAAATCCCGAAAACACTGTCTTTGATGCGAAACGTTTGATAGGTCGCGAATGGTCGGACCAACACGTGCAACATGACATAAAATTCTTCCCGTTCAAAGTTCTCGAGAAGAACTCCAAGCCTCATATCAGCATCAGTACTGGACAAGGAGACAAGGTGTTTGCTCCAGAGGAAATTTCTGCCATGGTTTTGGGAAAAATGAAGGAGACTGCTGAAGCTTACTTGGGAAAGAAAGTCACTCACGCTGTTGTCACTGTGCCTGCTTATTTCAATGATGCTCAACGTCAAGCCACCAAGGATGCTGGTGTCATTGCTGGATTGAATGTAATGAGAATCATTAATGAGCCGACTGCCGCAGCGATCGCTTACGGTTTAGACAAGAAAGATGGAGAAAAAAATGTTCTTGTATTTGATTTGGGTGGCGGTACTTTCGACGTATCTCTTCTAACCATCGACAATGGAGTATTTGAAGTAGTTGCTACCAATGGAGATACTCACTTGGGTGGTGAAGATTTTGATCAAAGAGTTATGGACCACTTCATTAAGTTATACAAAAAGAAGAAGGGCAAAGATATTCGTAAAGATAACCGTGCTGTCCAGAAATTAAGACGTGAAGTAGAAAAGGCCAAGCGTGCTCTCTCTGCTTCCCATCAAGTCAGAATTGAAATTGAATCCTTCTATGATGGAGATGATTTCTCTGAAACTTTGACCAGGGCTAAATTTGAAGAATTGAACATGGATCTTTTCCGTTCCACCATGAAACCAGTACAAAAAGTTCTTGAAGATGCTGATATGAATAAAAAAGATGTTGATGAAATTGTTTTGGTTGGTGGTTCCACACGTATTCCCAAAGTACAGCAATTGGTTAAAGAATTCTTCAATGGAAAGGAACCATCAAGAGGTATCAACCCTGATGAAGCTGTTGCTTATGGTGCTGCAGTTCAAGCCGGTGTTCTCTCTGGTGAACAAGATACTGATGCTATTGTTTTACTTGATGTCAATCCTTTGACTATGGGAATTGAAACAGTTGGTGGAGTTATGACTAAACTTATTCCACGTAACACTGTTATCCCAACCAAGAAATCTCAAATATTCTCCACTGCTTCTGATAACCAGCATACAGTCACCATTCAAGTTTATGAAGGAGAACGTCCAATGACCAAAGATAACCATTTGTTAGGAAAGTTCGATTTGACTGGAATTCCACCAGCACCAAGAGGCATTCCTCAAATTGAAGTCACATTTGAAATTGATGCCAACGGTATCTTACAAGTATCTGCTGAAGATAAGGGCACTGGAAACAGGGAAAAGATTGTTATCACAAACGACCAAAACAGGCTTACTCCAGAAGATATTGAAAGGATGATCAAGGATGCTGAGAAATTCGCTGATGAAGATAAGAAATTGAAAGAACGCGTCGAGGCTAGGAATGAATTGGAAAGTTATGCTTATTCATTAAAGAACCAACTCCAAGACAAGGAAAAATTGGGTTCCAAATTGTCTGACGACGAGAAGACCAAGATGGAAGAAGCCATTGATGAAAAGATCAAATGGTTAGAAGATAATCAAGACACGGATTCTGAGGATTATAAGAAACAAAAGAAAGAACTTGAAGATGTTGTGCAACCCATAATTGCCAAGTTATACCAAGGTCAAGGAGGAGCGCCTCCACCAACACAAGAAAATGAAGATGAAGACATCAAAGATGAGCTGTGAGGTGCAAGACTGATCAAATTTACCTCTAGCACAATCTTTAAGTGAATATGTTTGAACTCTGTGTGTTCGGATGTGTGATGAAACTATTTAAAATGAGTAATTGTAATTCCATTTTTTTTTATGTCTGTACTGTATTGTAACTTTTTTTACATAGTATATCGAGAAATTCTTTATTCAAAATTGTGGTTTAATATGTATGATATTTATTTATTGTCAAGTATTAGTGTATGATGGTATTTTACATTCATTTATAATGTCCGCTTTATTTCATCTTCCATTTTTATTGTACACTTATATTTGACTTGTTAAATAGATTTTTTTTTCAACAATAAAATCTAATTAAAAAACTGATTTTTTAGTATGAAACAAAATTACATTTAAATCCAAAATATGAAAAGTTGAGCTATTTATTGCTATAGGTAACAGGCAAATGATATGACTGCGTTAAAAACATGAGGAAAGGTCTCTTGGAGCAGATGGGAACCTACCTCAAATAATTCCTCAAAATTGCAGTGTGGAATGCCAATGGGCCGAAACAATGAGAGCAAGAAGTCAAACCCTACATTACTTTGCGAAAACTTGTAAAACCCTACACCCACTGCTGCTTGCACCACAAGATTTTCACTATGGAAGGCTACCCAGGATATAAAACAACCACTAGAACACATTTCGCCAATCTGAAAAGAAAACGGCTCGTGGGCAAAACGCGATAAAGTATATACATTCACGAACCACTTGTAAGGCTGTGTCTTTGAAACCTACCCTGGAGAAGCCGCAATAGACCTGGTAACCAGAGACAAACAGCTATAAATTATAAATCTAGAATCTCCAAAGTGAGAAGTGGACAACACCACATACGTTACCCAACGTGCTTTTCTGTCTGCGGACAGATTGTAAATTAAATGGGATAATAAATATAAGAATGAAATCAGAAGAACACCA
The DNA here is from genome assembly GCA_944588485.1 of Phosphuga atrata. NCBI lineage: Eukaryota > Metazoa > Arthropoda > Insecta > Coleoptera > Silphidae > Phosphuga > Phosphuga atrata. Next base: position 71,104,935 of record OX155898.1, on the reverse strand, counting down.
AACACCTCAGGTGAGACACTGATTGTGAGAATGCTCTCGTCACCAGGAATTTGACTTACCAGAAATACAACAGTAACAAAATTTACAGGTGTTCGAACGAAACACGGAAGACAACAGCAAAAATTATCTAGACAATCCAAGAGGAATACCAGGGGGCATTGTGTGGTCGTCAGCTTTGACGTCGCCAATGCCTTCAACACGGTACAATGGTGGTTCGTTCTCGAGGCTCTAGCAGGGTGGAAACTACCGGAGACGTTGCTGAGGCTCACTGCCGATTACCTGCTCGACAGAACCATCAGGTACCGGGAGGACTGGCGTGAGCGGGGGTTCCGCAGGGATCGGTTTTAGAACCATTCTTGTGCCTATGACGGCCTTCTTCGGACGCCGAGGCGGTTACTGCCCACAGGCTTGGGTATTGGGTGGCGTACGCAGACGACCTGGCACTTGTCTTCACCGACAGGTGCTGGGATATGCTGCGTCTAAGGGTCACGCGCGCGGGGGAACTCTTTCGGAAGTGGATGGAGACGGCGGACCTTCAGCGCGCCGCCTCTAAAACACAGGCGGCCCTGCTATCCACGAGAAGGTTAGGTAGAGGCATTCTGGAGATTGAAATCTTAGGAGAGAGGATAACGGTCGATCCGGTACCTCGGTGTGATCCTCCAAGCGGGTCAGTGTAGATTACACTTGTGCCGAGCCGCCGGCAATGCGGCACGCGCGTCACAACAGGTGGCGCGTCTCATGCCGAGGGCCTTGGGAGAGTAGGAGGAGGCTTATGGCCAGTGTGGCCACTAGCAGACTCCTATACGCGGCAGCGGCAGTGAGGGGTAACGTCCGTAACAGGGAGCGTTTCGGTGGCCATTAGGGTCGCCCGGGCTTACCGCACCGTCAGCAGTGACGCCGTGGAGCTCATATCGCGGATTCCTCCCGCAGACGCAAGAACATCTGGTGGGAACCGCGGCGAGGCAAGGAGAGTTGCTCTGGAGCAACTACTTGCCTGCTGGCAGGAGAGGTGGTCACGCAGCGGAAACGGCGCGTGGACTCGTCGCCTCATCCCTGATTTAATTCTGTGGATGGGGCGACGGCTGGACGAGGTGGGATCATTCTTCCTCACCCAGCTTCTTACCGGACACGGGTCCTTCGGAGCGTATCTCCACAGGATTGTGAAAGCCCCAGACGACAGGTACACATCCTGTGGAGAGGGAGTGCGCGACGACGCGGAGCACACTCTCGTGTCCGCTTTGGGAGAGGGAGCGACAGGCCCTGGATTGGGAAGTCGCGGTCGAAGTCGTAGCGGGTGGACTCGCTGGCTGGTCGGTCTTAAGTCGATTCGCGACTTCAGTCATGCGGGCTAAGGAGTTGGCTGGGTGGGAACAAGGGCGGTAGTGTTTTTCTTTTTTTGTTTTATTTTATTTTTGTTGTTGTAAATGCTATTGCATAGCATCTTCTATTTTTATGTAAATCCTGTTGTACTATTGAATAAAGCTCATCTGGTGCCCGTTGCGGGAAAACTCGAAGGGTGGGCAGAGACAGTAATGCCATCGTTGGTGGTCCCACTATCCTTCCGTTTCAGTGGAGCCATTTGAGAAAAATAAAATCCAAGAGGAAATACCCGAAGGAACAGCTGGACTCTATAGACGACAACTTCCGCAGCTATAACGCAAGAGACGTCTACAGGACGTTTGCAGTACACATCCAAGGATACACACCACCAAACCTCTGCTTCAGAAAAAGCGATGGAAAGCACTGACGAATAAGGAGAACTGCAAGGTGAGGAGAACTGCAAGGCAACAATACTTCTCAGAACTTCTCAAGAAACCACAGAAAGATTCCCAGACGAAGAACCTACAGATAGACACACAGTCTCACCACTCCTGACACAAGAGGCAAGTTCAAGGCACATCCTCTGACTCAAAAATAACAGGACATCTGGCGAAGACGGCATAGTGGCCCGAACTACTGTAAAACCTCGGACCGAACTCATTTATATCATCAGAGACATATGGACATCAGAAAAGTTACCAGACGACTCGAAATGTGCACTGATCCACAAAACCCTCCGTACACCCTCCGCACAAAAAGGGCGACCCCACAGATGTAAACAATTACAGGGGCATCTCACTAATACAAGTCACATACAAGATATTTTCAGCATGCATACTACAAAGGATGGAGTAGAGATCCATCAGTAGCAGAGATCCACCAGATGGAGGGACGACGTTAAAAGTGTGGCGGGAAACTGGATTAGCACCGCACAGTGGAAACACCTGGAGGAGGCCTATGTTCATCAGTGGACGAGAAATGGCTGATGACAATGATGATACTCCAAAGGCAACAGGACCATCTAGAACATAAGATCGGCAAATACCAGACAGGCTTCCGCCCTGGTCGCTCCTGTGCAGAACAAATCTTCAGCCTGAAGGCTGCCCTAAAAATCAAAGCCCTCAGGAACACTCCAGTCATATGCACCTTCATTGACTTCAAGAAAGTATATGACTCCGTCGACGGCTATTCATTGTTCAACATCCTACACGAACAATGTTTGGACGATAAGACAGCGCGACTGATCAAACAAAGACTGATAGATACCACATCTAAGGTGAAGTTCAAGGGGGAAATCTCCGAACTTGAGATCAAGACAGGCGTTCGCCTAGGTGATGGACTCTCAACGCTCCTCTTCAACGTAGTGCTGGATAAGATCATCGAGGAATGGGAGAAGTAGCTGAAAATACCAGGTCACTGGAAGCCAGTGAGACTTGGACGACCCAAGGACAAGCTAGATTTCGGCTGTCTAGCCTTCGCAGACGATCTGGCACTATTCACAGACAACGAAACCACACACAATCAGGCAGATAGAAGTACTCAAAGAGCGCCCAAATCTATCAAGCCAAATCAATGTAGCAGGGCTACAGATCTCCTTTCAAAAAAGTTCTTCTGCATTGAAGAGTTCTTCTGCACTGAAGAGTTCTTCTGCATTGAATAGTTCTTCTGCAATGAAAAGTTCTTCTGCATTGAAGAGTTCTTCTGCATTGAAGAGTTCTTCTGCATTGAAGTAAACATACTAAATTTGAACACGAAATATGGCAAGATCAACAGGGTCACACACTTTAAGTACCTAGGTGAAGTGAATCAACAGGAAAAGAGAAAATCGCCCAGAACACTAGTGTATTGAAAATGAAGAAATCCTTATACAAAACACAGGTTATCTACAACATGAAATGTCTGTCCACCTGCACCAAAATTCGTCACTACAACACAGTAATCAAACTTGAGGTACTATACGCCAGTGAAACACGGATGTTACACACAAAGACCGACCTTGAGAACACCCTCACACAGGAAAAAAATTATTGGTCCAAAACTCACAGACGAAGGCTATAGGCTTCACTCCAGGAGAGCCACAGAGAAGTTCTCAAACATCGCAGCGGACATTAGAAAGCGGCGACTAAAATTTTATAGGCACATCAGCAGACTTCCACAAACGAGACTCACCAACAGAATCCTCAGGTACATCCTCAAGACCACTACACCCTGGATGACGCAAGTCAAAATTGATGTGGGAAGAGCACAGATAGACTCAGCGGATATCATAGACAAAGGCGTATTTAGGCACAAGGTATACATGTGATGTCAGAGAATACAGTACCCAAAGGCCAAAGTGGACTAAAGAAAGGAAGCGAGCCTTTAGTGAAAGAATGAAGGAGTATTGAAAGAACAAGTAGTCATGAATATTTTGCGTGGTCTGATAAAAGCCAGGTAACGTTTGTAATAATAATAATAAGACGAATGATAATTTTTGCCACACAAAAATCTACACAGCACCTAAAGGCCAAAGTAGGCTGAAGAAAGACTCTCTTCCTTTCTTCAGTCTACTTTGGCTGAAAGGCCAAAGTGGATTGAAGAAAGAGAGTTTTTAGTGAAAGAATGAAGGAGTACTGGAAGAACAAGTAGTCATGAATGTTTTGCGTGGTCTAATAAAAGGCCTGTAAGGTGTTTAATAATAATGGAATTATACAACCTACATTTATAATATAAGTAAATATCGATTTACGTATTATTTCTATTTTCTCATCTATGTCAAACATTAGCTTACAAGAGCAAACTATTTCGTCATCTATGCCAAACATCGGCTTAAAAGAGCGTTTCTTCTAAATGGCTCCTATTGATCTTATTTCAACGCCATGTGCTGATTTTCATAATTAATTTGTTGTAACAACGGCATCAATTCATTCCTAAATATCTGGCTCGTTTGACCATGTGTGATTTTTAATATTTTAAAGGCAAGCTGTAAATAGCTCACTGCTTCTGCATTTTGCTCGAAAACCATTATTTTTCCCAATTTCAAATATAAGAGTCCCAGAAGTGGATTCACATCACCATAATACATTCTGCAAAAAAAGTTGTTCAATTTTCCTTACGGTGTTTTTTATACAGGGTGTGTTCACCAAGTTTCAAGACTGATTTTTTTTCTGAATAGGGAAGTTCTGTTCTTTCTTGAGAAATAGATCTGTTCCACCGACAGGGCAAATTAGCATGGAGCTGGACTAACATCAGTGGATTAAACCAGTGGACTAACACCTAATAGGTTGCGCACCAGTGGTGCGCAACCTATTTTCATTTGCGACCCAACATTTTGTCTAAAATTTTGCCACAACTCGTAAATCTACTTTCTATTTACGAGTTGTGGCAAAATTTTAGACACTATTTTATTGCTACCCGCTACACACGAACATTTTTTATGATTTCGACGACACAAAAAATTCTCTATCGACCCCTTTGGGGCTCGCGACCCATGGTTTGCGCACCACTGGACTAACCGATCGCATCAGGGGCCGTTACCTTCAAGACGATGCAGTGAGTAGATCCCCAGTAACGTGAAAACTCGGAGAGTCGAAATTGCACAGGCATGTGGAGCAGCGTTATTCGTTAAAGTTTTGTGCGTTGAACAAAACGGAAAGACTTTTGGTACGATTCAAGAGGGCTATAAAGAAGAAGCCATGTCACGTGCAACGATTTTCATATGGCACAAGATGGCCCCGAGGACATTAAAGACGTTGATCGAGTTGGGAGACCAACAAACCCAATTCAGGAAAATTTGGTGAAAGTACGTGAACTTTTGTGCGTTGAACAAAATCGCTACAGAGACTTTTGTTATGATTCAAGACGCCTATAAAGAAGAAGCCATGTCACGTGCAACGATTTTCATATGGTACAAGATGACTGTGAGGACATTGATCGAGTTGGAAGATCAACAAGCCCAATTCAGGAAAATTTGGTGAAAGTACGTGAACTTTTAAAGACTGACCGTTGTCTTAGTGTTAGGTTATAGACTTCACTCCAGGAGTACCACAGTGAAGTTCTCCAACATCGCAGCGGACATTAGAAAGAGGCGACTAAAATTTTATGGACACATCAGCAGACCAGACTCGCTAACAGAATCCTCAGGTACATCCAGGGCCTCAAGACCACTACACCCTGGATGACACAAGCCAATGTGATCTGGAAAGAGCACCGATAGACTCAGCGGATATCAAGAGAGATTATTTGCCGTTGAACTGGGATTTGGTCAGACTACGGTGTTCAAGCCAATCTAGGTTGCGCACCACTGGTGCGCAACCTATTAGGTGTTAGTCCACTGGTTTAATTTAACTGGAGATTTTAACATTGAAAATTTTAAGGCGCCAGGCTGTTTGCGAAGAAATCCTTGAATGTTTGCCGATACCAATTTTTAGATAAAGTGGTCACTGGTGATACCTGGGTCTACGAGTACGACCCTGAAACAAAATGGTAAAGTGCGGAGTAGCACAACGCCTCACATCCAAAGCCCAAGAAAAGCATGTGAAAAGCATGCACTTTGTTTTCTTTAATGCCAAAGGAGTGATCCACAAAGAGTTTGTTCCTGCCGGACAGACTTTCACAGGTCGGTTTTACGTTGAAGTGTTCCGCCGTTTGAAGGATCGAATCCGTCGCGTTCACCCGGAGATCAAAGACGATTGGGTTCTTCACCACGACAATGCTCCCTCTCATACTTGGAATTTTTGGCCAAGTTCAACGTTGGAACACTGCACCTTGCAGCCCCGACCTAGCTCCCAGAGACTTTTTTTGTTCCTCCGAATTAAAAGAGACCTAAAAGGAAGCGATTCGATACCAATCCAGACAGCTTCGGCGAGGTTCTCTGACAGCCTTCCGCGCAATGAGTTTCAGGAAACCTATAAACAATTGGGGTGCAAGGGGCCGCACTAAACACCAGACGGCCCAAATGCCAACCTCACCTGCACGCGGTGCACCCTGCTAGAGAATAAACGAGGCTCTGGCGACCGAACATTGGCGGTATAAACATACAACGACACGCATGAATTAAGGAAATGTAATTCAACGTGGGAGTAAACCCGGATCAAATCCTGGAAGAAAGCAACGGGAAACTACTCCCAGTATCTTGTGATCCACAAAGATTTTGTTCGTGCCGTACAGACTATCACAGGTCGGTTTTATGCTGAAGTGTTCTGCCGTTTGAAGGATCGAATCCGTCGCGTCCACTTGGAGATCAAAGACAATTGGGTTCTTCACCACGACAATGCTCCCTCACACGTTGCAGTTTTGGCCAAGTTCAACGTGGAATACTGCACCTTGCAGCCCCGGCCTAGCTCCCAGCGACTTTTTTTGTTGCTCAGAATCAAAAGAGACATAAAAGGAAGCGATTCGATACCATTCCAGACAGCTTCGGCGAGGTTCACTGACAACCTTCCGCGCAATGAGTTTCAGGAAGCCTATGAACAATTGGGGTGCAAGGGGCCGCACTAAACTCCATACGGCCCAAATGCCAACCTCACCTGCACGCGGTGCACCCTGCTAGAGAACAAACGAGGCTCTGGCGACCGAACATTAGCGGTATAACCATACAACACACATACGACACACATGAATTAAAGAAATGTAATTCAACATGGGTGTAAACCCGGATCAAATCCTGGAAGAAAACAACGGGAAACTACTCCCAGTATCCTCGCAAGAGAATCTCACGGATCGGCGAAGGGAGTAAACCCAGTCAAATCCTGGAGAAATCTACCTCCAGTATCTATCCAAAAATAAAAGACTTGGATTATCTCACAGTAAATAACATCCAGAGTATAAATATTTGCCCCAGAGATTGAAAGATTGGCAAACACGAACGAAACACGCGATCTATTCCAAAGAATCAAAGAAATCAGAATAAGTTCAAACCAAGAATGTGAAAAATAGAAAACAAGGATGGGAAAGTCATAACCAACATCGACGAAGTAGTAGAGGTCGCCATACCTCTACTACTTCGTACTGTCAGTACTGTGAAGACCTCTACGCGGATAAAGGTTATCGTCAGGGAGCAGTTCGTCTCCCACCCATCACACAAATAGAACAGGAACCTGACATCTTAAAAGTTGCAGTTTAGCAAGCCATCAATATGCTCAAGAACAACAAAAGCACAGGGGAAGATGATATCAGTGGAGAAATGCTGTCCCCAAAAGGCATCCACCTCTTGTGAGTAAGCTGCAACAAGATATGGGGAACTCAGGGCAATGACCAATATCTTCATTCCACTGCACAAAAAAGGATTAAGCCAGAAATGCAGCAATTACAGAACTATCGCATTAATCTCTCACGCAAGCAAGGCTCAGAATTCTGCTACAACGACTCAGATGCTTAGACCGACAAATTCCACAGGAACAAGCTGGATTCGTGGCTGGTAAAGGCACTCGAGAGCAGTTCATGGATGTATGGTAAATTATTGAAAAAGCCAGAGAATTTGTCCACATATCTATGCTTCCTCGACTTCTGCAAAGCATTTGACTGTGTAAACTGGCACCAATTATGGAATGACCTCTTAGACATGGGAACCCCTCCCCACCTGGTCGTTCTGCTAAAAACTTTCTATGCAACAACAGCAAAGCAATCATCAAGACCGAGGGAAGAAACTCAAGAACCTTTAGGATAGGACGAGGAGTTCGGCAAAGATGCGTCCTATCACCCTTACTATTCAACAAATATGGTGAGTTTATACTAAAAGGAGCTCTGGAGAACTGTGAAGGCAGAATAGTAGCTTGATGTAGTGACCACCACTACGAGGAACGGCGGCAGACAGGTGGTAAATGGAGGAAGATCGCTAACTCCGCTATGACATAATAAAACGCCAGCATGGGATCCCGACACTTCGGCCATGAAGTAAACGACTAGAGAGAGAGATGAACAATAGAAAAAATGTTGGCAGCAGTGTGTTGATGCCCACAGGTCATATTTCAAAGAGTTTACATTTGCTGTACAAAAATGTTGTGTTCAGAGACCAGTCTTGAAACTAAATGAATGCACCCTGTACACTCACTTGTATCCCTCTATGAGTTCTAGGCCAAATTCTTTGGCATCTTCCCACTGTCCAAAATCTATACTACTTTGAAAAGCCAAATCTAAAGTTTTTACGTATTGTAAGTTAAATTTATACAAAACACCCCTTTGCTGGTTTATACAATACTTGCAAACGTCCAAATCTGATATCATTAAGGAATAGTATATTTTGCAACTAGGGCGGTAAGTTGTCAATTGGTCACGAGAGCGAAATTGGGCGCACGAACGAAGTGAATGCGCACATTCACTCGAAATTTCAATTGACAATACCGCCCGTGTTGCACATAATATTTTTTATTACTAATGCGAGGGGACGTATCTTACAAGTTTGGGATCCAGGAATTATTGGCTTTTACAATTGTCTCCGATAGTGTGAGTTCGTCATAAGAACTCTCCGGTATCACCATAGAATTTACACTCATTTTTAAACGTTTTCTTTAATTTTAATTTTGTAATGAAAAAAATTTCTGTCACTTTTTTAATATTGAGGTCTTGATTGTGTATATTTTATTTAATTGTTTTTTTTAATGTAACTTAGCGATATTGAATATTTGCGTGCGTTACCCAAGTTATGTGGTAATACAACAAAAAATGGCATTTGTCGCACTAAAAAACGTGCGCCAAGATAGTGCTTTTAACGCATGAGTAATAAAAAATTCTTTTTAGATATACGATGAATCATGTAAATTAAGTCTTGATATGTTTATTTTATTTATTCAATTAGTTTTTTTAATGTAACTTGGCGATATTGAATATTTGCTTGCGTTACCCAAGTTACGTGGTAATACAAGAAAACAATGGCATTTGTCGCGCTAAAAAACGTGCGCCAAGATAGTGCTTTTAACGCATGAGTAATAAAAAATACTTTTTAGAAATACGATGAATCATGTAAATTAAGTCTTGATTGTGATTATTTTATTTATTCAATTGTTTTTTTTAAAAGTAACTTAGCGATATTGAATATATGCGTGCGTTACCCAAGTTATGTGATGATACAACCAAAAATGGCATTTGTCGCACTAAAAAACGTGCGCTAAGATAGTTCTTTTAACGCATGAGTGATAAAAATAATTTTTAGAAATAAGATGAATCATGTAAATTAAGTCTTGATGTGATTATTTTATTTATTCAATTGTTTTTTTTTTAATGTAACTTAGCGATATTGCATATTTGGGTGCGTTACCCAAGTTATTTGGTAATACAACAAAAAATGGCATTTGTCGCACTAAAAAACGTGCGTCAAGATAGTAGTTTTAAACGCATGAGTAATAAAAAATACTTTTTAGAAAAATGATGAATCATGTAAATTAAGTCTTGATTGTGATTATTTTATTTATTCAATTGTTTTTTTTTAAGAAACTTAGCGATATTGAATATTTACGTGCGTTACTCAAGTTATGTGGTAATACAACCAAAAATGGCATGTGTCGCATTAAAAAACGTGCGCCAAGATAGTGCTTTAACGCATGAGTGATAAAAATATTTTTTAGAAATATGATGAATGATGTAAATAAATATATAAAGGATACATGCCATATCTTGCATATTTTTTAAATGTGTCGCAGACAAATTTGTCACTTCCTTGTAGTTATTTATAAATTCTTCGGTTATTTTACTCTCACAAAGACAACATTTCTTATCTAACAGATTGTTTAAACCTTCCATATCAATACAACCATTGCATTTACTGTTTGGACAAGCTGCACCGGTAATAAATTCTATCTTTGGTTCCAAACACTTTGAGCATTGGCATGAAAAGTAATAAGTGTATTTCAATTCCTCTTGCCTTGCTCTTGGGCTATTCATTGTATCTATATAACTAATAAAAATCTAAAAAAAACAACAATTAAGGTCGATTCCCATATGCGCGACACTCAGCTACGCGACGTCGTGCGACATCGCTTAAATAATGATTACATTGTTTTAAATAGGTACGTAGCTGTCGCGTAGCCATAGTGAGAACGTGTCCATTTAAAATAATGTAAACATTATTTGACAGGCGACGTCGCGTAGCTGAGTGTCGCGTATATGAGAATCGGCCTTTAATAGACCGTTATACAGTTAGGTAAGCGCGTCCGCAATGTTTTAATGGCGGGAATATGAAAGTTTCAGGCACATTTTATTATTTTCACTGGTTATACGTCAAAAAATTTCGGGCACTCTTTTGATGTACATGGCGAAAATTGACGCATGCGCAGATTTTATTATTTTCACTGATTATACGTCAAAAAAAATCGGGAACTTTTTTGACGTAGATGCAGAAAATTGACGCATGCGCACATTTTATTATTTTCACTGATTATACGTCAAAAAAAAAACGGGCACTTTTTGACGTATATGGCGAAAATTGACGCATGCGCTCATTTTATTATTTTCACTGATTATATGTCAAAAATTTTTGGAAACTTTTTTGACGTACATGGCGAAAATTGACGCATGCGCACATTTTATTATTTTCACTGATTATACGTAAAAAAAAATCGGGAAGTTTTTTGACGTAGATGGCGAAAATTGACGCATGCGCACATTTTATTATTTTCACTGATTATACGTCAAAAAAAAATCGGGCACTTTTTGACGTATATGGCGAAAATTGACGCATGCGTTCATTTTATTATTTTCACTGATTATACGTCAAAAAAAATCGGGAACTTTTTTGACGTAGATGCCGAAAATTGACGCCTGCGCACATTTTATTATTTTCACTGATTATATGTCAAAAAATTTTGGAAACTTTTTTGACGTACATGGCGAAAATTGACGCATGCGCACATTTTATTATTTTCACTGATTATACGTCAAAAAAAATCGGGAAGTTTTTTGACGTAGATGGCGAGAATTGACGCATGCGCACATTTTATTATTTTCACTGATTATACGTCAAAAAAAAATCGGGCACTTTTTGACGTATATGGCGAAAATTGACGCATGCGTTCATTTTATTATTTTCACTGATTATACGTCAAAAAAAATCGGGAAGTTTTTTGACGTAGATGGCGAGAATTGACGCATGCGCACATTTTATTATTTTCACTGATTATACGTCAAAAAAAAATCGGGCACTTTTTGACGTATATGGCGAAAATTGACGCATGCGTTCATTTTATTATTTTCACTGATTATACGTCAAAAAAAATCGGGAACTTTTTTGACGTAGATGCCGAAAATTGACGCCTGCGCACATTTTATTATTTTCACTGATTATACGTCAAAAAAAACGGGCACTTTTTGACGTATATGGCGAAAATTGACGCATGCGCTCATTTTATTATTTTCACTGATTATATGTCAAAAAATTTTGGAAACTTTTTTGACGTACATGGCGAAAATTGACGCATGCGCACATTTTATTATTTTCACTGATTATACGTCAAAAAAAAATCGGGAACTTTTTTGACGTAGATGGCGAAAATTGACGCATGCGCACATTTTATTATTTTCTCTGATTATACGTCAAAAAAAATCGGGCACTTTTTGACGTATATGGCGAAAATTGACGCATGCGTTCATTTTATTATTTTCACTGATTATACGTCAAAAAAAATCGGGAACTTTTTTGACGTAGATGCCGAAAATTGACGCATGCGCACATTTTATTATTTTCACTGATTATACGTCAAAAAAAACGGGCACTTTTTGACGTATATGGCGAAAATTGACGCATGCGCTCATTTTATTATTTTCACTGATTATATGTCAAAAAATTTTGGAAACTTTTTTGACGTACATGGCGAAAATTGACGCATGCGCACATTTTATTATTTTCACTGATTATACGTCAAGTAAAATCGGGAACTTTTTTGACGTAGATGGCGAAAATTGACGCATGCGCACATTTTATTATTTTCACTGATTATACGTCAAAAAAAAATCGGGCACTTTTTGATGTATATGGCGAAAATTGACGCATGCGCTCATTTTATTATTTTCACTGATTATATGTAAAAAAATTTTGGAAACTTTTTTGACGTACATGGCGAAAATTGACGCATGCGCACATTTTATTATTTTCACTGATTATACGTCAAAAAAAATCGGGCACTTTTTGACGTATATGGCGAAAATTGACGCATGCGTTCATTTTATTATTTTCACTGATTATACGTCAAAAAAAATCGGGAACTTTTTTGACGTAGATGCCGAAAATTGATGCATGCGCACATTTTATTATTTTCACTGATTATACGTCAAAAAAAACGGGCACTTTTTGACGTATATGGCGAAAATTGACGCATGCGCTCAATTTATTATTTTCACTGATTATATGTCAAAAAATTTTGGAAACTTTTTTGACGTACATGGCGAAAATTGACGCATGCGCACATTTTATTATTTTCACTGATTATACGTCAAGTAAAATCGGGAATTTTTTTGACGTAGATGGCGAAAATTGACACATGCGCACATTTTATTATTTTCACTGATTATACGTCAAAAAAAATCGGGCACTTTTTGACGTATATGGCGAAAATTGACGCATGCGCTCATTTTATTATTTTCACTGATTATATGTAAAAAAATGTTGGAAACTTTTATGACGTACATGGCGAAAATTGACGCATGCGCACATTTTATTATTTTCAGATTATACGTCAAAATAATTCGGGAACTTTTTTGACGTACATGGCGAAAATTGACGCATTTTTTGACAATTGACGAACAAAAAAATTCTATTGGAAATTACTCATTTTTAACGTTTCTATTACCTGAGACCAATCTTTACAAGGCAAATCTTCTGTTGCTCGAATATACAGTGTAGTACCTTCAAAGGTAGCTACGGCATTGGGTTTGCAGGAATGATCGACGATCGAAGCACCTAAGTAAATTCCAGTACCGAGTGTTAATAGTTCTGCATCGCATATATTGAAACTGTTAACAGACATCTGTTGAAAATTGCAAAATAATTAAAATAATGACATTCATATTTTTAAAATATACCATACTCTTCCGTACATGCCCATTAATTCTGCTGTGTTGGGCATATGTGTTCCCCCCAAAAATTCTTGTAAAACACCGTAAAGTGAAACAAAATGTTCCATTTTCTTCGAGTCTTCTTTTAAATCAGAATAATCTGAAATTGAAAATTTTGCAACTTATTAAAACAAAACATAGCTTAAATATATGTTGAGTATATAATATATTCAACCTTTCCATAGCTCTATATTATTATTAAGTCTTTTCGAGATCACAAAACAAAATGTTGAAACACAACAGATTATTTACTCCACTTTCACGGCACTAAAACAAGAACTAGATAAATAACATTGTTTTTAAGTTCACATCTTTCTATTTAACCCAAGTTAACCCCAAGTTTCGAGATTTATCTCTCATCAGTGCAGCTTTGCTGTTTTGAATTATAAGATGGAATACACTTCCATTAGTTTGAAAAACATGTGTGGGCTCAAGGGTCAAGGTTAGGTTTGACATGTGTGTGTCTTGCATTTTATAATTCAAAGAGCTAAGCTGCACTGATGAAAGGTAAATCTCGAAATGCGTCTGCAGATAGATATTCACTTGGGTTAAATAGAAAGATGTGATTTTAAAAACAATGTTATTTATCTGGTTCTTGTTTGAGCCCATGCAAGTGGACTGATAGCGAGTAAATAACAGACAAATATCAGTTGACGGGCAGAAGGACCTTGTTGGTGGATAGTCCTCTGTATAAAATATACAATAAATATATTCTCTCTCTCTCTATCTGTTGTGTTTCAACTTGAGATTTGTTTTCTAGTCTTAATAATATTATAGAGCTACGGAAAGGTTGAATATATTCAAGCTGTGTTCTGCTTTAATAAGTTGGTATGATTGTAACTATAATTTGTTTAGTTCACCCCTATATTCAATTAGAAAATTTTGTGTATTTTTTTTTTTTTTTTAATTAACTTTTATTACTTACGCGACATGAGATCTTTGAACATCCGGAAATTGCTTTCAGTGTAATACGATTTGACTAAATCTCCACCCTTTTGCAATTTCCTAATTAATCTTGCGAGTAGTCGAGCTGCATCTGGTAGAATTCTCGGTAGCACTCTTTTAATATTCGCACATTCTAATTTGTGAACTGACCAAGATTCTCTCTGGCAGCCTTTTCCACAATAATGGACATACAGGCAGTTTGAACATTTTAACAATTTACATCTAAAAAGAGAATTTGTTCTTCATCATTAGAGAGATGAGAAATGCTAATACTAGAATGACCACGGGTGTAGCCAGGGTTTAGTTTCGGGGCGGGGGTGGGTGTTGTTTGAAGAGAATACAATAACAGAAATGTGCAAATTTACTTTCTAAAACGGACACACAAGGGTTCCTAAACTCTACATCTACCATGCTCTCTTGAAGATAGTCGCCTCTCCTCGTCTCTCTTATTTCAATATACTCCTAATATTTATGTTATATTTTGCTAAGCTCAACAACGACCCCTCCGCTCCAGCACCCGATTTAGAGTCACACCAGACCAAATAGCCCATCGCCTCTTATTCAATGGTAAATTGTCAACTAAAGTGGGAAAAATCAAACTCCAACGTGAGAGTAATAACGAAAACGATGTCCTTAACGACCATTTCAGCACCGATGAAATAAAACGAACAATCCACCAATTGGAAGAAAATAAATTAGGGGCCTTGTCCTGGCGTCCTGGCCTGGACGAAATTAGGTCAAAGCAAATAAAGCATTTTGGGCCCATAACCATAGACTGTCTCACTCAAATGATGAATAGCTGCGTCTCCAAAGTGCAAATTCCTAAAATTTGGAGGAAGGCGAAAATGGCTGCAATTCTGAAACCAGGGAAAGAGCCAACAGATCTTTCGCCTCTTTGCTGTGTCCCCTTTTCAAGGTTCTTGAAAGAATGGTTCTTGACCGAATCTTTGACATTATCGAGGAGGAGACCATACCAGAACAGACAGGTTTCAGACCAGGAAAATCGTGTTGCGGGCAAACCCTCAATCTCACTCAATATATCGAAGTTGGGTTGAGCGGAAGCAGATAACGGGAGTCGCTTTCATAGCGACATAACAATCCCTGATTCTAACAACTTAGTGGATGACCACTGGACAGCAATGCTTACAAGAAATCATTACGCAAGTAATAACAGCAATACCCCAAGTGGTAACCAATTCACCCGTCAACAGGCGGCAACCGGGCACTCGGATTTTAGAAGACCCGGACTTCCATGACTACAGAGAAAGTCGGAGTTCTCTGGCCACCCCCCACACAAGACGTTAATGTACATAGGTACCTTCAACATCAACACTCTCATACAGCCTGGAAAGCTGCACAACCTAGTGATAGAACTCGATAGTCAGAGGCACTGCAAGAGACACGTATCACAGACGAAGTCATCACAGACTAGGGCAAGTACCGCATCTTTAAGAGCAAAACTGATAGGCGAGTTGCCAAAGGCTCTCCGCTGTTGGGGATGGTCATGGTCCATAAGACCATACTCTAATTCATCAGAGAAGTCAGACCAGTAAACAACCGACTGATGACCATGCGCTTTCAGTGCGGCAACAAAAAATACACTGATCAACGCACACGCCCCCGCTAACCAGAGCAACAAGAAAGATCCACAGTCCACTGAAAAAATGTTGGTCAACCGTCGAGAAAGTATTATCCAAAGTCCCCAAGGATGACATCAAACTTATCCTGGGCGCAACCACCAAAAACGTCACACGGCTCATAGAACTTTGCCAGCAGCACAAACTCAAGCTCATGTCGACATCTCTCAGAAAAAACCCCAGAAAACAGAAAACCTGGTGTTCACCTTATGCCTGATACAATGCTGCCTATGATACCGTGAACCATCAGAGGCTGATATCAAAGTACTATGATGTCACCAAGGACTTTGGCCTGACTGTTGGTAGACTGGAAGAAGTTGGTAGAATGCTTCCTACAAAATCGACGTTTTTTCGTAAGACTACAGTCCAGGAATAGTCGGTGGAGGACCAAGAAAAACGGGCTACCCCAGGGCAGCGTCCTGGCGCCAATCCTCTATAATATCTACACTAATGATCAACCAACTGATGGATAGACAAAGCGTTTCATATATGCCGATGATACGGCTATAGCTCCTCAAGGCAGAACTTTCAACGACATAGAGGATAAATTAACTCACGCTCTGGCAAGGGCGTACCCAGCGAGAGGCAGCTGCCCCCCCTAGAAGCCACCCTGGCCGCACCTAAATACCTATAACCTTATTAAAACCTCACGCTGGCGTCTTCGGGTGTAAAGAGCACAGCCAAGCAGTTCTGAAATTGTACGACCGATGGCTACTTCTTTTAATAATGCCTACTATAAAAATAATCACCTCAAAGCTAATCCTACTAAGACACAGGTGTGTGCTTTCCATTCTTCCAGAAACAAGGAAGCACTCATGAAGCTAAGGGTGGCCTGGCAGGGCCAAGAGTTGGAGCATAACAATATACCGAAATACCTAGGCATACGCCCGAACCGAAATTTGAGTTTTCAAAAACGCTGTGAAGAGATCAAAGGGAAAGTATGCGCAAGAAACAATATCATTCGAAAATGGGAAGCTGGCTGGCTGAGTGAAAGAAACTGACCCCGGTGGAGGAAATCTACCCAAAAGTTCGTATTGCCCTACCCACAATGAGGAGGGGCTGAACGAAAAAATACCGACCCCGGTGGAGGAAATCTACCTAAAAGTTGGTATTGCCCCACCCACAATCAGGAGGGGCTGAACGAAAAAATACCGACCCCGGTGGAGGAAATCTACCAAAAAGTTGGTATTGCCCCACCCACAATCAGGAGGGGCTGAGCGAAAAAAAACGACCCCGGTGCAGGAAATGTACCCAAAAGTTGGTATTGCACCATCCACAATCTGGGGGGGGGGGGCGGCTGAGTGAAAGAAACTGACCCCGGTGGAGGAAATCTACCCAAAAGTTGGTATTGCCCCACCCACAATGAGGAGGGGCTGAACGAAAAAATACCGACCCCGGTGGAGGAAATCTACCTAAAAGTTGGTATTGCCCCACCCACAATCAGGAGGGGCTGAACGAAAAAAGCCGACCCCGGTGGAGGAAATCTACCCAAGTATTACCCCACCCACAATGAGGAGGAGCTTAACGAAAAAACGACCCCAGTGGAGGAAATGTACCCAAAAGTTGGTATTGCCCCACCCACAATCAGGAGGGGCTGAACGAAAAAAAAACCGACCCCGGTGGAGGAAATCTACCTAAAAGTTGGTATTGCCCCACCCACAATCAGGAGGGGCTGAACGAAAAAATACCGACCCCGGTGGAGGAAATCTACCTAAAAGTTGGTATTGCCCCACCCACAATCAGGAGGGGCTGAACGAAAAAATACCGACCCCGGTGGAGGAAATCTACCCAAAAGTTGGAATTGCCCCATCCACAATCAGGAGGGGCTGAACGAAAAAAAAAACCGGCCCCGGTGGAGGAAATGTACCCAAAAGTTGGTATTGCCCAAAAAAAAGTTGGTATTCCCCACAATCAGGAGGGGCTGAACGAAAAAAACCGACCCCGGTGGAGGAAATCTACCAAAAAGTTGGTATTGCCCCACTCACAATCAGGAGGGGCTGAGTGAAAAAGGGCGACCCCAGTGGAGGAAATCTACCCAAAGGTTGGTATTGCCCCACCCACAATCAGGAGGGGCTGAGCAAAAAAAACCGACCCCGGTGCAGGAAATGTACCCAAAAGTTGGTATTGCACCATCCACAATCTGGGGGGGCTGAGTGAAAAAAACTGACCCCGGTGGAGGAAATGTACCCAAAAGTTGGTATTGCCCCACCGACAATCAGGAGGGGCTGAACGAAAAAAAAACCGACCCCGGTGGAGGAAATCTACCTAAAAGTTGGAATTGCCCCATCCACAAACAGGAGGGGCTGAACGAAAAAAAAACCGGCCCCGGTGGAGGAAATGTACCCAAAAGTTGGTATTGCCCAAAAAAAAGTTGGTATTCCCCACAATCAGGAGGGGCTGAACGAAAAAAACCGACCCCGGTGGAGGAAATCTACCCAAAAGTTGGTATTGCCCCACCCACAATCAGGAGGGGCTGAGTGAAAAAAACCGACCCCAGTGGAGGAAATCTACCCAAAAGTTGGTGTTGCCCCAGCCACAATCAGGAGGGTCTGAGTGAAAAAAACCGACCCCAGTGGGGGAAATCTACCCAAAAGTTGGTATTGCCCCACCCACAATCAGGAGGGGCTGAGTGAAAAAACCGACCCCGGTGGAGCAAATCCACCCAAAGGTTGGTATTGCCCCAGCCACAATCAGGGGGTGTGTTGCCGCGGGGGGCGAGCGAAAAAAACAAGAAACCGACCAGAGGCATCCCTTATATGGGCACCAAATGCAACCGCATAGACTTAAGTCTTGGAAGAGCTTTATGCGGTCTACAACACCCCTGGAGATTACGCCTGAAGAGCATCTACACGAACAAACCTACTCGCAGACGGATCGAGGCAAATTAAGAGCCGGCCCCTGGACACCGTCACCTTTCCCCACATGGAGGACGCTGAACAGGTTAAGAACGGGAGTCGCACGATGTAACAGAAACCTAAAAAATGGGGCTACAAAGAGCATGGGGCTACGATTGTAAATTCGGCGTACCTCAAGGCCACGGACATCTGGTTGTGTTCCCAAACATGAGTGAGACATGCACAGAGGAGGACCTGATACTCAAATGACAACGCCACATATGTAGCTGATCTTTGGAAACTGAAAATTTGATTTGTTATGGTGATCTGAACACGGAAAGTAAGTTATATTTTGCATATTTCAGGGGGGTTTGAACTAGAGATGAGCATGGGATCCCATCGACCCATCACAAACCTCCCATCATCCCATGGGATAGGATGAGTGGTATGAAAGTTGTGTGGGATGGGATGGGATGACAAATTTACATGAGACGCAGTGGGACAAGTTTTGATAATCTCCCATTCTACAAAGTCCCATTCCCAGATCAGTCCCATCCCAGACAATAAAGTCCCATTCTACAGTGATATGAACGTTGTGTGGGATGGGATGGGACGATAAATTTACATGGGAAGAAGTGGGACAAGTTTTGATAATCTAGTTCGTGCATAATTAATTGCTTATCGTGCCAATTTTAACGCACATTTTCCATAATATGTCCAGCCCAGGAGATTTCTGTGATAACGATGTAGTTCCTGAAAAGTCTTACGAATCGTTTGCGACGAAAAAGAATTACTCACCCTCAGCTAAATTAATTACGGAAAAATTAAATTTGAACGAATTATCGTAAGTCTGAACCGAAAAGAAAGTCTGCTGTATGGGAAAAATGGACATATTATGGAAAATGTGCGTTAAAATTGGCACGATAAGCTATTCATTATGCACGAACTAGATTATCAAAACTTGTCCCACTCCGTCCCATGTAAATTTATCGTCCCATCCCATCCCACACAACGTTCATATCACTGTAGAATGGGACTGTCCGCGCGACCGTGGTGGGATGAATGGGATGGGACGAAAATTTTAGGTTTTTGGGATGGATGGGACTTCTTCTTCTTCTTGTTCTGGGTAGCACTACAACCCTTGGTGGGTCTTGGCTGCGTTAACGATTTGCCTCCATCGGTCCCGGTCCCAACATGGCCTCCTTCAAGTCATTTACCTGCATAGTCTGTAGATCTTTTAAAATGTTGTCCTTCCATCTAATTCTCGGCCGCCCCAGCGGTCTCTTTCTTGCTGGGTCAGGTGTTCTTTGGACATGTCCAGCCCATCTCATACGCTGGGATTTTATTGATTTGACTATATCTAGCTTTTGGTATAGGTCCTGGAGTTCTGCATTCGTCCTTATGCGGCATTGTTTGGATCCGAAAATGGGACGAAAATGTGATGGGATGGGACAGTGACAGGGATCCGTCCCACGGGATCTGGAACGAGAAACTCGTCCCATTCTCATCTCTAGTTTGAACCCCCAAGACCTCTCCATGGCTACACCCATGCTAGAATCTCATCGAGATTTCTGGAATTATGATAACTGAAATATTTAGTTTAGATATTGAGTTATAAATGTTTCAGGCAAATAGAATATTTGGTTATTTATCACATGACTTCAATGTGACAATAAATCAGTGTGACAGTGACATATTATTGGAACTGGCCCCAAAAGTAAAGCTGTAATAGGAAGTCTATAAATATATCTTCGTTAGTTTCTGTTTTCTAAAAATGCATTTGGAATTACACAACTGTTTACATTGCACATATTGTTGTAGTTTGCAAAATGTTAATTGTTTAGATATAATGAACTTATTTAGATTTGTACTATACTTTTGCGCAAGTGTTATTATATAATGTTCACATTAAAATAGCAAATTCAGCAAAAGTAACGATTTCTGCAACCAAAAAAAAAAAACAATTTCTGTTGACTTCACAAACTCTTAGCAAAATAAACAAGTACCCACACACGTTTGACATAATGGACCTAACAGATATCCTTCAATGTACTCCAACAACCTATCACCGATTGTTCAACAATTTCGTTCAGCTGCACGTGAGTAGTTCCACTTACTTTTTGAAACAATTATCGCAATGTTGCGAATGCAGTTTTGAACTTAAGACAAACACAAACGGCTCCTCTTTAATCAGCACACTCCCTTGAGCAACTTTCTGTTGAACACGCATCTCGTTGCCTGTAAATACAAAGTTATTTAGACCAGCAGCCAAAATACACACTGGACAGGAAACGAATGAAAGATATTTTTAAAAGTAGTTCAGCCATACAGGTATTTATATATAAGCTCTAGTCTTATATATAAGCTTGGTAATGATCTTTTTTAAATTTGTATCTCATAGTAATATTTGGCAGATATAAATGTGACTTATAGATAGAAAAACTTGAATTAAAGTTTGAATAATAATATGCATGCATTGTTGTAGAAATATATGAGATTGAAATTCGTTTCGATTGAATTCTAATCTAAAAAGTTGCCTTGATACAATTAATTATACCTTGAATACATAATGTTTTAAATAATTCAACATAACCTACCATCTGACATGTTTATATTTGTAAATCAAGGTCAATTAGTAAGGACACTCCACGAGGTGGTTGCGTTTCCCGCAGTTGTCGAATTAATTTGAATCGATTTAAATGTTATGAAACATTTCATTGTATATTGTGAAGATTTCTATTAGTTAAGCCTTTCGGTTTGGATGGTACATATTATGTTACATATGATGGTACATTTAGGGTTGCCACCCCAGACCTGGGTCTCGCCCGGAGACGATAACTAAAAAAAAAATGAATTATGAATTCAAAAAAATTGTCGACAGCATGTCAAAATTAAGTTTTATGCATAATTCTGCCTTTACCAATCCTGTTACCGTTGTCTGTCCAAGTATTTCCCATAATCGAAAAAATTCGTAGCACATATGCATTACTTGTTAGTTTTGGTAGTTCAGTGAAAATACCAGAGGAAAATATGTTTATCCATTTTTTATCAGTTGCCCAAATTGAGCGATTTGGTGGAATGAGTGGTGTTTTTAAGAAGGCAGATATCATCTAATTTATCGGCATCTAATTCTACATTTACGTATTTTGCAGCATCTAAAAAATCTTGTTATTTGAAATTTTCGTTCTTAATTGTAAGATTAATTACTGAAAAATATTTGAATGGGCTGTTTCCTAGATTATAAAAATTTTCCAACTAATCAATTGCGTTTCTGTACACCTTTTTCGCTACAGACACAAAGTTTGTTTTCCATAGGTACTTAGTAAATCTAAACTTGTATTCACTTTACTACTGAAAAATTGATCTTCAAGCTGTTTTATTTTCTGATTCATGAGTCCCATAAAATGATGCACAAAGTGAATATAACATTCGGCTAAAGATAAACTGAACAATCTTTATGGTCTCGAATCTCATATTCATTATCCTTCACGAATTTCCAAATGATTTTGTGCGTATCTTCTTTGCCCAGTTGTACAAAATAAAGTTTTATCGCTGACCAGGCATTAACAATTTTTTCTAAAGCTTTATGTACAGATAGCAATTTTGTTATCACGTGGCGAATAATATCGTCATGTTCGTCATGTTTTAGTTCCTTTAATTCTTTTAGAGCTAATAGAAAATTCAGCATATATTTTTAATACCGAGGTTTCAACATCGAGATACAATGCCTTACATGCGTGTCTAACTGCATTATGAAGTACATGCCAGTTACAATTACTTTTCAAAATTTTCGGATTAAGGTCCTATCCTATCCTCTTTAGCCAGAACTGCGCGAATTTGTAGACGTTGGGTCGTTGGAACGCCGACCGCGTTAGCTATTCCGTACACGGTACACAGCATTTAACCCTTTCGCTGCTATGGACTGCTATAGCAGTTCAATTGATTTGGCGGCCAGATGCTATGGACTGCTATAGCAGTATACCGACTTCAGGATTCAGTGTGGCTTTTTTAAACATAACAAATAGATTAATAAATATATACACTCTCATTGGAGCTTTGCGTTACCGTGATTGAAAGATTAGGGACTCACTCCTGCACCTGACATTTAATTTTTTTAAATCAACAAAAAAACAAGATTTGATTCGAATAAAGAATTTTGTTTTTAAAAATTTGGAAATATTTGCAAATTATTTTGAAATTTTCGTCCAATTTTGACATAAAACAAAAGAATTTCGCAAAGTTTGTAAACTCAAATCATCAAAAAAGGAAGATTTGATTCGAATAAAGGTTTTTCTTTAAAAATTTGGCAATATTTGCCAATTGTTTTGACATTTTCGTCCAATTTTGATATAAAACAAAAGAATATTTTTTTACAATATTTTTTTTAAATCTGGCAATATTTGCCAATTATTTTGAAAATTTCGTCCAATTTTGACATAAAACAAAAGAATTTAGCAAATTTTGTCCACTCAAATCAACAAAAAAACAAGATTTGATTCGAATACAAAATTTGGTTTTTGATAACTTGGCAATATTTGCAAATTATTTTGACATTTTCGTCCAATTTTGACACAAAACAAAAGAATTTTGCAAGGTTTGTCCATTCAAATTATCAAAAAAAAAACAAATTTTTCTTCAAATAGAGATTTGGTTTTTGAAAATTTGGCAATATTTGCCAATTATTTTGATGTTTTCGTCCAATTTTGACATAAAATAAAAGAATTTCGCAAGGTTTGTCCACTCAAAACAACAAAAAAAAAACAATATTTGATTCGAATAAAGATTTGGTTGTGGAAAATTTGGCAATATTTGCCAATTATTTTGACATTTTCGTCCAATTTTGAGATAAAACAAAAGAATTTTGCAAAGATTGTCCACTCAAATCAACAAATAACAAGATTTTATTGAAATAAAGATTTTGATTTTTGAAAATTTGGCAATATTTGCAAATTATATTCACGGTTTCGTCCAATTTTGACACAAAACAAAAGAATTTTGCAAGGTTTGACCACTCAAATCCACAAAAAAAAAGATTTGATTCGAATAAAAAATTTGGTTTTTGAAAATTTGGCAATATTTGCAAATTATTTTGACGTTTTCGTCCAATTTTGACACAAAACAAAAGAATTGTGCAAGGTTTCCCCACTCAAATCAACAAAAAAATAAGATTTGATTCGAATCAAAATTTTGGTTTTTTAAAATTTGGCAATATTTCACAATTATTTTGACGTTTCCGTCCAATTTTGACACAAAACAAAAGAATTTTGCAAGATTTGCCCACTCAAATCAACAAAAAAATAAAATTTGATTCGAATAAAAATTTTGGTTTTTGAAAATTTGGCAATATTTGACAATTATTTTGACGTTTCCGTCCAATTTTGACACAAAACAAAAGAATTTTGCAAGATTTGCCCACTCAAATCAACAAAAAAATAAGATTTGATTCGAATAAAAATTTTGGTTTTTGAAAATTTGGCAATATTTGACAATTATTTTGACGTTTCCGTCCAATTTTGACACAAAACAAAAGAATTTTGCAAGGTTTCCCCACTCAAATCAACAAAAAAATAAGATTTGATTCGAATCAAAATTTTGGTTTTTGAAAATTTGGCAATATTTGCAAATTATTTTGACGTTTTCGTCCAGTTTTGACACAAAAAAAAAGAATTTTGCAAGGTTTCCCCACTCAAATCAACAAAAAAATAAGATTTGATTCGATTCGAAATTCGAATAAAAGATTTTGGTTTTTGAAAATTTGGCAATATTTGACAATTATTTTGACGTTTCCGTCCAATTTTGATACAAAACAAAAGAATTTTTTGAGTGGGCAAAAGATTTGCCCACTCAAATCAACGAAAAAAAAAGATTTGATTCGATTCGAAATTCGAATAAAAGATTTTGGTTTTTGAAAATTTGGAAATATTTGCAAATTATATTGACCTTTTCGTCCAATTTTGACACAAAACAGAAGAATTTTGTAAAATTTGTCCACTCAAATCGACAAAAAATAAGATTTCATTCGAATAAAAATTTTGGTTTTTGAAAATTTGGCAATATTTGCAAATTATTTTGACCTTTTCGTCCAATTTCGACACAAAACAAAAGAATGTTGCAAGGTTCATCCATTCAAATTAACAAAAAAAACAAATTTTGTTTCAAATACACATTTTGGATTTTGAAAATTTGGCAATATTTGCAAATTATTTTGACGTTTTCGTCTAATTTTGACACAAAACAAAAAAAAATTGGTTTGTCCATTCAAATTAACAAAAAAACAAATTTTGAGATTTTCGTTTTTCAAAATTTGATATTATTTGCAAATTATTGCAAATAATACAAAGTACTAAATGTATTCCACATGGGCTATAATGTAATGTTCAGAATATTGAGCACACAATCACATCAGTTCAAAAAAGTAATTCGCAGCGAAAAGGTTAATTTTGTGCATATTCAATTTAACTTACGTTATCCTGAGAAATAATAGTTAAACCCGGAGCCCTGAGATAACTCACTGAAACCCGGAGTCTCCGGGCGAAACCCGGAGAGGTGGCAACCCTAGGTACATTACACGAAAATTAAATTTAACGCAGGGCAAAAGTTGTCAGACAGTGTTAAGACAGGACAAGAGAGAAAAAACAGGACAAGACTGCACAAAACAGGACAAAACCAATTACTATTAAATATGCCAATGATAAAACCAAATTGGTCTTAACGATAAGACCAAACATGACTTAAGATTCAGATAAGACTAGACAAAGCAAGACCCAATAAGGACTATAGCATATGTCGAACAATACTGGTCAAGTATGTACAAGACTGGGCAAGACTAGATAAATCTAGACAAAACTCAACTAATTCGGTCTAGTCTTGTCTGTCTAGTCTTGTCCGCCTAGTCTGGTCTGCCTAATCTTGTCTGTCTAGTCTTGTCTATCTAGACCAGTGGTCGGCAAACTTATTAACCAAGGAGCCAAATATGCAAATTAAAACGATTAAAAAAAAATGAGAGCCAAATCTGTTTTTAAATGAAGTAAACCTTTTACATAATTTTAAGTTTTCATTAAATTATGGGTACACTGAATAAAACTTGATTTCATACTTAATAAGAATTTATTGATAACAAATAATTTGATAGTAAAATATCCATAACAACACTACTTAATGCGAAGAATGTTCTTGCATATCCTTTGAAAGTTTGTTAAAGTCCGGTTTGTAGGTTGTTGTTTTTAATTTCAAGAACATTTCCAGGTTCTCATCAATGATACGACTTCTCAGTTTCCTTTTAATAAAGTTCATACTCGAAACAGATTGTTCGCATGACTACGTCGAGTCGAAAATGAAAGAAACAGCAAACGCGAGTTTTTCCAACTGATCATAAGCGTCCGGAATACTATTCCAGGCGTTGAACATGAACATGTCTTCCTTCTCCAGGTTTTTCAAAGCAGATCATTTGTGTTGAGAACTTAAAATCTATCATCATAGCTTTAACCCTTTTAGTGCCGGATCGGCTCTCGCTTCACTGGCGAAAAGTGCCAGAGACGATATATCGGCCCGCACCATCTAGAGCTTTACTATTTGCTTTACGAGAGTAAAGTACGAGAGATTTATTTATGTTATAAATAGTCTAATTTCAATACGAAAGAATTAAAATAAATAATTTTACGGTTTAACTTTTCTTTGTATTCTATGCCAGTTGATGTTGAGGCTGCTTATTTATACGCGAGAGCGATACGTTAGAAATTCAACACGGGCGGCCCTTACCGTAACCAAAATGTATGATAAAAATATGACTTTTCCTATGTGCAATTACGTTTTGAAACAGGGAACTCAATTTTTCTTTTTTTTTTGCTGATAACTTATACCTTTATTTATTGAAATTACGTTATTTATATAATTTTCAATGACTATAGAAAAATTAGCGTCACTGTTTTATTCTCTATTTTGTCCTTTGGAATTGTGTAAATATTGCTTTTCGTTTGGTTTTTATGAGCCTTTTCCAAATCCTAGTAAAACCGTAAAATTCGGCTGGTTATTTTCGCATAATTCGCACCTCTTTTTCGCCAAACACTAAAAAGGTTAAGAGGGTTTTTGACGAATGCTAAGGTCGCTTTACTGTTTTTTAAATCTTGGAAACTGCTAAGAAACGCTTCCCCTATATTTAAAATGGCTGTTTAAAAATAGTATTTATCAATAGAGGAATTATTTTCTTGGCGAAGTTTCATCAAATATTGTTTCTCTTTCAAAATCTTGTGCAAATGGGATAATTTGTTTTCGAATAAAACGACTTCTAACATTGAAAAAATTGTGTTTCCCTTCCCTTGAAGTTTATGCTTAAGCTGATTTAGATGAGACGTAACGTCTACCACGAAATAAAAGTTTTGGTTCCACTTATCGTCTGTTAGTTCTGGATAGTGAACACCTTTTTCAAAGAGAAATGTTTTTTTTGATTTCGGGTAAAAGAGATGCTAAGCGTTTTAAAACGTTCCCTCTTAAAACCAACGTATGACTGTCTCACGGAAAAGGAAAACTTCATATCTCTCTCCAAATTAATATCGTAGGGCCGGGCAAGCCCAAAATCATGTTGTAATTATGGAGCCTTGAGGAATCTTGACAAAATTTGAAAATTCGCGTTTCAAAATCATGTTCTAATTATGGAGCCTTGAGGAACCAAGACAAATTTTGGAAAATTCGCGATTCAAAATCAGAGCCTTGAGGAACCAAGACAAAATTTTGAAAATTCCCGTTTCAAAATCGTGTCCTAATTTTGGAGCCTTGAGGAACCAAAACAAAATTAAAAAAATTCCCTTTCAAAATCGTGTCCTAATTATGGACCCTTGAGGAACCAAGACAAAATTTTGAAAATTCCCGTATCAAAATCGTGTCCAAATTTTGGAGCCTTGAGGAACCAAGACAATATTTTGAAAATTCCCGTATCGAAATCGTGTCCTAATTTTGGAGCCTTGAGGAACCAAGAAAAATTTTTGAAAATTCGCTTTTTAAAATCGAATTTTAGTTGTGGTGGCTGGAGGAATGAAGAAAAATTTTTGAAAATTCGCGTTTTAAAATCGTATCTTAGTTATGGTGCCTGGAAGAATGAGGACAAAATTTTGAAAATTCGCGTTTCAAAATCATGTTCTAATTATGGAACCTTGAGGATCTAAGACAAAATTTTGAAAATTCGCAATTCAAAATTAAGTTCTAATTATGGAGCCTTGAGGAACCAAGACAATATTTTGAAAATTCGCGTTTCAAAACCAAGTTCTAATTATGGAGCCTTGAGGAACCAAGATAAAATTTTGAAAATTCGCGTCTCAAAATCATGTTCTAATAAAGGAGCCTTGAGACAAAATTTTGAAAATTCGCGTTTTAAAACCATGTTCTAATTATGGAGCCTTGTGGAACCAAGACAAAATTTTGAAAATTCGCGTTTCAAAATCATGTTCTAATTATGAACCCTTGGGGAACCAAGACAAAATTTTGAAAATTCGCGTTTCAAAACCATGTTCTAATTATGGAGCCTTGAGGAACCAAGACAAAATTTTGAAAATTCGCGTTCCAAAATCGTGTCTTAGTTGTGGAGACTTGAGGAACCAAGATAAAATTTTGAAAATTTGCGTTTCAAAATCGTGTCTTAATTATGGAGCCTTGACCCAAGACAAAATTTTAAAAATTTGCGTTTCAAAATCGGGTACTAATAATGGACCCTTGAGGAACCAAGACAAAATTTTGAAAATTCGCGTTTCAAAACCATGTTCTAATTATGGAGCCTTGAGGAACCAAGACAAAATTTTGAAAATTCGCGTTCCAAAATCGTGTCTTAGTTGTGGAGCCTTGAGGAACCAAGATAAAATTTTGAAAATTTGCGTTTCAAAATCGTGTCCTAATTATGGAGCCTTGAGGAACTAAGACAAAATTTTGAAAATTCGTGTTTCAAAATCGTGTCTTAGTTGTGGAGCTTTGAGGAGCTGTGGTGATACGCAGTAGAATAAATATATCACTCACGGTTTGCAGAGGAATTTATTTACATTGACGATATATGCAAATATTCAAGAGATACAAATACTGTTGAGGGAATGGCGGAGCTGCAACGTCTTCGTGAAACTTAGATATAACTTGAAGAAACCTGCACTGGACTGGACTGAGTGGAGCTGGACTCTCTGAACTGGATTCGACTGGTCTGGTTGACTGACTGCTGGCTGGCCGTTTCAAAATCGTGTCCTTATAATGGAGCCTTGAGGAACCAAGACAAAATTTTGAAAACTCGCGTTTCAAAATCATGTTCTAATTATGGAGCCTTGTGGAACCAAGACAAAAATTTGAAAATTCGAGTTTCAAAATCGTGTCCTAATTATGGAGCCTTAAGGAACCAAGTCATAATTTTGAAAATTTGCGTTTCAAAATCGTGTCCTAATTATGGAACCTCGAGGAACCAACACATAATTTTGAAAATTCGCGTTTCAAAATCATGTTCTAATAATGGAGCCTTGAGGAACCAAGACAAAATTTTTAAAATTCGCGTTTCAAAATCGTGTCCTAATTATAGAGCTTTAAGGAACCACGGAATAATATGCTCAAAAATATAGATTTTGAAGAAGTGATTAACGATTTTGCCCATTTGAAATCTAGAAAGGTACCTCTTTAATCAACATAGATTTAAGCAGTAACCTGTGAATTCTTAAAGAGTTACTTTTATGGATTATATTATATTATATCTATTCATTAGAAAGGTACCCCTTCAATCAACATAGATTCTTAAGCACTAACCTGTGAATTCTAAAAGAGTTACTTTTGTGGATTACATTAGATTATATTTCATTTAATGTGACTATAAAGAAATAAAAAAAATCTAGAACTTTGCTTATCTACTTTCTTTGCCTATTCTAACAAAACAATGCTCTGTTAAGGTCATAAAGGCCCCATTATCGTAATGTGGCCTCCCATAGGTTAAAGACGGCCCTGTTTGTGTGTCTGTCCTCCTTGGTAGGGAAGTTGACAACATACCCGGCTTTCAATGCGCGAGATCCGGGTTCGAATCCTGCTCGGGGAAGTTATCTTGGAGAAGGTAGCACTCAGCAGGGTGCTTAATGGCCAAGAAAATCTTAATATCATCAGCGAAGAACAAATCAGGAAAGGATAAAGACGCCCGCAAGTAATTGATAAATAAGTTGAATAACATCGGACCAGAGGATGGATCCCTGAGGAACACCAGAGGAGGCCACAAAATCGTCTGATGCAAAACCGCCATGAAAAACAAACTGCGTTCTATTCTCTAGATAAGAATCTACAGCCTTCAAACACTTGCCAAGGAAGCAGAAGACTTGGATTTCACCTAATACCAAACTGCGTGGATTCTAGAGAGGTCATCTGGCCATTCCACGAAAATCTCAAAAGGAAATACAAAACGTGAAGGTACTAAGAAGCGCCAATCTGGACTCAGACCAATACTTCTCAAAGATCAAAATAAGATTCCAGCCTAGAAACACTAGATTACACAGAACTTCTAAAATGGTAATATTTGACGTAGAGCGACTTAAGAACAGTCAAGAAGTAAGTCTGAACAATATAGATCTATACAGCTTTGAGCAACTGAAAGAGACTCTTGTCAAGGCAGCCAATGAACTCGCCCCCTCGCTAGAAGAAGGAAGCATTCGTGGTGGACTGAAGACTGTGACAATGCAATATCCCAAAGACAGACAGCCTGGATGAAGTGGAATTCTAAAAAGACCAAGGAAAATTGGCATAAATTCTTGGAACAAAGAAAGGTTTTTTGGACCTTCACACAAAAGGACCTTTACACAAAACCAACTAAGATCAAAGCCCAACAGCTGAACAAGCGTGGTCCAAAGTAGTCCTATTCGAAACAAGAAGAAGAAATGATCGTTGTTGATCATTTAATGATCAACAAAAAATTCCAGGATCAATGCAGTCAAACGCAATAAATGCAATCCACCTGACTCCTGCCAGCAATAACTGCCGTATTATTTTGAGAGAAAGCTACCAAGTTCGTGACCGAAGTACGACCCTTCATGAAACCACGGTGTTAGGTGGAAACAAGATGTAAGATAGAGCTGAAAAGGATGGATCTTGGTTCTTAATGTCAGCCAGTGAGTCAGATTTATACGTTTTCGTATTTTACAATTAATGGCATCGGGGGTCCGATGTTACTGGAGAAATATCCTTTAATTTGAAGTGATTTGAAACGGCATAGTTATAATTGACGATTTCGCATACTGGAATTAATGGCATCGATTCCACTTTAATTTCAAATAAAAACTATTTCCATAACTGACCCACAAGTCTTTTAATTAAAAAGCAAAATGCGTCGCTCGTAATGAAAAACCCAATACATGTACACAGTCGGTTCTATGACATAACAACGCGGGACTAAACAACGCATCGAAAATATCACAAGGCTTTCTAAAAACAACACGCTAATGAAACATCGCATCTTAAAATAAAACTGGCAAAAGTAATACACGTTGGATATATCATAGCAAACTTAATAACACCTTGAAAATATTATAATAAGAAAATATCACATCGTAATTATTATCATCACATATTTTAGTATTTGACTTTTCGAAAACAACACGCTACTGAAACATCGCA
The DNA here is from genome assembly GCA_944588485.1 of Phosphuga atrata. Taxonomy (NCBI): domain Eukaryota; kingdom Metazoa; phylum Arthropoda; class Insecta; order Coleoptera; family Silphidae; genus Phosphuga; species Phosphuga atrata. The sequence continues at coordinate 71,073,572 of OX155898.1, read as the reverse complement.
TCCTAAAATAAAACTGTCAAAAGTAATACACGTAGGAGATCTCACAGCAGCTTAATAACATTTTGAAAATATCATAATAAGAAAATATCACATCCCAATTATTATTATCATCACATATTTTAGTATGTGACGTTTTTATATTCTCGTTATAGACGCGTTGAAATGTCAGGGCACCGTGTGTATATTGGCAACACTGTCTATCCGACGTTTCTTTCACTGGCAACAGTGTAACATTTAATCTTGATATTTACTATTGACATAATTCATAAACTAGTCAAGTCTTGTAATGTGTTTTATTTAGAATGGATGTTGTGGCTTTACTAGAGAACATACATGGGAAGTTTGGTTCGATAATATCATCCACATGGAATGCACACTTTGATTCCTATTTTTCAACGCAGTCCTACGAGGTTTGTAACCTTCATTATTTATCTTTTTGTTATTATAATGCGACCACAATAGTCTCTTGAGTTATTTTTATTTCAAATTTATCGCTAAGAACGCAGATAGAACATATCTTGATAAAGATTACTTAATAACGTCCCTGGGTGTTAGTTTTGTAGTAGATCCACATTTGTAGATCTTAACTCATTTTTTAAATAAAATTTGTGTATTAGTTTTCCACATGTTATTTTTGATTGATTGGAATTTATTTCTTTGTTCAATTAATAGAATTGTTAATGGTTCAATTAATAGAATTGTTAATGGTTCAATTAATAGAATTGTTAATGGTTCAATTAATAGAATTGTTAATGGTTCAATTAATAGAATTGTTAATGGTTCAATTAATAGAATTGTTAATGGTTCAATTAATAGAATTGTTAATGGTTCAATTAATAGAATTGTTAATGGTTCAATTAATAGAATTGTTAATGGTTCAATTAATAGAATTGTTAATGGTTCAATTAATAGAATGGTTCAATTAATCGAATTGTTAATGGTTCAATTAATAGAATTGTTAATGGTTCAATTAATAGAATTGTTAATGGTTCAATTAATAGAATTGTTAATGGTTCAATTAATAGAATTGTTAATGGTTCAATTAATAGAATTGTTAATGGTTCAATTAATAGAATTGTTAATGGTTCAATTAATAGAATTGTTAATGGTTCAATTAATAGAATTGTTAATGGTTCAATTAATAGAATTGTTAATGGTTCAATTAATAGAATTGTTAATGGTTCAATTAATAGAATTGTTAATGGTTCAATTAATAGAATTGTTAATGGTCCAATTAATAGAATGGTTCAATTAATAGAATTGTTAATGGTTCAATTAATAGAATGGTTCAATTAATAGAATTGTTAATGGTTCAATTAATAGAATGGTTCAATTAATAGAATTGTTAATGGTTCAATTAATAGAATTGTTAATGGTTCAATTAATAGAATTGTTAATGGTTCAATTAATAGAATTGTTAATGGTTCAATTAATAGAATTGTTAATGGTTCAATTAATAGAATTGTTAATGGTTCAATTAATAGAATTGTTAATGGTTCAATTAATAGAATTGTTAATGGTTCAATTAATAGAATTGTTAATGGTTCAATTAATAGAATGGTTCAATTAATAGAATTGTTAATGGTTCAATTAATAGAATGGTTCAATTAATAGAATTGTTAATGGTTCAATTAATAGAATGGTTCAATTAATAGAATTGTTAATGGTTCAATTAATAGAATTGTTAATGGTTCAATTAATAGAATTGTTAATGGTTCAATTAATAGAATTGTTAATGGTTCAATTAATAGAATTGTTAATGGTTCAATTAATAGAATTGTTAATGGTTCAATTAATAGAATTGTTAATGGTTCAATTAATAGAATTGTTAATGGTTCAATTAATAGAATTGTTAATGGTTCAATTAATAGAATGGTTCAATTAATAGAATTGTTAATGGTTCAATTAATAGAATTGTTAATGGTTCAATTAATAGAATTGTTAATGGTTCAATTAATAGAATTGTTAATGGTTCAATTAATAGAATTGTTAATGGTTCAATTAATAGAATTGTTAATGGTTCAATTAATAGAATTGTTAATGGTTCAATTAATAGAATTGTTAATGGTTCAATTAATAGAATTGTTAATGGTTCAATTAATAGAATTGTTAATGGTTCAATTAATAGAATTGTTAATGGTTCAATTAATAGAATTGTTAATGGTTCAATTAATAGAATTGTTAATGGTTCAATTAATAGAATGGTTCAATTAATAGAATTGTTAATGGTTCAATTAATAGAATGGTTCAATTAATAGAATTGTTAATGGTTCAATTAATAGAATGGTTCAATTAATAGAATTGTTAATGGTTCAATTAATAGAATTGTTAATGGTTCAATTAATAGAATGGTTCAATTAATAGAATTGTTAATGGTTCAATTAATAGAATGGTTCAATTAATAGAATTGTTAATGGTTCAATTAATAGAATTGTTAATGGTTCAATTAATAGAATGGTTCAATTAATAGAATTGTTAATGGTTCAATTAATAGAATGGTTCAATTAATAGAATTGTTAATGGTTCAATTAATAGAATGGTTCAATTAATAGAATTGTTAATGGTTCAATTAATAGAATTGTTAATGGTTCAATTAATAGAATGGTTCAATTAATAGAATTGTTAATGGTTCAATTAATAGAATGGTTCAATTAATAGAATTGTTAATGGTTCAATTAATAGAATTGTTAATGGTTCAATTAATAGAATTGTTAATGGTTCAATTAATAGAATGGTTCAATTAATAGAATTGTTAATGGTTCAATTAATAGAATTGTTAATGGTTCAATTAATAGAATTGTTAATGGTTCAATTAATAGAATGGTTCAATTAATAGAATTGTTAATGGTTCAATTAATAGAATTGTTAATGGTTCAATTAATAGAATGGTTCAATTAATAGAATTGTTAATGGTTCAATTAATAGAATGGTTCAATTAATAGAATTGTTAATGGTTCAATTAATAGAATGGTTCAATTAATAGAATTGTTAATGGTTCAATTAATAGAATGGTTCAATTAATAGAATTGTTAATGGTTCAATTAATAGAATGGTTCAATTAATAGAATTGTTAATGGTTCAATTAATAGAATTGTTAATGGTTCAATTAATAGAATTGTTAATGGTTCAATTAATAGAATTGTTAATGGTTCAATTAATAGAATTGTTAATGGTTCAATTAATAGAATGGTTCAATTAATAGAATTGTTAATGGTTCAATTAATAGAATGGTTCAATTAATAGAATTGTTAATGGTTCAATTAATAGAATTGTTAATGGTTCAATTAATAGAATGGTTCAATTAATAGAATTGTTAATGGTTCAATTAATAGAATGGTTCAATTAATAGAATTGTTAATGGTTCAATTAATAGAATGGTTCAATTAATAGAATTGGTAATGGTTCAATTAATAGAATTGTTAATGGTTCAATTAATAGAATGGTTCAATTTATAGAATTGTTAATGGTTCAATTAATAGAATTGTTAATGGTTCAATTAATAGAATTGTTAATGGTTCAATTAATAGAATTGTTAATGGTTCAATTAATAGAATTGTTAATGGTTCAATTAATAGAATTGTTAATGGTTCAATTAATAGAATTGTTAATGGTTCAATTAATAGAATTGTTAATGGTTCAATTAATAGAATTGTTAATGGTTCAATTAATAGAATTGTTAATGGTTCAATTAATAGAATGGTTCAATTAATAGAATTGTTAATGGTTCAATTAATAGAATGGTTCAATTAATAGAATTGTTAATGGTTCAATTAATAGAATTGTTAATGGTTCAATTAATAGAATTGTTAATGGTTCAATTAATAGAATTGTTAATGGTTCAATTAATAGAATTGTTAATGGTTCAATTAATAGAATGGTTCAATTAATAGAATTGTTAATGGTTCAATTAATAGAATGGTTCAATTAATAGAATTGTTAATGGTTCAATTAATAGAATTGTTAATGGTTCAATTAATAGAATGGTTCAATTTATAGAATTGTTAATGGTTCAATTAATAGAATTGTTAATGGTTCAATTAATAGAATTGTTAATGGTTCAATTAATAGAATTGTTAATGGTTCAATTAATAGAATTGTTAATGGTTCAATTAATAGAATTTTGGTGTAAGTTTATTCTTAAAATCCCTGTTTATTAAAACTATGAGACTATCTATAAACTTTGAGATTATCTAGATAACTATGAGATAACTATAATCTAGATGCAGAGATGAAAAGGAGTTGACTAAAACTCCTTTTTATCTCTGTATCTAGATAATCTCATAGTTATCTAGATAATCTCATAGTTTATAGACAATCTCATAGTTTTAATAAACAGGGATTTTAAGAACAAACTTACACAGAAATTTCTATTTTATCGCTATATTTCAATGTATTATAGTTATGATTCACAATCTCTTTGTTTTAGTTTATCTTACCTTTTCATTGTTTTAGTTAATCCATTTATAATAGTCAAAACATCTTTGTTAAATGCTAATTAACGCTCAATTTATTTTATACTTTGTTAGCATTCTATTAATTGAACAAAGCAGTAAATTCCATTCAATCCTCAAAAATATCTTTACAAGCTTTTTTCTATTTTGCGTCTGTAATGAACTCATAACAGCACTCATATGCGTGCAGTTATGGCTCGCTGAGTGCGATACAATTTTCTAAATATGTATCGGCAATTTTTTGATTTAGAAATGGCATAAAATGACGCAAAATAGAAAAGATACTATAAAAAATTCGTTTGTAAGGCGTTTTTCACCACTTTGTTCATTAGAAAAGTCCTCGCTACGCTCGTCGTTTTCCAAACTTGGACGCGTGCTTTAAAATCGCGCTTACTGAACTCGTCCTTAAAGGTAAACTTCTGAGCAAAGCGGCTTAGGCGTCACTAACGCAGCGATACTGACACGGCGACATAGCGATAGTATTACGCACTATGAAAATATATGAGGACGTGAGTTCCAAAACTGGCCATATTCCTCTTACATCATTTTCCGCAAATGTCAAAAAATGAATTTCTTTTTTCCTGCATACAATTTGCATGAGATTTTGTTGTGTATTTTGTCTTCATTAATTGATGAAACGCTATGCAATAGCCAAACAATATATATTAAACCAGTATTAATTAACAGATGAAATAAATTTAGATAAATCCAGTTTTGGAACGAAACAACTGATTTGGACAGTTTTGGAACTAAACCCCTCTAATATGACTAGTTTTGGAACAAACTTTTTGCATGGTTGTTTAAAAAACCGTGCATAACTACATTGGTAAATGAGTGTTTATAAAAAAATTATTGAGTTAAATAATAAAATACTTGAAAAATAATATTAATTAGAACGATTAATACCTACATAAGTTTTAAAAACATAAAGTGATATGAAAATGAAAACATGAAAACATAGCAAATGGAAAAATATCAGTTAAATCATTAAATCCGATGACTCTTCCTGAAATTCATAATCACTTAAGTCCTCGCCATCAACGAGTGCTTCATTTTCATTATTGTTTTGCAACAGTTGTTTATAAAATTGCAACCCAGCGTTCTCATCCCAATTGATCCCGAAATGTTTTGATAGCAACTTTTGTACGTCTGCTAACTTTTCAGGTTTCACATTGACCACGTTCGGTAATCTTTCTGGATTAATCATTCTTAGTCTTTCCTCTCTTTAAGAATTGTTTAAAAGTTTTAAAAATTGTTTAATATATCAGATCTGTAGTTAACTTCTCCTTTTATAAGAACAGTCGCTTTCTCCTTTTTTAGAGTAATTCTTTTAGCCATCGAAAATTTAAAGTGTAATTGCCCGGGTAACTTTACAACATCCGCTACAGAACTTTTAAAGTCGAACACGGGAACGTCAACCCCAACATTTTTAACAGTACCATATCTGGAAAAAAAAAATTGTACTCATCTGGAATGATTATAGTTTCAATCTTTCTTAATTTTTTTAATTTATAACTTTAATACTTGAGTTTGATTCATGTAACCACTTTGCTAATACCCCAATGAGAGTTATGTTCTTGTTTTGACCAGGACACCCGTCTGCAAACATTTAAATTTTTTCAGTCTTGAAAATTCTCGTTCTGCAAATGATAGTATAAAATTGAAGCAATTTCATTTGACCCCTTTTTTCTCCGATGCTCCGACCAGGTAAAAATTTGGACAGTTTCAGGAGTTTGAACGTTTTTTGAGTGTCCCTTACACACTGTCATGTTGTATTGGTACAACTGTCGGGAGTAGTATGCTGCCTGATCTAACACTTTGGGAAGAACTAAATTCTTTTGACAATCAAATGAAAATTTGTACACCTGTGGATCATCTTTTCTAAGCATTGCATGGAAAGCTTTGGCTTTCATCTTATGCACAGTTTTCTTAGTCATTGGTTCTACTTTCTCCTGCCCATGTGTCGCAGCAACTATATTGTCTTGCTGAATACATTCAGAACATGAATCAGTTGCTGGGGATCGAAAGCTAAGTTTCAAGTCTGCATTAAAAATGTTGTTGAAGTAGTGGTAATTAACCCTCATTGCTGGCTCTGCTAATTATTGTACGCATTCCATAATTTTTTTGTATTTACATCACTAGGTAGGTACTGCATCTTGGTTTTTTCTCTTGAATAGTGGGAGTCTACGCATTTTAAAGTTTTAATAAAGTTTCTTACCGCATCTTTTCTTGCAGCATACTTGTGTCACCCCCCCTTCTCTCCGTGGGAGATTTTCCAGTTAAAAGATGTCGTTTGCAGATATTTTGTATTCTAAATTTTGATATTCCAAGAATGCTTGTAAAAGCATTCCTGCAAACTTGTTTCAGCCCATCTTGCCTTGTCGTACATAATACTTACAGTTTTTTTAAGTGCTCTTGTTAACTTGTGTTCTTTTGTATATTTAAGGAGAAAGGAATCTTGGGAAGCTTTATTTTTATTTGCACAAAACATTTTGTGGAACCGACGGACGTCCTGCATTGATACATCATTGCATTGCAGTGCGTTTTTTAGGGTTCCGTACCGAAAACGGAACCCTTATAGGATCACTTTGTTGTCCGTCTGTCTGTCTGTCTGTCTGTCTGTCTGTCTGTCTGTCTGTCTGTCTGTCTGTCTGTCTGTCTGTCCGTCTGTCTGTCTGTCAAGACCATTTTCTCAGGAACGCGTAGAGGTAACAAGTTGAAATTTTCAACAAATACTCGGGTCTATGGTCTCTTTCGGCTGCGAAAAAATGTAAACTTGTAAGGCAACGCGATCAAAAGATATGATCGTTTATGTCGCATATTTTGCGATTTCACAAGGGAATCAAAACCTATAGGGTACTTCCCGTTGACCTAGAATCATGAAATTTGGCAAAAAGCGGTGTCTTACAGCACATAGTAAAGGGAAAAATCTGAAAACCGTAAATATGTAGTTTAATTACAAGAAAAATGCGAATTTACTATTAGAAACATGAAAATACACTAATGTTGTCGTAGTGGTATTGTCAGGCTCCAGAAGCATATGGGTTGCATACAGTTAGGTCCTAAGGTTAAAAAGTATGTGTTGGCGCCAAGCTGTTTAAACTGATTTTTCTTTGTTTATATTCGTTATGTATTTCATCACGTACGCACTATATCAGGGATGTTATGGAGATCCGTAACCGTAACCGAAATCATCGGATATCCGAAATAAAAATATATCCGTAACCGTAACCGAATCCGTTATAAAAATTTCGAATAATTTCGGATAATTTTTACTGATATGTTGTAATAATTCCTATAAATATATTTCAATATCTAATAGAAAATATATAATAGACAAAAAGGAATAATATTGTTTTTGTTTATTATAATTATGATTATGCATTTTTACGTAGATAAAACTTATAAATATTAATAACTTATATATCTTATATGACATATAATTGTAGTACCTACTTATATTGTTGTACTTAGTTGTATGACATATGATTGTAGGTAGTACAAATAATAACATAGAAATAAAATCAATTTTTTTACAAATTAGCATTCTACTTTTACCATTCCTTAGAAATCTGATATCCGTAACCGAAACTATCCGAAACTAACGGATTATCCGAAAAAAATTCTTATCCGTAACCGTATCCGAAACCGGTATAACATTATTCCTATATCCGTATCCGCATCCAGATCCGAAATTTCATATCCATAACATCTCTGCTCTATATACATAATATATACAGGGTATATATTATGTCTAAATTTTGCTTGTTTATAACCGTGCTGCTTGTTGCTTGTTGCTTGTTTATTATACTCCCGTGACAATGAAGTCCCGTGACATCCTGTATATATTATATTTCGTCTAATTTTTCTTTATAATCTACATAATATGTTGATAATCTACATAATAATACTATACTATAATCTACATAATCTACATAACATGTTGCAGATAATATGATTTAAGTATATTATACTTAAATCACGTTCGCCCTATATTTTTTGGTAGTCAATTGCCCAAAAAGCAGTCAATTCAACAACTGAATGTTAAGAGTATCGAAATAGATCTAGAAATAGTTAATAGATTAGTTTATATTAGATCTAGAAATAGTTAGATCTTAATATAAGTTAGTGTATAAGTCTAATACTAAAATAAAGTTTTCTTTTTATAAGTTTAAAAATATTCGCGTTATTAAAAAAAAATACCCTGTATACCTTTATACAGGGTATATAGGTATACAAGCAAAATTGAGCAGTAAAAACAAATAGTGAAGTTCCAGAACCCCTAAACACTCATAGTGAATGGAGGATGTATGGTAATTAAATATAGGGTAGAATTTCATCGTACGACAACGACATCTTGAGGTTATGCTTGCAGCGGTACTAAGATGGTCGTGATTTTATGAGAGCCACTTGTCAAGTTAACTAAATGTGCTTGTAACGTCCTCCACAAAAAAAGATACCTTACTTACTTAAGTTTGTACGGAACCCTCGGTGCGCGAGTCACAACTCGCACTTGGCCGGTTTTTTTCTTATGCATACAGTTTGGTTTCTGAGGCAAACATTTTTATTTTCTTCTGAAATTTAAAAGAAAAATATTTAAAATTAAATTCTTTTAATAAACAACAATAATTTAGAATCATGTTACAATCTACATTAGACTTACCTTTCAACCTTTGCTTTTTCTTTGGCCCAATTCTTTTTGTTTCTGATTTTTGTGGTTCCTTGTCCGTCATATAACTTAGGAGTATCCATTCTTGTAGATATTTTTTATTAATTAAATGGTGTAAAATGAATTCAAATCAAATTTACAAAACCTCTGTTAAGTTGGCAGAACCAACTCAGAAAAAAAAAATCCGCGACGGCACATAATAATCCGCTTTTTATCCGCTAACGATTGTAAAAAGAAAAAAATTTCCCGCTCTTCCCATTTCCGGGGAAAATGGGGTCCCGCTAACTTAACAAAAAGTTAGCGGGACCCATCGAAAAAAATAATTATATTGAGAAAATAATTGCACCGGAATTATCCGCTTTTTATCCGCTAACGATTGTAAAAAGAAAAAAATTTACCGCCCTTCCCATTTCCCGGGAAAATAGGATGCCTGCCGCTAACTTAACAGAACGTTAGCGGGACCTATTCTAAAAATAATTATATTGAGAAAATAATTGTACCGGAATTATCCGCTTTTTATCCGCTAACGATTGTAAAAAGAAATAAATTTCCCGCCCTTCCCATTTCCCGGGAAAATAGGGTCCCGCTAACTTAAGAAAAAGTTAGCGGTACCCATTCTAAAAATAATTATATTGAGAAAATAATTAAACCGGAATTATCCGCTTTTTATCCGCTAACGATTGTAAAAAGAAACAAATTTCCAGTCCTTCCCATTTCCCGGGAAAATAGTATGCCGCTAACTTAACAGAACGTTAGCGGGGACCCATTCTAAAAATAATTATATTGAGAAAACAATTGCAACGGAATAATCTGCTTTTTATCCGCTAACGATTGTTAAAAGAAACAAATTTCCCGCACTTCCCATTTCCCGGGAAAATGGGGTCCCGCTAACTTAACAGAAAGTTAGCAGGACCCACCCTAAAAAGAAATATTTTGAGGAAATACATGCACTGGAATAATCCGCTTTTTATCCGCAAACGAATGCTGCGAGAAAAATAATTTCCAAACTTTTCATTTCCCGGAAAATTTGAGTTTTTTTTTTCGCGTAATTCGTTTGTGTATGAAGTAAAAGTCATCATCAGGTGCTATCGCGGAGAAATAAAGATATCGTGTAAAAAAATTGCTGAGAGGTAATTTTGAAGAACAAAGAAAGAGAGGGGTGGCAATAGCTCCACTAACTTCAACAGCCCTCTCACCCCACCGTAGGTAGGAGGCAGGCAACCAAAAGAACATTTCATTTTTGAAAAGACCTAACATAGCGCTTGCGTCTTTGAAAGTGCCTTAACATGCCGCTTGCACCTTTGAAAGGTCCTAGTATGCCGCCCGCATCTTTGAATGGCCCTAGCATTTGGCCGCCGCGGCGATGCCTTTTTGAACGGGGCAATAGAAATAACGTGTGACGATTCGACCGGGGAAAAACAAAAATATTTAGATTCCACCCCTTTCCGAAATCTGCCATCTATTTCCGGTGAATGGTTTCCATTACTGTGATGGATACGAGGAATCGTGTCAGCCTGAAAATACTTATTTATTCTCATTGCGATTAAGCTTTCACTATAGAATTGTTTTCAGAGGTTTATCAGAATTTTAACAGAACAAAATAAATCAAATTTTCCTCTAAATAATCGTAGATTCTTCTCTTCTTCCTCATTATCTACCCCTTTCTTTCTTTCTTCTTTAAAATTACCTCACAGCATTTTTTTCCCGGGTATCCTTATTTCTCCGCGATACTACATGATAACCTTTGCTTCATCCACAAACGAACTCCGTGAAAAAAAAATCCCGAATTTTCCCGGGAAATGAAGTCTCGCGGCATTCGTTTGCGGATTAAAAGCGAATAATTCCGGTGCAATTATTTCCTCAATATAATTATTTTTAGACGGTTCCGATGATTACGATGGTTCCCGCTAACTTTCTGTTAAGTTAGCGGGATCCTATTTTCCCGGGAAATGGGAAGGGCGGGAAAAATTTTTCTTTTTACAATCGTTAGCGGATAAAAAGCGGATAATTCCGGTACAATTATTTTCTCAATATTATTATTTTTAGAATAGGTCCCGCTAACGTTCTGTTAAGTTAGCGGCAGGCATCCTATTTTCCCGGGAAATGGGAAGGGCGGTAAATTTTTTTCTTTTTACAATCGTTAGCGGATAAAAAGCGGATAATTCCGGTGCAATTATTTTCTCAATATAATTATTTTTTTCGATGGGTCCCGCTAACTTTTGTTAAGTTAGCGGGACCCCATTTTCCCGGGAAATGGGAAGAGCGGGAAATTTTTTTCTTTTTACAATCGTTAGCGGATAAAAAGCGGATTATTATGTGCCGTCGCGGATTTTTTTTTTCTGAGTTGGTTCTGCCAACTTAACAGAGGTATTTACAAAGCACTGTTAATATTTTGTAAACACGTAAACTAGGAAAGAGGAGGATAACAAACTAACCTTATTTTCCTCACAGCATGATATGGCAAGTTTTGAAACCAAACATATGACGGATAAGGCTAGTTTTGGAAACAACTGGTAATTTCTTATGAGAAAAAACAATCTATGTGACCATTTTTTGAAGAAACAGAAGAGATCATTAGGAGCAGGGTAAAAAACTGAACAGCAAAAAATAAAAAACACACATTTTCAAAAAAATGAATATGGCCAGTTTTGGAACTCACGTCCTCATATGTATCGAATCTATTTCGAGATCTCTACTAGAGCGCCGAACTTTCTTAAAAATTTCTTCAATTTTTGCAGGCGAAGGTGAACCGAAAGAGCTAGCGAAATATAATTTGCATATCTGTAATCAGCAGCAAAAATGCTTTCAGAAACGTTTTTAAATTTGGATGTGACTCAAAAAATAACGATTTTGACAAAATCGATTTACTCGCATGTCGTCGTTTCCGCTTTAGACTTCCCGAGCCGTTTTTAGACTTCTCGAGTCTATGGTATTTCTTAACTGAAAGCTTCCCAGTGAATATTATATACGTTCTCCAGCTAATTTTGGGACGCTGAATCGATTGGTGAAGACTAGAAGTCTCTGTGGTGAACCGTTCAAAAGTTATGACAGCGTCAAATCAGTAGGAAATGTGTGATTGTGTACACTGTACAGCGAAAAAAAATGTATAAAATTTGTTTATTTGTAACTTTAGAGCGAAATAAACTGGAAAACCGCACTTCGATTTCAGCACTTCGATTTCCTTCGTGTAACCAAAAAAAAAATTTTCAAAAAAAAATTCGACATAAATTTTCCACCATTTCGTTCGAAAAATACATGCTTTTTCGTTTTTTTCGATTTTCGGATAGTCGAATCGAATATATTTTCAGAAGTCTACCTTTAATATACTATTACAATTTGGAAACTTTATTTAACATTTTTTTTAAATGTATTTTTAAAGTATAATAGTAAGTTTCTTCTTCGTGTTTCCAATAGGCCTACTTTGGACCACGCTTGTTCAACTGTTGGGCTTTGATCTTTGCCCTGTATTGTCGTATCTTCTGTCGTAACTCCTTTATATCCTTATATCCTTTTATCCTTTATCCAAGGGGGTACCTTTCCTTCAGAGTTTTTCCTGAAATCCACGGACTTCCTTCAGGGTGCGTCTCACAGACTGTCAGTTTTGGAGATCTGTTATTCCCAGTTTTTTAATATCCTTCTCGGTTTCTCTAAACCAAGTGGTTGAACCTTCTTGTTTCACCAGTCGATTTGTAGGCAATCTTGCAACGTAGCCATAGAAAGCTACCCTTCAGACAGCCTCTCAATATGTTTGTAGAGTTCAAAGTTATGTCGCCTTCGGAATTCCCCACGGGGTTGCCCATTAATCACGTGATGTTTTTTAGCAACTTTTTAAACCCCCTTCCCCCCGGTGATACCTGGTGAGGTTTTAGGATACCCCCCCTCCGGGGGGAGGTAACCTAAATCAATCAAAAAAATAATAATATAGGTGACCTATCGTTGATCAAAGGTCAAGAGACCTTAGGTCTTGACCTTTCTCGTTACTTGCTTTGACGTAGCGCAAGGCTCACACAATGCATATTGAGCGCTGTGTGCTAAAGAGTAACAGAAGATTTCCGTGTCCCTCCCTTGATTTAATTAGTAAAGCTGTCCCAAAGTGGATGTTATTATAACTTTTCAATGCAAAATAAGTTTTGCAAATTCTATTTTCTCAGGAACGAAGACAGACTTTTCAATTATCCAAAATGTGGTTGTACCAAGATTATTTCAGAAGAAAGGTGGCATTGAAAATGTATGCATTCTTGAACTAAGTCTTTTACCGTTAGGGTTGATGATTCACCAATTTTACCCAAATTCACCTATTTTGGTTAAAAATGAAAACTTTTCATTGAACCTGTTGTAGGCCTCCTGTTGTTTTTTTTTTAATTCGGATACGAGTCAATAAGCACGAGAAATGTATTAACCCTGAAAGTATCACTTGTAGTCACTCTCGTTTCTTCATCTTGTGTTTCAGCATATATTTGTTTCCTTTTCGGTTGTCTTTTTCCCAAGTCTTTTGTTTACTGCTTCGACACGTTTAATTCCATCGCCTTTTCTTCAAAATGCTTAAAATTCTCTAAGCTACGAAATACTTGCAACGGGATTTGTAAAGATCGGCAACAGTGATGACTAGACATCGGATTGTATGCACTATCAAAATACCAAAATATGCATGCAAATATGCATTCAAAATGGGCGAAATATGCATAAAATATGCACAATCCAAATACTATTTATTATTGGAATTTACTTATTTTTTACAATATACAGTAGTTGTTGTAACAATATACAATTAAATATTTTTTTCTATTTTACGTCTGTAATGGACTCATAATAGCACTCGTATGCGTGCTGTTATGTGTTAATTTTTTCAAGGTTGGTACTGAAATTCCGAGCTGTCAGTGTAAAATTTTCGGCGAGATAGTTTTGAGGTTATGTGATGTGTAGAAATTGCGAATACACAAAATTAATTAATTAATGGTAATAACAGCACTCGGCGAGTCACAACCGCACGCATATGAGTGCTGTTATGAGTCCATTACAGACGCAACATAGAAAATAGTGTATTAAAGGACGAGTTTCCCGCACGTATTCCCGCCTCTTAAACTTGGCGGATGCGCATGCGTTTATCTAACCGTAAAAAGGTCTTATTGCAATGGCTTCTGAACTGTCAAATTGACCAACTACTTCTTTTATGGCCTCAAAATTCTAAGCATAAAACAATACAGGTTTCAACCTTGTTCCTCACCGCGTTAATATTGGTTCTGGAGGTAGTTCTAGGTTTGGTAGTCGCTCTTTATATTTTTGTACGCTCGATGGTGCTTTTAAAAACACTTTCTTTGTAGAGAAAATCAATTTATTGACTTGTGCAAGCCAGTAGTCGAGTTGCCGAATGTGAGACTTTTGATTTTTCCCACTATAGCACACAACCGAAGAAAAATTAATACATATAAGAAATTTCATGACTCAATCAACAGAGGCGGCTTTTCTTTTCGGCGGCTTTTTCGTTTGTATCGCCGCTCTATATCTGTCTCTCTCAGACTCAATACGCGGCGTGGCATACGTTAGGGTTACCTAACCTAACCTAACAGCTCGGCCCTGTCGATCCTTCTTCGGACCAACCACTATTACGCAAATTGTAGAAAAAAATAATTTAACAATATGTGGTGAAACATATTACATATTGAATTGTTTGTGTGGACCTAATAACATTTACATTAAGGTATATAAAAATGAATCTTTTTAATTTCTGTACGACAAAAAAAATGTGGGCCCCAAATTTGCCACCCTAGGCTGCAGGCTACTCAGCAGGCTGGTAAATCCAGCACTGTCTCCTAGTTTAGACTAGTGTTGCCAACTTTATTTTTTAAGGGATCGTACCATGCACTAGGAAAAATCGTGTTTTGCTAAGAATTTTAGAAAAAAAAAAATAGTACGCATTGAATTTTCAATAAAACAATACTAAATGATTTAAATATGTAATATTATTATAACTCTAAATCAATATTTAACATTTAGGGTACAACATTTGATATTTAGATTCGATTAACTAGTGATTTTCTAGACCTTGGTTGTCAGAATCTGGTCACGAATTTGTCAACTTGAGAAGTTTATTATTTTTGTTATTCATAATTTTTTTTTACACCTTTTTATTTATTAAGAAAAAATCTGAAAAGCTTGTGCTTCTAGCTCATTCTGCCATAAATACTATGAATTACAAAAATACTTATTTACTAAGGCTCCATCTTCTGGGAATTATTAACTAATAAGGCACGAAATTTAAATTGAACACAAAAGAAACACATCAAAAAACAAAAGTGTTAAATATTTAACATACTATAATTAATAAATTTAGATATTGGTATCACAAATATTGCCATACCATATAATTTTTCTTGCAGAATCTGGCCCGGAAAGTAACTTTTTAACTTTATTTCAATAATAGTCACTACCGGAGTCATTCTTTTTTACTTAAATTACTTAAATTTAATTTGCGCAACATCTTGTCAAATGGCTTGAAATCGATACAGCGATACATGATCCGTTCAAATCTGTTATTGGTGATTTTTATATCGACAAAATGAACGCATCAATTATAATTTTTCGATTTTGTTATGAAGATTGAAAGATTTTGAAAGATCGTGTATTTTGCGTACGATTTCGTATACATGATCGTACATCGTATCGGCTTGAAAAAGGTCGTATAAATACGATTTAAATCGTACCGTTGGCAACACTGGTTTCTTCTTCTTCTTTCGAATATTCCTACTTTGGACCACGCTTGTTCAACCGTTGGGCTTTGAACTTTGCCCTGTATTGTCGCCTCCTCTGCCCGTGTAACTCCTTTCTCTCTTTTGTCTGGGGGGTACCTTTCCTTCAGGGTTTTTCCTGAAATCCACGGACTTCCTTCAGGGTGCATCTCACAGATTGTTTGTTTTGGAGATCTGTTATTCCCAGTTCTTTAATATCCTTCTTGGTTTCTGTCAACCAAGTGGTACGAACCTTCTTGTTTTGCCAGAAGGCGAACAGGCGGTTGGTTAGTCGGTTTGGAGGCAATCTTGCAACGTGGCCATAGAAAGCTACCCTTCTTTTCCTTGCACTGTCAGAGAGCCTTTCAATATGTTCATATAGCGTTATGTCCCCATCTTCCTTTACCGGGCCTAGGATCTTCCTGAGGATTCTCTTCTCTTTGACTTCTAATTTCTCTACCAGACCTCTTTGGTTCAAGGAAAGACACTCCATGGCATATAGAGCTTCTGGTCGTAAGATTGATGTGTGCTTAAGTTTCAGGTTGCGTGACAGGCATTTCTTGTTGTAGGTGCTCTTAGTCAGTCAATAGGCTAGTTCTAACTTGTTGACTCTCATGGATAATGATGCTCTTTATGATAAGTTGGGTTCAATCCATTCGCTGAGATACTTAAATTTCTCAGTCCTCTTGATGTTTCCCTGCTTTAGTAAAATCTCTCTGTTTTCTTCTTTGATGTTGGTGAAGAATTATGTTTTCCCCAGCAACACTTTTTCTGAGGCAGCCTGTTTTCTGCGGCAATTTACCTGCATTTTTGCCATCTCAAGAGAATCAGCAAACAGTTCCTTGTCCTCTGCAAAGGCCAGGCAATCTACAACCAGTTCATCGGTCTTATGTCCCAGGTAGATATCACTCTGAATACCCAGGTTGATCAGTTCCTTGCGCCATTCTCTCATAACCTTTCCAAGGACACAGTTGAAGTGAAGTGGACCCAGTCCATCTCCTTGTCGCTCCAGTTTTTATTTCGAAGCTTTCTGAGATCTCGCCTCTAAATTTAACCTTGGAATGGGTATTGATTAGGGTTTCTATGATGAGTCTGGGGGTTTTGTTGTCTAGCCCTAGTTCCTGTAGTACTTTGTAAAGCGTTTCTCTATCAATGGAATCGTAGGCCTTCCTAAAATCAACAAAGGTGACGACCACCTTGCGGTTTCTCATCTTGGAGTATGATAATAGTAGGTTTGTTTTTTGGCAAATGATATTTATTGTTTGGGTTAAATAAACGTACATATAAATTATGCTAACGCATGCAGTCCGTTGAGGTATTAATACGTATTTTTAATTATAATTTTAAAGCAGACGATATTAGTGATACGTAAATTTATAACCAAAGTAGTTTTTACTATTTTTTTTTTAATATAAAATCTTTGCCGGAAGAAATCTGACTGAAGAACTTTCGGCAGTTTTTGGTTCCCTCCTCGAATCGTTAGAAGAAAAGGAAATGGAAAATCGGTTTGGTTTCCTGGGTTTTGAGAAATTGCAAAAGTCGTCTATATGGTGTTAATACTTTTTTGTTTGCGCATTCAATTAAATATTTACAATACTCATTAGAATTTATGTTAATTTATAAGAGAGTTGTTAGAAATCTACTAAGGTCATTACAACTTACAGTGCAAATATTATTTTATTTATGTACAACAACATGGACAAGGCTAAATTGCCAAAATTAAGGAATCAAAAGATTAGACAGAGATAGTAAAGACTGGTTAGACTAGACCAGGAAACACACTTAAAATTATTGGAGTAGTAATACGTCAAACAGAACGTTTCCAAAAATTTTTCCAACGTTTCCAATTGATTTTTTTTTTGCTAGAAAATGTTTTTGCAAGAAGAGTTTTTCGCACGTCCCAAAAATTTTAAGTAAAAATGTCGAAAAGTGAGGTGACGGTCGGATGGACGGCGACGTTCCGGACACACCGGCGCCGGAACGACGTCCATGTGACAAAAACTGTCAGAGTTGTGTGTGAAAAACCTGGAAAAATTCGCCCAGCCGCCCCCGGAGACGGCAGGTCGGTGAAATTATTTTTCAAAAATAGCCGATTCTTTTGCAAATCGGTTGTGTCAGATTTCCAATCTTTGCGTAATATTTAAACATTTAATAAAATTTAAAGATTCAGGTGTAGGCACTAGATGAAACATTGTATAAATAATAATAGACACTATACTTGCCGTAGCGACCCCGTGGAGTGATCACGCGTCGTTCACGTGATAGTTCGTAGTGACGTTGTAAAAAGCCTGATTTACACTGCTTTGCCAAATTTTACTTAAAAAGATTTTGTTAATTTTAAAAAACAAAGTCTGGTTAATATGCGTTAAGAGGAATGAGCCATTCAGCACCCTCCGTGCCACAATTGAAACTAACAGAAATTGATATAAAACTTCCAGTGGCGTGTACAAAACGCCAGCTACACGCGTAGCTACAGATTTGAACAAAATGGAAGGTTAGATTATGGTTAAATTAGGTTATATTATGAGAAGATCAATCAAGACCACATATCGTGCGGCAGCGCAACCTCTCGATCCGAAATAAGAAAAAAAATTCAATAGGACAAACCAGTGGTTCCCAACCTTTTGAAAAATTGTACCTCCTTAAATGAACTGCTAAAAATTCTGTACCCCTCCCCTTTTTTTAGAGGTAAGGGAAAAAAAGTTTTAATATGTTTAGGCTAAAAAAAAAACAAAATAAAATAATCTAATGATAAAACATAGTTTTATTATAATTATAATTTATAATACATATAAATTATAAAATAAAACTATAAATCCCTCAGAAGGCAACGGGAAACCACTGAAGCAATATCCCACGAAAAGTCAAATGGAAGTTACAACTAATATACGGTCCTCAGCATGGGCGTAGCCAAGGGGGGGGGGGGGGGGGGGGGTTTGGGTTTTCAACAGTTTTAGAAAGTAAATTGGTGCCTTTCTGTTATTGTATTTTCTTAAACCTTACAATTTTATCATGTCTAGACCAAATTGATTTTCGTGCATCATTTGATGTGTTATTTTGTGGTTCTGGTGAGATCTGTCCTCTTCGCCGGTGTTCCAAACGAATTTCCTCAGAAAGCTCCTCTACAGCCCGAGAACTATTCTTTGAGGATGTAAAATAAACATTTTTAAATCTAGGATCCATAAATCCATAATAGTGGCTTTTGCAAGTAAAATTTTAGCTTCTAAAGGCTCTAACCGGTTTTTGATTCCTTCTAAAAGACTTTCTTGAACAGATTCTCCAATCTCTGTAGCCGGCCTGATTTGCTCTAATTCCTGACGTAACAAATTTGTTAGAGGGATAACTAAACTAGCTGTAACGTAGTTTTCACCACTGATATCTTCCGTAGCTTATTTAAACGGTCCAAGAAGTTCAAACAAATCACGCACAATGATTAGTTGAGAAGATGTAACCATATCCGGAACTTTCTTATGCTTCTGGCTTCTGAAGGAAGGCGACCAATGAGAACGTTACGTGGTTCAAAGCGCTATAACAGGCCGCCCGGCATCTTTCAAAGCTTTGAAAAACATGCCGCCGCCGATGCGTCTTTGAAAGGCCTTAGCATGCCGCTGCGTTTTGAACGGACCTTCACAATATTGTAAGGGAGATTGACCACCAATCAGAACAAAATAATTTTTAAGCGCTAAATTTTTAGAAAAATATCGTTTACAAAATAACATAATTAGTGTCGATATATCGCTATTAAAAATATCGAGCGAAAAAAAATATCGATATATATTTAAAAAAATATCGATATTTTGATATATCTATATATTTTATACATCCCTAATCAAACTACATAGCTGATTCTATAACAGCTTACAATGCTCTTAAAAATAAAGGCAAAACCCTTCTCGATGAACATCATATAGGTGTATGCTCTAACTTCGGAATCGAGTGAGAATGACATCGAAGAATTTTATTCCCAAATCTCCGAATTATTACAACACACAAAATCGCACGAACTGACCATGATTATAGGGGATTTGAACGCATAAGTTGGATCTGATAAAATAGATGGAATAGTTTTTAGACAAATTTTAGATTTTTATTTTAGATTATTAGTTTTAGACAAATTGATACAATTCTGCCAGGAAAAGAACTTCAAAATTAGCAATACTTGGTTCTGGCTCCCGCCCAAAAGTCTATACACCTGGAAATCTCCACAAGACAACCAAAAACATATCCCACGTAACCAAATCGATTACACAGCAATAAATAAAAAAAATTGCTTCAGCAATTATCAGAGCATGCACCTAACCAGGAGCTGGCGTGCCTTCAGATCACACCCCACTGAAAACGACACTCAGAACTAAGATTACATCAGAAGACGAAACAGCAACCAAACAAAAAAATGATCTTGAACAACTGAAAAATCCAAATATTCAACAAAATATTTCAATGAAACAACAATTTGAACGACCTTGATTGTCAGAACATAAGCCATCTGGAATTGTGGAGTCAAACAGCCGAAATTTTAAAAAGCGCATTAAAGAACTCCCTACTAGAAGATATCAGCCTAAAACTAAACGAATAACTGACGAAATCTTTCAAGTAATGTATGAAAGACGAGTCTACAAGAACAAAGATGGTGCAAAGTACAACAGTTGGCAAAGAATCATAAGATCCAAAATTGGACAAGCAAAAAAATCTTGTTTGAACAAGAATGTTCGGAGATAGAAAGGCTCCAAAATCTGCACGATGAATTTAACTTACATAAAAAGATACAAAAGGCATCAGGCATATACAAAAAAAAAACACGAATATGCTATTCAATAACTACAACAAATTGATAACTGGTGCTGAAGAGAAGTCTGATGTTTGGGTGCACTACATTAACGAGCTATTTGAAATTACGCAAAAAAATACGCTCTTCATAAGAAATTTCTTGAAATTTCTATTCTACCCCTTGCAACAACGCATTGTACCACCAGGGCTACATGTACCCCAGGTTGAGATCCTATGATATAAATACCCCCTTTTTATATACCCCCTTCAAATTTATTTTCCCTACGCTTTTGTGTTTTGCTCCCAATGCGCATGCGCACAATGCGTACAGTGGGTTGCCTATACATCTCATCCTCGTAACGCAGCTTTACCCAAAGTCTTATCATTATCTTTAATTTTAACTAAGAGACAGAAACACTGAAAACTCGAGCGCGCGTGGCATACAACCGGACTGGTTTAGTTTCAGCTGCGTGTTTCGGCTGCGTGTTCTACGCTTCAAAAGCACTGACCAACAGGGAATCATCCCCCGAAAATCACGTGAAGATCACGCAAGTTTTTTACTCCATCGAGTGGCTGCGGCAACTATAGACACCCCAGAACAAATAAGAGAACCGATGTACCGCACACAATGCGCATGACCCGAGACCAGACAGCTATAAGTAGTCGCGTCCCAGGAACGAGCGCTCAGTATGTGTCTTATGCTTAAACCCGCATGTACCCATATATCTCTTGAAAATGGCGAATCTTAGTTCGCTGTAACGTCGAGAATCCGGTTCAGAATCAACCCTCAACATCAACGCGGAATCCCCGAGAAAACAAATCAACATATAGGACAAAATCTTGCATAATTGGAATAACGGCACGGCGTTTAAACTCCTGGAGTCATTAGAAATGTTCTAACAAAGCCGTAATCCATCAGTAAATCTTAACGACCAAACCGACCTAATCTTTTCAATCTAACGCAATCGTCTCAAAATAATTCCCCAACTACAGACAGACCTGCCCTACCCACCGAAACTCTTTGTATAAATTCAATCTCATCAATTTGTAATCGCGTAAAGTTTGTAGATTTATATAACTTCGCAAGATATTTAATATTTTCACCAAAATTAGTGGTAAAAACGTTTTTAAATTCAGAGCAAAATAATATTACTGTATACTGCAGGGATGGCGAACTTATGACCCGCGGGTCAGACACCACACAGGCGTTTTAAGTGACCCAGGCATTGATTTTCTAACTTTTATTATATTCTTATCAAAGTTTCTCAACCACAATGGTATGGATATTAAATATATCAAAAATAAATTTCTTCTCCAATTATTGTATTTTAAATATGTTTATCTACTCGCACACCAAAATGAACACAAAATAAGTAAATTATTGTATGTGAGGACCATTATTATAATCGTGTATAAAAGTATAAAAATCGTGCGCAAAAGTCCAATATAAATCAAATGGAGTTTCATTATTAAACGATTTCTGTTTGTTGTTACTATGGCAACAACTCGCGTTACTAAACAAAAAACATAGACGTGAAAATTTTCTGACCTCTATTAAAATTGACTTAATTTTAAGTCCCGCCCATCAGTCTGGATTTGTCTGGCTCTAACATGACTTAATCTAATCTTAATCTAATCTTAATCTAATCTTAATCTAATCTTAATCTAATCTTAATCTAATCTTAATCTAATCTTAATCTAATCTTAATCTAATCTTAATCTAATCTTAATCTAATCTTAACTTAATCTAATCCAGATTAAATCTACGTTTACCTAGATTACATCGACAACGACCAAATAGTGTTCCCGCCACTGTGCGTTTTTACTAGTTAGCAACTTTTGCCACGGGGGCGCTGAACGTTCTAAGATACATTGGTTCTATTCAATATCTTAAGCAGAATATTCCACATCCTTTAATTGGATTTCATTGTATAATACATCAGGAATTTTTATGGACTTATTCATTAATACGACACCAAAGGAGGTAAATTCTTATAAAGCATTAGAGTTTTGTCTAAAGAGTTTTTGACTAACTTATTTAATTCTCCTGATATCACCCCTTAAAGTTGACTTGGCCCAAATTGAACCTTCACTCGATTTTTTGCAATTTTTTTGCATAAAAAACAAAATTGCAGAAAATTTGTTAAAACAACTTTTATTGAGAATTAATTTCTCTATAACTCTTATTTAAAACACTGTTGTCTATTCATCTAGGTGCTGAGTAATAACCTGTCAAACATTCAGCTTTTTCCAAAATAACCTGCTATTAAACCTGTGAAGTAAATATCAATTTCTTATAACGCCATGCAAAATTTTTGCAAAATTTTAAAAGATTCTTACACAACATTAAATTTGCAACAAGTTTTGTCTAAAACGTTTACAAAAATTCTTTACTTTATTGTGTGTCAGTCTGTCCGTCTGTCCCTATTTGTGGCTGTTTGTGGAATCGTAGCTCCTAAACAAATGTACCGATTTTAATGCGTTTTTTTTTATTTGAAAGCTGACTTGAGTGAGGAGGTTCTTCGCTATAATTTATGAAGATCTGTTCATGCGCATGATGACCATTCGCTCATTTCCTTCTTGACAAAATTAATCTGCAACCAATTTGACACAAGTGTTTGTCTAGTTCCGTATATCCAAACTTTTGTTTGAAAACTGACGTGATCGAGAAGGTTCTTAGCTATAGTTTATGAAGATCTGTTCAGGTATTTGATGATTAATATTTTAACTTATTAATATTTTGATGATGAGCGTCGCCGCGTCGAGGAACTGCTAAGTAAATCAAGTAATAAAATCAAGAAATAAAAAGAAGATTGATAATTATAAAGTGTTGATTATACTTACTGTGTGTAAGCAACGTACGTAAGTAACAAAACCACAATATCCAATCGTTTAGTTTTCAGTCTTGATTCATTTACTCAGAAAAATTCGCAAAATAGACAGTTAACGAGGTGTGCTCTCACCTGTCTGCGCGTTCTTTTTAACGCCAACGTGGCGCATATCACATATCGAAACTCTGCAAGAACTTAGTAGACCTTGTAAGATAGATTGATACATCTAAGTTTATACGTATTTTCTATTCGTTATACCTATGTAGGTATAACTAATTATACTCCTTCACACAGCGGTCCCCCGACGCGGCGACGCTTATAATCAAAATAGTAATAGCTGCTTTTAATGGAGTTAAATGGGCAAGAAAGATCTTTGCTTTTTAGAGGTTTTTTGTGTCGGGGGTTGTTTAAAATTTTTATTTTTTTTATTAGATATCATCCCTTAAATTTGACAACCCAAAGCAGATTTTAAGCTTCATTCCGTTTTTTGCAATTTTCTGCATAAAAACACGAAATAACAAAAAATTGTTGAAAGTAACTTTTATAGAGAATTAAACTCTTTACAACTTTTATTTAAAAAAAATTTGCCTAAAATTCTTAGTTTTTGAGTTATAGTCTTCCAAACTTTCAACTTTTATTTAAATTAGATTTTCTATTTTTTCAGAAAATTTTCGAAATAGTTAAAAACTAGTGCCACGTTAATATGCTATATAGAGAATTCAATTCTCTACTAATGTTGTTTAAACCACTTTTGTCTATTTTGTCTGTTTTTCTCAAATTTCTCCCATTTAGACTTCCCTTCACATCGTTCCAAAAATCACAAAACAAGTGATAAAACCAAACAAATTTTCTCTTAGACAATGAAATTCTTAAGTTTTTGTCTAAAACATTTTCACGTACTTTGTTACAACTTCCAAGTTACAACAACTTACATTCGTTGTTACAACTTACAACGAATCAAACCCAAATCTTGTCTATTGTAAATTTTATTCCCTCTGAATTTTTAAACAAAACAAAATTAACTCCGTTATTTAGATAATGGAATTTTCTACAAATGTTGTCTAAGCCACTTTCATTTCTTTTGCCTAATTTCTAAGTTACAACCAATCAAACTCAAAACTTAGTCTGATTTCACGATGGCATAACTTTTGAACGGCTCATCACAGTGACTTCTAGTTTTTACTAATCGATTCAGCGTCCCAAAATTAGTCGGAAAACATATATCATATTCAAAAGAAGCTTTTAATTCAAAAATGCTATCGAACCAGACATCAATCCGCTCGAGGACTCTTATAGTGTAATCTCGATAATCCGAAACATTTGGGACCAGACAACCGCCGGATTATAAGAAAGAGTGGCGAAGGGAAGAACGCGAGCGGTTTACAGACCGCCGGATTACTGGACGTGTCGTCCAATTAACCAACGGCCGAATTACATTAGATTATACATTTTTTTTATATTTCGACCTTTATTTTTTGCTCTCCACTTCCAAAGTAGAAAGAAACTTGAATTTTGTAAAAGTCTTATAAGTGAGAATAAAAAAGTAGTCTTTGACCTCCATTCTCTTTTCCAAGTGATGCCACTGGAGTAGTGACCCACGAGGTAGTACGTAAAATATAATGAACAAAATTTGACCCACTTCTCAAAAAGGTTCGCCATCCCTGGTATACAGGTTAAATTACTTATAAGAAATAAATATCGATAACAGTTGCCAGCATGTTCAACGTTTAAGTTTAAAAAGCAATGTTAATAATTTATTTGTTTTGCAGCCTTTCTACTTGCTGATAGTTGCTCTATGTACGACGATATTAACAGCTATAATTTTACTATCAAGAAAATGGGACAAAAAAGGTAATTTTAAAATGATTTCATATATATTTAAGTTGTATTGATTATTTTATTTTATTGATTTTTTTTATTATTTTATGCGAAATAATTTAGTAGTCATCTAGTATTGATAAATATGTTAGAATAGTATATTTTGTAACAAGGGTGGTAAATTATCAAATTGACGCGAGGGCGAAATTGTACGCACTCACAGAATATTTTATAACAATGGCGGTAAGTTATCAATTTGACGCGAGGACGAAATTGTGCGCACTCACAGTATATTTTGCAACAAAGGCGGTAAGTTATCAATTTGACGCGAGGACGAAATTGTGCGCACTCAGTATATTTTGTAACAAGGCCGGTTTGTTATCAATTTGACGCGAGGACGATATTGTGCGCACTCAGAGTATATTTTGTAACAAAGGCGGTAAGTTATCAATTTGACGCGAGAGCGAAATTGTGCACGAACGAAGTAAGTGCGCATAATTTCGCTCTCGCGTCAAACTGATCACTTACCGCCCTTGTTACAAAATATACTATTTTAAATACAATACAATTTCGCTCTCGCGAAAAATTGACAATTTCGCCCGTGTTATTTTTTATTACTCATGCGAGGGGATGTATCTTATAAGTTTGGGATCCAGGGGCCGTCAAAAAAAAAATGGAATAAAAAAATAAAGAATTTAAGAAAATATTTCAATTCTCTTCAGTGGTGGATTCGTTATAAGAACTCTCCTCAGTTTCCAGTATCACCACAGAACCACCATACTATTATTTTGTAATGAATTTTTCTTTGACACTTTCACGCCACTTTTTTAATATTGAGGTCTTGATTATGTTTATTGTATTTATTTATTTGTTTTTTTTTAACGTAACCTTAATTATTGAATATTTGCGTGCGTTACCCAGGTTATGTGGAAATACAACGAGTATGTAAGTGGCATTTCTCGTATTAAAAAGCGTGCGTCAAGAAGTACTTTTCGCGCATGAGTAATAAAAATGGTCTCTTTAATAAAATTTGATCAGATATTATAAATAACGTTGTTTGAGGAACTTAAATTAATACTAAATAAACTTAAAATTAAATAAAGTAAATAAACTTTTATAATTAAAGAGGTTCTTAAACCCATTTTATTTCTGTATTTGCAGGAAGTTATTAACGTAGATATTCAAAATAAGCCCGTAAATTGTTATTTCTGTATTTGTAGGATGTTATTAACATAAGTAATATAATTCAAAAGAAATCCGTTAGTTAAGTTTAATTTTGTTTAAAGAAATTTGTTTTCAATGCCAAGTTTAATAAAGGATAATTACCAAATTTTTAAATGCTTTTGTTATCTATTGAATGTTCAGTTGTAGCGAGGAGGGAGTCTGTGCCATCGATAACTCGTTTCCGAAAGCGAGACAAGGCTTTATTTTACGGTCGGAAAATGTTGCGGAAGGTGAGGTCGATATCTGGACAGGTGAGGAGTTCCGGACAAGGCCGGAAACGGAAAATGGTGATGAAATTTGCTAGAAGGATATTGCAGCTTAAAAAGGACAACGAAGCCGAGCAGCTTAAGGTTAATATTGCACACTTTGGTGGCGTGTTTTTAGGTGCTTTATTTTTTAACACTTTAGGTGCTTGAACCTCCTGTAGAATACTTGCAAGAGGACACTTTGAGTGATGACAGGATGCCACCTGATTTGCTGTACATGTTGCAAAGTGTTCGAGTTTTTGGGCACTTTGAGAAACCTGTTTTTTTAAAGCTTTGCAAACACACGGAGATTATAAATGTTAATGCCGGATCTTATTTATTTAAAATTGGTATTAATTAGTATTTCATTCCATGGATTAAATAATAAATGTTTGATGATAATTTTAGGCGATCCCGACTCGAGTGTTTATATTGTGCAAAATGGTAAACTAAATGTATTTGTTACGAATTTTGATGGATCTGCGTTGTCTTTAAAAATCGTCAAGACTGGGGAATCAGTTACATCTCTATTAAGTTTTATTGATGTTCTCACGGTTAGTATACTTTACTTACAAGGGGGCCCTGTCAACTCGTCATCACCGATTTGGCCCAAATATACAGTATATGTAGGAATTGACTATAAATGAAAGTGACGCAAGCGGGAGGCCCAGATGGTCAAGCGTTAAAAAAACTCATAAGCAACGACAACTCATAAGCCAGCCATGTTAGCATAAATTTCAATGGCCGGTCAGCGCAGCGGTAAGAGATCGGGTTCATAGTACGAGGATCGCTGGTTCAATTCCCCGTGGGGACGCTTTTTTTTGTTACAATTTTTAAAATGACCTTAATTGTTAAACTATATTATGAATTATTACGGTTCATTTGTGGCGCAAGTATCGTAAAAATAAAATAAAGTAATAATAAAAGAAAGCAATTTTAAGAACTAACCATTGAAGTTATAAAGAAACAAATAATAAATATTAATACTAATAAAATAATTAAATTGACAAATTAATAATTAAAATTAAAAAGTCAAACAATAATAAATAATAATAAAAGTCATTTTCAAAATTGTAAAAAAAGCGTCCCTACGGGGAATCGAACCAGCGATCCTCGTACTATGAACCCCAGCTCTTACCGCTGCGCTGACCGGCCATTGAAATTTATGCTAACATAGCGGGCTTATGAGTTGTCGGTAGTCGGGAGTTTTTTAGCTTGGCCATCTGGCACTCCCGATTGCGTCACTTTCATTTATAGTCAAGCCCTACATATACTGTAAATTTAGGCCAAATCGGTGATGAGTTGACAGGGACCCCTTGTAAGATATTCATATATAATGAGTTTAATCTAAACATATTTTAGGGACATTTGAAACATTATAGGACCGTTTCTGCCAGAGCCTTAGAAGATTCAACAATCGTTAAGTTACCATTTAGTGCATTTGATGATATTTTTGAAGATAATCCAGATATATTAATTCGTGTGGTTCAGGTTATAATGGTCCGTTTACAACGAGTTACATTTACAGCTTTACATGAGTACTTGGGACTAAGTGCTGAACTTATTAGTCCAGTAAGTACTTAATAAACATATTGTGGGTGTACTGTCTAAAGTGACCAAGTCAAAAATTGGCAAAATTGATTAATCAGACGCTTTTAAACTGGAGGGATTTTGATCTAAAAGACTTTTTGGACCATGTTAGTAGGTTATCATTAGCTATGTACATTCGGTACTTACGTACTAACGCCACCACAGCTTCAGATTTGAACAAAATGGATAGGGGTTAGATTAGGTTATATTAGAGCAGATAAATGTAGACCACATATCTCGCGGTAGCGCGACCTCTCGCTGCGGTGGCGTTAATACGTAAGTACCGTACATTCTTCTTCAGAAGGCGCTACAGCCTGTATTGCCTCCTGTATTTTTGTCCTCCATTCTTCCCAGTCCTTTGCTGTTCTTCTCCACGCTCTTACTCCCGAGTAGTCTTCCCAGATCTATTCCTCCCACTGTTTTCTTGGCCTCCCTACCTTTCATTTTTTCTTTCGGTGCTTTTAGTGGCAGACGGTTGTCGTCCATCTTGAGCATGTGTCCTGCCCATCTTAGTCTTTGCAGTCTGATGAATGTAGAAATTGGTGGTGCATTGTATATCTAGTATAGCTCGTTATTGTACCTTGGCCTTCTGATGTAGTTCTGACCCCGCCAATTTTAGCAAATCTAGGTTTTTAAATAAGATTTGAATAGATTTCGGCACCGATCAATAGAAGGGGAAAAGGTGTACCTGTGCCGAAATCGCGCGATTTATTAATTATTAGTTCGCGAATTTATATTAGTCGACAAGTACGCTTGGACGGTGCGAAGCGTGGAGAGCGAGAGCAAAACGTGAAGCCCACTTCGACCGGCACATGCACGCGTGATTCAGTTTTCAAGACAAACTAACCAGGGGGTGATCACGAGCCCAAAGGGCTGAAGCGGAACCCAACGTCCTGTAGACAACGATTTTAAGGGAATCTCTATACCTACTATCCCCATTTCCTCCCTTAAAAGAGGCGCCGGAAGGACGATCCCACGTGGAGGAGACGCTAGCAGCCCTCACAGGTAAGTGATTTGACCAGCCTGTGTTTTACTTGAGAATTTTGGAATTTCGTGAGACACGGTCCGAACACCTACGTAACACCTTGCACTCAAATATGTCCATTGCGTTCTTGTTTTTTACGATCATAGTTCATGTTTCGCTACAATAGCATGCGATGGGCCGAATTATTGTCCTGTATATTGTAAGCTTGTTCTTGCGGTGCACACTATTAGATCTTAATATTTCCGCCATTGCATAGTATGCCGTATCTCCGTCTTCGGTTCCATCTTTTTTGATTTCCACACCCAGATATATAAATTTGTTGACATCCTCGATCGGCAGCTGTAATTCTATCCCGCCTTTTCTTCTTTGTGTCATCACCTTTGTTTTGCTTGTGTTGAGCCCGCTATCGTCGGCAGCTGCCTTTAGTTGGGCATAGGTCCTCTGCGCTTCGTCGGCCCTTTTGCTCATAATATTTATGTCATCGGCATATGCCGCTAGTTGCACTGTTTTGTTGGCTAGGATTTTATCCCTACCTATACCGAAACGTCTTATAACAAATTACAGTAACGCGAAACTACCAAACGCGAACGTGACCAACATGTCGGCTGAGGTCAGACGCACGAAAAATGTCGCGGACTCGTCGTGTTCTCAAAACACACTGCACGATATCTCATATCGCGGCTTGATTTTTTTCGCTAATTTAGCGCGGCCTCGACCCAGGTCGGGGCACCTGACCCCTTAATGATAAATTTAGCGATTGTATATCAAATCGGGATGGTCCCGTCACTTAGCTTCAGGCTGCAACCGTCTCTGACCCGCTCCATGGAACCTCCTTCCGTCGCCCATTTATGGGAGGAAATAGGAAGAAATAATATAAGCGGGAACACTGGGCCCAAAGAAAAACTGGACCCTAGAAGAGGAAGACATAGTGACATTCATAAAAGCACGGAGGCTCAGCTGGTGTGGCCATATTCAAAGTAAAACCTAAGACTCCATAACAAAGAGAATTACAAACTGGAAACCACTACTCAGTAGACCAAGAGGAAGACCGAAAATAAGATGGCAGGATCAAATGCATGAAGATATGCGAATAATGGAAGTCGAATAATGGAAGGTATCCTCTCTCCCAAGATTTCAATCTCCAGAATGCCTCTACCTGACCTTCTATTGGAGAGCAGGGCCGCCTGTGTTTTAGAGGCGGCGAGCTGATGGCCCGCCGTCTCCATCCACTCCCGAACGAGTGACCCTGAGACGCAGCATATCCCAACACTTGTCGGCGAAGACAAGTGCCAGGTCGTCTGCATACGTCATAACAGTCTCAGCGTCTGCAGAAGGTCGTCATAGGCGACATTGCACAAGAATGGTCCTAAAACCGATCCCTGCGGAACCCCGGCAGACAACCTCCGCTCACGCCAGTCCTCCCCCTCGCGGTACCTGGTGGTTCTGTCGCGCAGGTAATCGGCAGTAAGCCTCAGCAACGTCTCAGGTAGTTTTCACCCTGCTAGGGCCTCGTGAATGAACCACCATTGTACCGTGTTGAAGGCATTGGCGACGTCAAAGCTGACGACCACACAATGCCCCCAGGTACGGTAAGGTCCTCTGTTGGCCCCCTCCGCGACACGAAGAACAGCCCGAATGGCATCCACCTTTCCAACCCCTTCACGAAAGTCGAACTGCTCCGGAGCGAGTCCGTCCTTTTGCTTTATAACGGCTTGTAACCGCCATACCTTTCCAGAACTTTTACCCCGCCGTCCAGCAAACAGATCGGTCTGTACGCACCAGGCGTCGAGGGATCCTTACACGGCTTTGGAATAAGGGCCAAAATAGCCTTTTTCCAAAACCTGGGAAACAATCTCTCTTCCAGACATCTGTTGCAGACGTCGGCAAGTCCTTCGTCCCCCCTGCTGCCAGCCGGAACAGTTCGTTAGGCAGCTCGTCTGGGCCGGGTGCCTTTTTCGCTGGTAGTGAGGCTACCGCTCTGCGGACCTCCTCCACGGTGAAGGAGGCAACCCCAACGTACTGCCCCACGACAGCACGTCCCCCCCCTGCCGTGACGGGGAAAAGGTGGTCAACCACGGCTTCGGTCCCACCCATCATGCACGCTTCAGGATACTTCCCTCGGTGCCCGAACCGACCGGTGACTATGCGGTACGGTAAGCCCCACGGATCGCGGTCGACCAGAGGGCAGAGTTTCTGCCACCGCTGGGACTTGCTCCGCGTAATCGCTCGTCGGAAATCACCACGGTCCTGTTTTTCCCGCTCCTCTGCAGCCTCACAGTTAGGCCGCGCCCTCTGAAGTTGACGTCTAGACGCCACCACCACGCGTCTCGCTTGCTCCACTTCTGGCGTTCACCAATAAACCGGCTTCCGCCCCGCTGAAGAGAGACGTCTTTGATGGGCGCCAGCCCTGCACGCGTCAACCACCCTGTTCACGAACGCCCCGGTAAGATCCTCCGCGACCAGCCCGTGCGGTGCATTTCCTCGAGCCATCTCGCGAGTAATAGCTTCCCGGTCAGCTCTCCCAACTATCCAACGAACACGCTGCTCGCGCGGCTCTTCCCTGTATATTGGTTTGGACTATTTAGCAAGCGTTAAAACGAATTGGGCAAATTATCTCATTATTATTTACATATTTTCTATTTTCAACATTATATCTTGGGCTCATTTTTGCTTAGTAACTTTTGGCAGTACACCCTGGGGCGTAGCTATCGACGTATTATCTGTATCATTGATACGGGCCCTTACCATGTGTAAGCAAAGATTTGGCTTCGCCATAGTTGGGTGATATAGGACCCTCCAACAAAGTCTTCTTTAGAACTAGCTACGCTACTGAGTTCACCCACGATATAGAACATTGTTATGTGTCAATTGTTGTAGGCACCGAGACATAGGAAATCGTCGCAGGCGTCGCATGTGTTTGTGTCGCCGAGTAAGAGATTTAAATACGAAGCCGCTCAATCCGAAGCCGAAGTTTATTCTGCTGTTACTCCACCAATCGCTGTGCCAGGCAGTTCGAAGAGGCAAAGCGAAGCGAAATCCACGTCGCCTTTGACCAATACACCGGATACGGTTCCAGATACCAAAACTGAAGTGAGATTCGCAGCTCCCTCTAATCCGGAAATGATACCCGATGTTCAATTTAGATTGGTAATTTATAACCTTTTTAAGCAAAGAGAAACAAATATTTTGATTAATTATAGATACCCATCTATACTCTGCCCGGCGAGAGAATGCATCTCGTTTCGACGAGTTTGGCATTGTTCTGCGCAAACTCCCACATTATTTCGAGTGTGCGGTGTTTAGTTGTCCGTGTTTGAAAAACTGACGCATATTTCTTCACTGAAACTAACCTGCGCGTACCTCAACCCGTAATACTTCGGCGCAGTACAGCTGCATTCTCTCGCCGGACAGAGTATAGGGCATTTAATTATCTGTGTTCTCTTCTAATCACAAGTATTTTCTTGTAATGCCTATGTTTTATTGTTGTGCTCATTTTTTATTTCTTATTTATATAGAATACAGATAATAAAAAAGATGGAGAGGAATTTGGAAAGAGACCATCAATGAGCGAAATAATTGATGAAACTGTTTTAGAAAATATAGCAACAGAAGCTTTTATAAAAGAATTAGGTTTAGAGGAACATCCGAATAGTCTGAACGGTTTGGTAGAAGTAAGAGAAGTTGCGACTGGCACATACTTAATGAAAGAGGATTCACAAAAGGTAACGAGATTTCAACGTGGCATTATCACCTTAGTACAACCATATGTTTTTGCTTAGGATGTAGCGTTAATATACATATTACATGGAAGCTTGCTTGTTTCTCAAAGAGTGACAGATAATGATGAGAATGAAGTTAGTATGTACACGGCCTATGCAGGAGAGTTTGTCGGAGGCTTAGCTGTTTTAACGGGAGAACCTAGTTATTTCACAGTGAGAGCAAAACATTTTGCAAGGATCGGTCTAATTTCAAAAACTACATTTTATAGGTGAGTGAATATGAAAACTAGGTTTAATTAAAAAAAAAAACTATATTTTTTATTACTCATGCATTAAAAGTACTATCTTGGCGCACATTTTTTAGTACGAGAAATGCCACTTTTGGTTGTATTACAACATAACTTGGGGTAACACAAATGTTCAATAGCGAAACCTCACAATCAAGACCTCAATATTAAAAAAGGTCACGTGAAAGTGACAGACAATTTTTTACACACATTTGCGCACATTTTTTAGTACGAGAAATGCCACTTTAGGTTGTATTGCAACATAACTTGGGGTAACACAAATGTTCAATAGCGAGACCTCACAATCAAGACCTCAATATTTAAAAAGTGACGTGAAAGTGAATTTTTTTTTCATTACAAAATAAAAATTAAAGAAAATGTTTTAACATGAATTCTATGGTGATACCGGAGAGTTCTTATAACGAATCCATACCACCGGAGACAATTGAAAAAGCAAAATCTTCATTTTTGTTTCTATTTTTTTTTTGATCCCTTCGCATGAGTAATAAAAAATATTGTTTGCAACACGGACAGTATTGTCAATTGCCCTCTCAAGCGGATGTGCGAAAAAACCCAATTCCGCTCTCGTGTCCAATTGACAACTTACCGCCCTAGTTACAAAATATACTATTCTCTTTCAGTTTGGTAAAAGAATCGCCAAAAGTGATTTTAAATGTTGCAAATTTGGTTGTATCGAGGTTGTCTCAATTTGTTCGTCAAGTGGATTTTGCATTAGATTGGGTGTTTTATGAAGCCGGTCGTGCCGTTTATCGGCAAGATGAAGAGAGCGATACGACTTTCGTCGTACTTTCTGGGCGTCTCCGGTCTGTAATTACGCATAACGATGGCAAAAAAGAACTTGTTGCCGAATACGGCAAAGGAGATCTTATCGGAATTGTAAATATATTTAATTTCATTATTTCATCAATTCGTTTAAAAATGCATCCATCAGGTTGAAATGGTCACGCATACTAGAAGAAGCACCACTGTCATAGCTGTAAGAGATTCCGAGTTAGCAAAGTTACCAGAGGGACTTTTTAATACAATAAAACTGAAATATCCAATAGTTGTTACTAGATTGATTAATTTATTGGGCCTTAGGATATTAGGCACATGGCAAAACCCAAATATTCACAACTTAAATTCCAAACTTATTGGAAACAACGCCACTCTTGAGACTCGTCCAACAAAACTCAGTTTCTCCACAGTGGCCATTGTTCCTGCATCAGATGATATTCCAATTACTGCCTTTACTTACGAACTATACCATTGTTTAAACGCTCTAGGTATCAATTTCTTTCTATTACCGACTTCATATAACTAACTTTAATTCATTTCAGGACCAACTTCCAGATTAACTTCAGACGTTGTACGTAAAGCCCTCGGCACAACCATCATGGATCCCAATAACGAATACAGATTGACCTCATGGCTTGCACAGCAAGAAGATCAAAACAAGATATCTTTGTTCCAATGCGATAACACATTCAGCATTTGGACGCAACGTTGCATCAGACAAGCCGATTGCATTTTAATCGTTGGATTAGGAGAAAAGGAGCCAATCGTTGGTAGAATGGAGAGGGAGATCGAAAGGGTGGCCATGCGAACTCAAAAAGAATTGGTTTTGTTGCACAGGGAAATCAATGGAAAACCGCAGAATACGGTCGCATGGTTGAATAGGAGGTCTTGGGTTTCTTCGCATCATCATATTTTATGTCCGAAGCGAATGTTTTCTAGGAAGTCACTTTACAGAATTGTAAATATGAGTTTATTTTTTTGGAGCTAATTTTGAATTGAAACCATTGATACGTAAAAGTAATCTTTTCGTAACACCAATGGCGTTGCGTTTGTGGGACGTCAGCAAAGATATCGTGATGGTGCGTCCACACATTTGCCTCAAACTCCAAACCTTGAATAAATACAAGCGTGTGGATAAGGCAACAGACGCTCGATCGAATCGGTCGCAAGCGCTTGCAAATTAACGGCTCGCGTGCACCAAAACCGATTTTGTCGGCCGATGGCGGACAGAACTACCTGGACGAGTAACTCGGACAACAGTGTTACCACTTGTGCCGACATCGAAACATCTCGATTATTGTAATTTTTTGAATGTTTATCCCACAGGGTTGATCTACCATAAACACAACTAATTCATTTTTCAATATCCATAGTCGTTTAAGTAGATAACAACAAAATTTAACTATAAATACACAAAAATTGTGCCGGCAGACTGGCGAGAAGTTGGGACTCGACGGTTGATCGGCCGTTTTCGGGTGTCATCGGACGATGACGGTCGTGTTTGTGTACGCCCTCTCTTTCTTTTCAAAGCGTTTGATTCAATCGTCCGAGTTCGGCCGTCGTCGCCCGAACAAACTTCAGCCGATGACGGATTAGGTGTACGCGAGCCGTTAGGCAGATGTTTGACCAAACGTTTAGATTTGTGTTTGCCAAGCGTGTGGACGCAGCATTAGAAACAATTTGTATTTGCGTCGGGCAATAAATATAAAATATGAACAATAGACCTTTTTACGGTTAGTTAAGCACATGCGCATCTGCCGAGATTGAAAGGCAAGAATATGAAAGTTTCTGGCAAATAAAAAGTTTATACGTCAAAAAGTTCGGGCAAAACATGGCGGAAATTGACACATATGCACAAAAAAATTTCAACTATGAAAAGGTCTATTCAACATGTTTATATAACAAAAAATTAATAGTTGATCGTTTCAAAATCTAATGCTCTTCAATTTTTGCGACGCCAGTGTTGGGTGGTTACTCACTATTTCATTATATTGTTGCAACTTGACTATATTTGTTAGAGATGTGTGAAAAGGACCACAAACATTTAATATGATTTTGTGTCTTGCTTTAAGAGTTTTCTTAGTAGTCGAATCAATTTTATTCAAAAAAAAATAGTAGTTTATGATACAAGTGTGTGAAGAAGGGCTTTTATGCATGAGTTGCGAACTGTAACCCTTTCGTCCCGATCGGTACATATATGTATCATCAACTTTTTAAAATTGTCCTATCTCAAAAGTTCCTATCTCTTCTAAAAGTTTGTATCGAACGTATTTTTGGCTTTCAGACACGCACGCAAAAATATAGCCACTATTGAAGGGAAACTTAACATGGGCAGATATATCTGCTTTCAGATATATTTCTACAGGATTGCTATGTGTGAATTTACAAGATACTATAGCAGCAATTGCCACAAGCCTAATTTGACCACAGTTACAAAAAGGATCAAAACTGGCGATCTGGAGATAATTGAGTGTCCAGAAGCTATTGCTTTCTATGACAAGAAACTGAGAGGAACTAATCGAGCCGATCAATTCATAGGCCTTTATGACCACGACGGGAAATCTGCTAAATGGTGGAAAAAAGTTTTATACTTGTCTCAGTATATTAGCAGCAAATGCAAAAAACATAACTTTCTTTCAAAGCAACTCCTGCGGAAGAACTTATCACTCAAGGCATAAAAACTCCATACCCTCACCAAAACGGGTTCTCCTTCTAAAAAAAAAAACTTTACGGAGTAAACACCTTTGCACCTTCCTGTAGACAGACTAGGAGACCTTCTGTGCATCATGTGTCAGAGACAGGATAGAACAAAAACCCTTTACCAGGAATGTAATTTGCCTTTGTGCAGAGATTGTTTTATGTTGTATCATTCGAAACAGTATGACATTTATATAATTTTTGTTTCAAAATAAATTTCTCAAATTTGAAACGAAAGGGTTAAAGCACGAGTAGAAGGCGAGTGGTTTAATCGCAATGAGTGCACAAAAGCCATTCTTCACACACGTGTGTCTTACATTATTGTATCTACGTATATTTGTTAGAGATGTGTGAAAAGGACCACAAGCATCCAATATGATATTGTGTCTCTTGCTTTAAGAGTTTGCTTAGGAGTGGAATCAATTTTATTTAAAAAAATAGTAGTTTATGATACAAGTGTGTGAAGAAGTTTTTTTGTGCATGAGTTGCGAACTTTAAAGCACTAGCCGAAGGCGAGTGGTTTAATCGCAATCAGTGCACAAAACCCCTTCTTCACAGACGTGTGTCTTACATTATTGTATCTACGTATATTTGTTAGAGATGTGTGAAAAGGACCACAAACATTTAATATGATATTGTGTCCCTTGCTTTAACAGTTTTCTTAGTAGTCGAATCAATTTTAATTAAACAAAATAGTAGTTTATGATACAAGTGTGTGAAGAAGGGCTTTTGTGCATGAATTGCGAACTTTCAAGCACGAGTTGAAAGCGAGTGGTTTAATCGGAATGAGTGCACAAAAGCCCTTCTTCACACACGTGTGTCATACATTATTAAAGCACGAGTTGAAGGCGAGTGGTTTAATCACAATGAGTGCACAAAAGCCCTTCTTCACACACGTGTGTCATATATTATTGTATCTACGAAGCATGTTAAAATACTGTTGAATCTACAAAAAAATTATTGTTTCTTAAGGTCGATTCCCATATGCGCGACACTCAGCTACGCGACGTCGTGCGACATCGCCTGTCAAATAATGATTACATTGTTTTAAATGGACACGTCGCGTAGCCATAGTGAGAACGTGCCCATTTAAAACAATGTAATCGTTATTTGACAGGCGATGTCGCGTAACGTCGCATAGCTGAGTGTCGCGTATGTGATAATCGGCCTTAAAGGTCTATTCCCATATGCGCGACACTCATCTACGCGACATCTTGCGACATCGCCTGTCAAATAATGATTACATTGTTTTAAATGGTCACGTCGCGTAGCCATAGTGAGAACGTGCCCATTTAAAACAATGTTCAAATAATTATTTGACAGGCGAAGTCGCGTAGCTGAGTGTCGCGTATATGAGAATCGGCCTTTACCGTTGTTATTCTAAAAATTGTAATTTTGACAAACAAATCACTGACACAATAAGGTTAGAACGTTCAGCGCCTCCGTGGAATAAATTGCTAAATAGTAAAAACGCACAGTAAGGGGAACACTGTTTGGTCGTTGTCGATTAGTAGGGATTTTTTTTCCTTCTGAGCCCTCCATTGACCTTGACACTTCCGATTTCGACTTCCGGTTTTGATTTTGAAGTTTCCCGCCTGCGTAGAATTTTGAATTTTCCCGCGCACAGTGCAGAAACCAGGAAAATGGGGCGGCCGGATGAGGGAAACAGAGAGTAGAAAAACCCAGCGTGGGGTTACATAGATCTCACACGTGGGACTACATAGACCTCACACTCTCATGTGATAAAAACCGGAAGTGGGAAGCCGGAAACGGAAGTCGAAACCAGAAACGTAATTAGAAACCGGAAGTCTCAAGGTCAATGGAGGTGGATGGCCTAGAAGGAACCATCTTTCCCTACTTCGATGTAATCTAATTAATTGCTATTGCTATTTGCTAACTAGTAAAAACGCACAGCAAGGGGAACACTATTTGGTCGTTGTCGATGAGTATGGAAAGATTTTTCCTTCTGGGCCCTCCACTTACCTTGACATTTCCGGTTTCGACTTCCGGTTTCGATTTAGAAGTTTCCCGCCTGCGCCGAATTTTGAATTTTCGCGCGCACAGTGCAGAAACCAGGAAAATGAGGCGGCCGGATGAGTGAAACAGAGAGTAGGAAAACCCAGCCTGGGGTTACATAGACCTCACACGTGGGACTATATAGACCTCACACCCAGCCTGGGATTACATAGACCTCGCACGTGGGCTACATAGGCCTCACGCTCTCATGTGTTAAAAAGCGGAAGTGGGAAACCGGAGACGGAAGTCGAAACCACAAACGGAAGTCGAAACCGGAAGTCTCAAGGTCAATGGAGGTGGAGGGCCTAGAAGGAACCATCTTTCCTTACATCGATGTAATCTAACTAATTGCTAACTAGTAAAAACGCACAGCAAGGAGAACACTATTTGGTCGTTGTCGATGATTATGGAAAGATCTTTCCTTCTGGGCCCTCCACTTACCTTGAGACTTCCGGTTTCGAGTTTCTGTTTCAATTTAGAAGTTTCCTGGCTGCGTCGAATTTTGAATTTTCCCGCGCACAGTGCAGAAACCAGGGAAATGGGGCGGTCGGATGAGGGAAACAGAGTGGTAAAACCCAGCGTGGGGTTACATAGACCTCACACCCAGCGTGGGGTTACATAGACCTCACACCCAGCGTGGGGTTACATAGACCTCGCACGTAGGGCTACATAAACCCCACACTCATGTGTGAAAACCGGAAGTGGGAAACCTAAAACGAAACCAGAAAAGGAAGTCGAAACCAGAAACGGAACTCACACCGGAAGTATTAAGGTCCATGGAGGTGGAGGGCCATGGTGGAGGTGGAGGAACCATCTTTCCTTACTTCGATGTAATTTAACTAATTGCTAACTAGTAAAAACGCACAGCAAGGGGAACACTATTTGGTCGTTGTCGATGAGTAGGGAAAGATTTTTCCTTCTGGGCCCTCCACTTACCTTGACACTTCCGGTTTCGACTTCCGGTTTTGATTTTGAAGTTTCCCGCCTGCGTCGAATTTTGAATTTTGCCTCGCACAGTGCAGAAACCAGGAAAATGGGGCGGTCGGATGAGGGAAACAGAGTGGGAAAACCCAGCGTGGGGTTACATAGGCCTCACTCGTGGGACTACATAGACCTCGCACGTGGGACTACATAGTCCTCACACTCTCATGTGTTAAAAACCGGAAGTGAAAAACCGGAAGCGGAAGTCGGAGCCAGAAACGGAAGTCGAAACCGGAAGTCTCAGGGTCAAGTGAGGTGGAGGACCTAGAAGGAACCATCTTTACCTACTTCGATGTAATCTAATTAATTACTAATTGCTAACTAGTAAAAATGCACAGCAAGGGGAACACTATTTGGTCGTTGTCGATGAATATGGAAAGATTTTTCCTTCTGGGCCCTCCACTGATCTTGACACGTCCGGTTTCGATTTTGAAGTTTCCCGCCTGCGTCGGATTTTGAATTTTCCCGCGCACAGTGCAGAAACCAGGAAAATGGGGCGGCCAGTTAAGGGAAACAGAGAGTGGGAAAACCCAGTGTGGGGTTAGACCTCACACCCAGCGTGTGGTTACATAGACCTCGCACGTGGGGCTACATAGACCTCGCACGTGGGGCTACATAGACCTCACACTCTCATGTGTTAAAAATCGCAAGTGGGAAACCGGAAACGGAAGTCGAAACCTGAAACGGAAGTAAGTCGAAGCCAGAAACGGAAGTCGAAACCAGAAACAGAACTCGAAACCGGAAGACTCAGGATCAATGGAGGTGGAGGGCCTAGAAGGAACCATCTTTACCTACTACGATGTAATCTAATTAATTGCTATTGCTAATTGCTAACTAGTAAAAACGCACAGCAAGGGGACACTATTTGATCGTTGGCGATGAGTATGTAAAGATTTTTCCTTCTGGGCCCTCCACTTACCTTGACCCTTCCGGTTTCGACTTTCGGTTTCGATTTTGAAGTTTTCCGCCTGCATTGAATTTTGAATTTTCCCGCGCACTGTGCACAAACCAGGAAAATGGGGCGGCCGGATGAGGGAAACAGAGAGTGAAAAAACCCAGCGTGGGGTTACATAGACCTCACACGTGGGACTACATAGACCTCACACCCAGCATGGGGTTACATAGACCTCGCAAGTGGGGCTACATAGACCTCATACTCTCATGTGTTAAAAACCGGAAGTGGGAAACCGGAAAAGGAAGTCGAAACCAGAAACGGAAGTCTCAGGGTCAATGGAGGTGGAGGGTCTAGAAGGAACCATCTTTCCATACTTCGATTTAATCTAATTAATTACTAATTGCTAACTAGTAAAAACGCACAGCAAGGGGAACACTATTTGGTCGTTGTCGATGAGTATGGAAAGATTTTTCCTTCTGGGCCCTCCACTGACCTTGACACTTCCGGTTTCGACTTCCTGTTTTGATTTTGAAGTTTCCCGCCTGCATCGAATTTTGAATTTTCCCGCGCACTGTGCAGAAACCAGGAAAATGGGGCGGCCGGATGAGGGAAACAGAGAGTGGGAAAACTCAGCGTGGGGTTACATAGACCTCACACGTGGAACTACATAGACCTCACACCCAGCGTGGGGTTATATAGACCTCGCACGTGGGCCTACATAGACCTCACACTCTCATGTGTGAAAAACCGGAAGTGGGAAACCGGAAACGGAAGTCGAAACCAGAAACGGAATTCGAAACCGGAAGTCTCAAGGTCAGTGGAGGTGGAGGGCCTAGAAGGAACCATCTTTCCCTACTTCGATGTAACCTATGTTAATCTAGATTATGGTTAGGTTAGGTTAGATTGGTGGTGATAAGTGTGAGGTTGCCATAGTAACAACAAACAGAAATCGTTTAATAATGAAACCCCATTTGATTTACATTGGATTTTTACGCACGATTTGCATACATTTACACACGATTATAATAATGGCATCCCTCACATAAAATAATGTCTATTAATGTGTTCATTTTAAAAAATAATACAAAATAATGTATTTATTAATGTATTTATTAATGTGTTCATTTTTGGCGTGTGAGTAGATAAAACAACTTTATTTGTTATCTGTTTTTAGAACGAATTATATTCAAAGGTATGTTTATCAGAACCAAATATTCATTCAGATTTTTCAAGATTGGGCCGATGGTTGACTGGCAAGTCTGTAGGTTTGGTATTGGGCGGAGGCGGCGCTCGTGGTTCTGCTCACATCGGCATGATAAAATCGATAATAGTAAGATTGATTCGACATTAGATTGTCTTTTATCAACAAATCACATGTTTTTAGGAAGCTGGAATACCGATTGATATGGTTGGAGGTGTCAGTATTGGCGCATTCATGGGAGCCTTGTGGTGTAAAGAGAGAGATATTACTACTGTGACTCAAATGGCCAGAGAGTGGTCTAAGGTGAGCTGTTTATCAATTATTGTTGGGGAGGAAACATATGTAACAGATTATGATTAGACAGACAAGAACTGACCTTTTATTGGCATATATATGTTACGGTAAAAGGCAAAATCGGCAAATGTAAACATTTACCGGTATATGTATACATCTAGCAATTTGATAGGTTAATGTGAGTTTAAATCTGAGATCAACTTTATATATCTACTTTTACCGGAAAATGTATACTTTTTGTGTGTTACAATATCACTTGTGTCTTGTTGGACAGCCCATGCGCTGTGTATATTAATGTAAACCTCTAACAATTGCCAATAACATTATGCATATGTACACATTTTCCGGAAATAATTGGTTAATTGTAAAGTTCACATTTACCAACCAAGAAGGTAAATGTGTACATATACCGGTAAAATTGTACATATACCGGTAAATGTGTACATATACCGGTAAATGTGTATACATACCAAACAACGTACTTTTACCGTAACATATACAATACATTTTAACCCCTTGACAAACGAATAAAATGTGATGATAAATGTGACCATATACA
Source organism: Phosphuga atrata (assembly GCA_944588485.1). NCBI lineage: Eukaryota > Metazoa > Arthropoda > Insecta > Coleoptera > Silphidae > Phosphuga > Phosphuga atrata. The sequence goes on along the minus strand of OX155898.1, from coordinate 71,030,820 downwards.
TGTGATCTTATCAGATATACATGACGTCTTAGGTACGTCATTGTATGTAAAGGGGTTAAATAAATTCATACGTTAGACTACGAGCCATCATTTACAAATTACACATTAACGGACTAGTTTCTTCCTTAGTACCTATTTGCTCTTTCCACTTTTTCACCCTCCTTAACAATTCCAAACCATTTCCTCTTTCATCCATATACTCTTTCCATACTCGCACTAGCATTTTCTCTTGCACCTTTCATTCATTCCTTGTACATTCTTCCATCCAATGTTTCCATGTAGCCTCTCCTGTCCCACATACTCTACAGTTCCAACATTCTTCACTCATCCAATGTTTCCTGAAATACTAATAATAATAGAATTGAAAGTAGGAGATTATCATTACGATATCTTCAAATCTGTCAGTAGCTGGAATTACACGGATATCTTGTGTTACTCTTTGGCACCCCGCTTAAGATGCGTTGTGTGTAACAGAAGAGTAACAGAAGATATCCGTGTAATCCCAGCTACTGACAGATTTGAAGATATCATAATGATAATCTCCTACTTTCAATTCTATTATTAATTTGGTTCAAACCATGGCATCTCATTTTAAAATTAATAATTATATTTTTAGAAAATGACTCAATGGTGGCGTCAAATTCTTGATTTAACGTATCCAATGACGTCTATGTTTAGTGGAAGAGATTTTAATCAGACAATAAAAGGAACGTTTGGAGATACGTATATAGAAGACTTGTGGCTGCCATACTTTACAGTTACCACTGATATTTCTGCGTCGTGCATGCGTGTACATCACCATGGTATGTTATTTTTTCTTAACAATATGTGAGCTTTGCTCTTTTTTTGCTTTAACCAACATTCCCTGGTGGTTGTTGTAGCACTGTATGTGTACAAAACGTGCTTAAAATTCATAAAAAATGAGAATCTTCTTCCAGCCACTATGATTTGTTCTGTTCTGTTTGTGTATGTGTTTGATGTATGCAAATATTGTGATTGGTTAACCGTTATGTTTGCACAAAATATCTTTCAATTTTGCTATAATTTGCGCATTTAATTTTCTTTATATTGTGCAACCATAAAAACCAATATGTAGATACATCGCTATTGGTAACATTTATTGGGGAATATACAAGGTTATTTAAAAACGTAGACGTATTTGTTTATTAATTCGGCAAGTACAAGCGTGTACTTAAATCACCTTTTCTTTCTGCTTACGCTTAAGATTTTTAAATCATTGTTAATAATTTAATTTGTTAGTATTTATTCAATTTTGAAAATTAAATTTGGAAAATAAACGCGTTAAAAATCTCTGCCAAAAAATTCCAAAGGAGATATAGTATTAGATTTGACCGACAAACTACAAATTTGGAAAGAACATGTCATGAAATTATTTCAATTACACTTCAATGAGAACGGCCCTGAAATTCTAAAGAGCGAGGTCAAACAAACATGCCATAACGATCACCAAAACTGGCAAGGCTTCGGAACTAGATGAAATCTATAGCGAGATGCTCAAGCTGGTTGATGACGATAAAATCAACATTCTAACCGAGCTAATGAACACAATCTACAAAACGGGCATTTTACCGACCGACTGGCTAGCGTCAACTTTCGTCACCATTCCGAAGAAACCACATGCATTCGACTATGATGAACATCGCATGATAAGCTTGATGAGTCACGTACTGAGGCGTTCCTTAGAATTATTCATTCAAGAAGACAAAGGCCATGCTGATTTCAAAAACCAAACAGCAGATCCAACTGCACGTCGATGGGGAACACATAGAACAGGTCTCCAAATACAAATACCGTGAAACCTGGATAAATAACAAGTAGACAAACCCCCAAGAGGTCTTCCGAACAGGCAAGGCAGTATTCATTAAAATGAAAAAGATGCTGACCTCTCCGAATCTGAGCATAGAACTGAGGCTAAGAATGACCCGCTGCTACGACTTCCCGATTCTGCTATACGGGATGGAAGGTTGCACCTTGACCCAGGAGACAACAAACAGGATATTGGCCTTCGAAATGTGGGTTTACCGTCAGTAATGAACTAAGAAACTGACCATAAAGAAGACAAGAATTAAAGACATTGAAAGAATTCACCATAAAGCAACAAAAGTTACAATACTTAGGCCACATCTCCAGAAACGAAAAATATGGATTGCAACAGCTCATAATCCAAGGAAAGATCCAAGGCAAGCGAAGTGCTGGTCGACGCCGCATATCTTGGCTGCGGAACTAGAGAGATTGGTTTGGAGTGTCATCGGGGGAACTGTTCCCTTCCGCGATGTAAAAAAAATTGCCATAATGATCAGCAACCTCCAACGGAGAAGCTGAACCAAGAGAAAAAAACTTATTTCATCGAAACGTGCAATACATACTAGTATATCCAAACAAGCAATAAATCTCTGTACTTAACATCTAAAATTATTATACATTAATAATTGATCTAGATCAGAGGTTCTCAAACTTTTTCGGCCGCGGCACCCTTATAGAGCAAAAAAAATCTCGCGGCACCTTTGTCGGGTTACAAAAATTTCGCGGCGCAGCTACCCTAAAAACGGTTTGAATGAAATTGTTTGTAAGATTTTTTGGTAAATCTGGAATAAGAGACTTTAAATATATAGGCAACCCAATGTACGTAATATGCGCATGCGCATTGTAGGCAAAACACAAAGGCGTAGGGAAAATGAATTTGAGGGGGTTTACAAAAATTGTTTATACCAAAAAAGAAATAATTTTCTTCTTTTGGATCGAGAGGTCGCGCTGCCGTGCGATATGTGGTTTGGATCTAACCATCATAATCTAACCATCCATTTTATTCAAATCTGTAGCTATGGAGGCGTTTTTTACGCGCCACTGGAGGTTTTATGTAAATGTAAATGAGTTTCAATTGTGGCACGGGTGGCGCTGAACGGTTCATGCCTCATATCTCAGTTTAACGGATTCTTTTATTATTTCCTTTAAGTTTATCTGGAATTTGGTTAATTTCAGCATTAAATCACTGGATACAGAGAATTTGCTCCAATGCCTGTTTATTTGTTGGCAAGTTCGCCCAAATTCTCTGTGATTTCCCTGTCAAACAGAAACTCCCCACACTTGCATTGCCCGCATATCATCCGTCTGTATCTAGATAACCACCTTCCAAACTCGTAGATGGACTTCTCCTGCTTTCCGATGAAGTCTGTCACCACGAAGTCCATCAAAAGCAAATCTTGACTCTCCTGTGCCACAAAGTGCAGATTTATTAATTCCTCCTTGATAAGCTTCTCCATCTCGGGACTGACGTTGAAGGCCTTCTCGACGGTCCTCTTCTCGCAGTCGGAGGTTTTGAGCGGACAGAGGTGGACGGTACCGCCGCGCAGGTTCTGGTGCCGTATCAGTTTTTGCGCGTGGCCCAGCTTCTCCTGTCGCATAGCGTAGAAGAAGCCCTCGCAGATGGGCAGCGCGACCTCCGCATGCCCAGGTAGGCGTAGGCGTCGTTCAGCTCCGCGACGATCTGCACGTTCACCGCGTTCTCGCACGCCTCTGAGTCCATGTGCCTAAAAACGTGGTCGCAATACTGCCTATAGTCCATTTCTTTTAAGAATGCAGTAACTAGAAACCTGATTTACACTATGACAAATGTTCAATGTAGTTACAAAATTTGGCGCTAAATTCAAATATAGTTACTTGAATATGAAATTGGTAATTTATGAATAGTGTAATGTATTAAATACTCCAAATGGCAACAATAGTAATAAAATACAAACAAATAGATGGAAAAAACCGAACAAATCTAAATGATACAAACAGATCAGATGATAATTGTGAATTGACACAGCAGCCATTGACAACTAACAGCTGCAATTGTATGTGAAAAGATAGAGAGAAAAGAGTTTGAGATGGAGAAGTAAATATCGTCCTTGTGAACGTTTCCTTGATTTAAGCCAATCAGAGAAGAAGATCAAATAAGTCCTATCTTCCCTGTACTGCATTCTTAAAAAAATGGACTATAGTTTGCATTGCGATCGACGACTGCCTGTTGGAAGACGGTCTAGGTGATCCAAGCTTATGTCCTAATGACCACGTAATCGCTTCTAATTTGTCCGTTAGAGTTTGCGTAGGTTTAGATTTATTTCCCAAAAACAATCTAATTCCTTTAGATTTAGTTTTTGCTTTATTCGCGAAAAAACACTTATGTTCTTCAAAATAATCCGTTAGGGTTTGCCTAGGTTTAGACGTATCCTCCAAAAACAGTCTAATCCCTTCAAATTTATCTGTTAATCTTCCAAACACCACAAATTCTCTACAAATTTATCCGTTCCCGTTTGCCTCGGTTCAGGCTTGTCATTCTAAAGACAATCTAATCCCTTTGAAATTTCTGCCCAGTTTTAAGTTTATCCTCTAAAAACCTCGTAATACCTTCAAATTTATCCGTTGGAGTTTGCCTAGATTCAGGATTATCCTCCAAAAACAATCGAATCCCTTCAATTTTATCCGTTAGGTTAGGTTAGGAGTTTGCCTAGGTTTGAGTTTATCTTCCAAAAACTTGTGGTTTATTTATCTAAAAAATCTAAATGATACAAACAAATCAGATGATAAATGTGAATTGACATGGCAGCCATTGACAACTAACAGCTGCGAATGTATGAGAAAAGAAAGAGAGAAAAGAGGTTGAGATGGAGAAGTAAATATCGTCGGTGTGAACTTCTCCTCGATTTAAGCCAATCAGAGAACAAGGTCAAATAAACCCTATCTTCCCTGTACTGAATTCTTAAAAAAATGGACTATAGTTTGAACATTTGTCATAGTGTAAATCAGGTTTCTAGTTACTGCATTCTTAAAAAAATGGGCTATAGGGCCCAACCAAACTCGTTTTAGAACAACAAAGTCGTGCATTAACCACACCAACACGATCAGAATTTTTGTGAAGCAATCAAACGGATTTAACTCCCCACTTATACTTATCTTTGTCGATTTTGCTCGGGCTTCTGACAATATATCGCATGATGCGTTATGCGGGCAGTCCTAGAAACCAAAAACGTCGCCCAATACCTAATCGCAATGACAAAGGCGCTGTACAACAGAGCAAACGGTTCTGTATCTCATGAAGGGAGAGACAATGAAAGTTTCCTCATAAAAACTGGAGTAAGATGCGTGCTATCGCCCCTGTTTTTCAAAATAGCTCTAGACCACGTCTTGGAGAAAATTAATAACTGTAAAGGTATACGCTGGACTTTAAACAGCTCAGTGACTTAGAATATGCGGACAATATATGCCTGCTAGGGCATAACTACCAGGACGTCTAAGAAAACCTCTCGGCGCTCTCAACGGAAGCAGAAAAGATTGGTTTGAAAATCAACATCGCTAAAACCAAGTCCATGCTGATAAATACAAGGAAGAAGATGAGATGAGCCGCAGTTTCACGTATATCGACACTGGTTGGTCTTTAAGGGCCTGATATACTTCCTTGTTGTATATTTGCGATTCATGATTGCCCAGCTGAGAACGTGCAAACGTTTACCTATCTAGAGAGCTTGATAACTGCTGAATGCGACATCCAGATGCGAATTAGGAAAGCCCAGCAAGCATTCAGACAGTTAAAACCGGTATGGGACTCCAGTCAGTACTCGAAAACTACTAAGATCCGTCTCATCCAATCAAATGTCAAATCTGTCCTTGTCTATGGATGCGAAACCTGGAAAATATCCTTGAAGACAAAACTGAAGGTGGCAGTTGACAAATTCCTGCGCAGAATCATAGGTGTCTATTGGCCTGTCAAGAACTGTTGCGAGTAACACATCAAAAGAAGATGGCCGTAGACACCACTGCCTGAAAATGGGGGTGGATCGGGCATACAACATGCAAAGACCTCCACAGCGACTGGAAATCGCTCTCGACTGGAACCCCCAAGGGAAGAGGAATAGAGGGAGACCAGCGCAAACATGGAAAAGAACAGTTCTGGATGAGATTGGGTACTGTAAAGGTATACGCTGGACTTTAAACAACTCAGTGACTTAGAATATGCGGACGATATATGCCTGCTAGGGCATAACTACCAGGACGTCCAAGAAAACCTCTCGGCGCTCTCTACGGAAGCAGAAAAGATTGGTTTGAAAATCAACATCGCTTAAACCAAGTCCATGCTGATAAATACAAGGAAGAAGATGAGATGAGCTGCAGTTTCACGTATATCGACACTGGTTGGTCTTTAAGGGCCTGATATACTTCCTTGTTGTATATTTGCGATTCATGATTGCCCAGCTGAGAACGTGCAAACGTTTACCTATCTAGAGAGCTTGATAACTGCTGAATGCGACATCCAGATGCGAATTAGGAAAGCCCAGCAAGCATTCAGACAGTTAAAACCGGTATGGGACTCCAGTCAGTACTCGAAAACTACTAAGATCCGTCTCATCCAATCAAATGTCAAATCTGTCCTTGTCTATGGATGCGAAACCTGGAAAATATCCTTGAAGACAAAACTGAAGGTGGCAGTTGACAAATTCCTGCGCAGAATCATAGGTGTCTATTGGCCTGACAAGAACTGTTGCGAGTAACACACCAAAAGAAGATGGCCGTAGACACCACTGCCTGAAAATGGGGGTGGATCGGGCATACAACACGCAAGGACTTCCACAGCATCGCCAAAATCGCTCTCGACTGGAACCCCCAAGGGAAGAGGAATAGAGGGAGACCAGCGCAAACATGGAAAAGAACAGTTCTGGATGAGATTGCGAAAACCTGGCTGGAGGTAAAGGCGCTTGCCAAAAACCCGAGGCTGTTGTCGAGGCTCTATGCTCCTCCAAGAGTAATAATAAACATTTACATATATAATAATAGATCTCGGAACAAATTTAAGGGCATTATATATAATTAACAGTTTTTGAACCATGTGCGACTCACCATAAATAACTCAAAGATTATTAACCATTTAAAAATATATTAATTATTATTAAAAAAATTTGAGCACTGCACAGAAGAATTTATTGTATAGGCCAGTATTCCGTGCTGGAGTTTGGGCAAAAAAGAGTTAATTTATTTTATAGTAACTATCATTAATCAATTCAATCAATATTTTATAGTTCAATATTTTTAATAGTATCAATATTTTATAGTTACAATCATTAATCAATTGCTTACGGTTTTGTTTTCAATCAATGTTGCATATTTCATTTATTGGCTCTAGTTAAAATTCACCGTGTATATGTAGGTATATATGTTCAATGTTTGCATGAAAATAGAAACCAATTTACTTAAATATAATTGATTAATTAGACAAATTGCAGTTTTGTATACACATGGAGAACTTGAACTAGACTTAAGTTACAATGCCTAATTACTTATAGTTAATAAGAGGTGCAACAGTCAAAACGCTCAGCAAACTATTCGATGTTTGCGCAATATTGCAACTGGTGATGACTTTAAATTTTGCGCATGCCTCAAACAGTTTGCTGACCGTTTTGACTGCTATTGATAGAAACCTACACTGCTCAAAGCAATTCACTAATTTGTGCCTCCATAAAATTCAAACGGGAAATTACATGCAAATTAAATTACATCTGAAAGGCGCTCTATTTAATTGTTTTAATTGGCCCATATGGAAGTGTCAACATACTTTTAAAGTACCCGTAATAATTAACAACAACTACCAAAATCACGAACCACATTGCAACCACATTGCAACACGAATTTAAATTAATAGGGAATATGCATGTTTTTTTTTTAATATTTTTAATTCACTGTTTACACCGTTATAACATGGTAAAAAATATAAATACTGCTTAAAAATGCTGTAATTAAGTTTAAAAAAATATTTAAAATTGAGAAAAATGTAAACACCGCCATTTTCGCGCGGTTTGTTAACGTCGAAGACCTGGGATCTTTGACGTCATCAACAGATCCATTGTTTACTACAGCTGTTTTCATTTTTTTTTTACGTTTTTGACGTTTATTTTCTGACCAAAAGACAGCAATGATATACAAATGTAAAAAATACGGACCTGTTTATATGGTATGTTACGTCACTTTCGTTTTAACCAATGGTGTTGCGTTTTACAAATTTAAATTTCCCTCGCTTAATTTGCAACTTTTATTATTTATTAATTTTAAATATTTTAAATTTAGAATTGCTTTTATTTATTAATTTTAAGTATTTCAAACCATATTAATTATGAAAATAATGGTTTAGTTCAAATGTCCGGTCAATAAAGATTCGGAAAAAAAATATTTGAACCAAATTTAAATTTCATGCATATTCCCTATTGTTAATGTAAACTTTTGTACTGGGCGCTACAGTCCAATTTGAGTCTTGGCATCTCGTAGCTTCCTCCTCCATTCCTCCCTTTCCCGGGTCACTTCCTTCTATCTTCCTAGTTTAAGGATTCCTCTGTCGTCCTGGTCTACTTCATCCTCCCATCTTTTTCTCGGTCTTCCTATCGGCCTCTTCCCCTCCATTCGGCCGTTCAGAATTCTTTTGGGCATTCTACCATCTGGCATTCTTATAATGGAGAGGCGTTGCAGTTTCACGTATATCGACACTGGTTGGTCTTTAAGGGCCTGATATACTTCCTTGTTGTATCGCCTCCTATATTCTTCATCTTCCCGTACTGGTCCTAGCATCCTTTGGTGGTATTGCGTAACCCTGCATTAACAAAAACTTTGGAACTATTCCACATGTCGCAGGACCTAACACAATGTCAACATACAGATTAGCGTTAAGATTTCCTGGAATTGCAACAAGGTCGGTTCTACTGTCGATACTAATCCCACCTCAAACCATAATTGAACCACCTCCAAATTTTTCGACTTCCTGCCCAGTAGCACCTGCGTAGCTTTCTCCTGGGCGTCTGTAAACACGTACTCGGCCATCGCAACGAGTAATACCGAACATTCACCCGTGAAGAGCACCGACTTTGTCGAAGTGGCCATGCGACATGTTCACGAGCAAAATTCATTCGTGCTATTCTGTGGCGTCGCACAGAGGTTTGGATTTCAAAAATGTTGGCCAAAAATAAAAGGAAGTTTCGGATTTAAAAATTTAATTTAGTGAATTGGAATGTGGGGATTTTCCAGTTCCCTGATTACGAATTTCATAGTATAATTTTAAAATTCAAAATGGCGGATCCAATATGGTCGACCATTTCATTAAAATTTAATCAAAATTTCATATAAATTGGTATTTAAGTGTTTTCAAGGTCGCTGCTTATGAACTTCATTGTATAATTAAAAAAATCAAAATGGCGGATCCAATATGGCCAAACACTTTATTAAAATTTTATCGGATTTTCATATAAATTGGTATATGAGACTTTTCGAGGTCACTGATTACGAATTTAATAATGCAATTTTAATATTCAAAATGGCGGATCCAATTGGCCGATCGCTTTATTAAAACTTGATCGAAATTTCATATAAATTGGTATATGAATATTTTCGAGGTCAGTGATTACTAATCAGTGATTACTGTGTCTGCGTAGATCCCAAAGTAACAAACGTTATTTAGTTTCGTATTTCTAATCTCACATGTACAGAGGCAGACGCGGGCAAGATTTTCTTCTAGATTCTATTACAAAATATCGTAAACTAAATGTTCCATATTTCAATTTCTTGCTACCCGCTCCCGCTGTTACAAGAAAAGCCATCATGTAGACATATCGTTGACATGATTTCTAATGGACGAGAGTATAAATGAATGAAGACGTTATATACGTAAATATTCTACATACCTTCCGTAACACCCTCCATCAAACAGAATTGAAAAAAGACACTCGAGTAAAAACTTACACGCACTTGAATAAACAAAGATATTTCACGTGTGCGCGCTGATCCTTATTTTATTTATTATCCTGAAGGTAACTTTGAAGTGGCGTAGCGTCTCAACCAAAAAAGATATCCCACTGTTATGGGGTTGTCCATTAATCACGTGATGTTTTTTAACAACTTTTCAAGCCTCCCCTCCTCCCTGGTGATAAGTGGTGAGGTTTTAGGTTAAGCCCCCTCCCGTACCTAAAATCACGTATATTTTTTTGGTACAAGTCGCGCGCCGCTTTACGGTTTAAAAATCGCGCGTTCAACGAAAAAATAAATACACGTGATATCTCACTACACCCTCCCTCCCCCATGTGATATTTCGTGATTTCTTTCAAGCCTCACGTGATTAATGGACGATCCCCATTGTGCGCGCTGATCCGACAGGGTAACTTTGAACTTGCGTAGCGTCTCAACCAAAAAAGATATCCCATTTTAGAATAACATACACTGAAGCATCCTCTACTCTACAAGATTCTTTTGAGATAAACACATTCGGTGACTATCATTTTTTCGATTTTTGCCAACTTTTTTCAGATTCAGACCACTGTGCGCCGTCTCAAAGAGGGTTTTCGGACGGATCGCCTTGTCCTCAAATTTGATTCCCTCAACCTATTCCTAATTGTCTGGTTTGATACAGTGACCCCATGCGTCGTCCTGAGGGAAATTAAGAGGTCCTTCGCCGTAGAAACTCCATTGCGAAGACTCGAAATCAGTAAAAATCTATCAGGATTTTGAGTTGTTTTTTTTTTGCTACCTTCCCCACAGCGCCTGGTATATTGACCTGTATCCAAGTACAGCACAATCTTGATAATCCGGCGGTCGGTTAGTCCGGCACGTTCAACAATCGCGTTTTTTTGCCGCTACCCCGGATATAAGGAAACAGGCCCGCTCGTTGCCTTCCTTCCTGCCCCTCCTTCTCTATCTACTCATTCTGCTAGCCGCTCCATTACATCTTGTTTTGTTATTGGTTTGTCGTTTATCGAGTGTGAATGGACTGTATTTAACGAAAAATTAATTTAGTGGTTGAATCAAATCGGGATGGTCCCGTCACTTACCTCAGGGTTTCTCGCGTCTCCGCCTCGTGGTGGAACGTCCTTCCGCCGCCTATTTAAAGGGAGGAAAATGGGAACAATAATAACTATCGGGATTTAGATGGAGGGATACCCTTAAATTGTGTCGTTCCGGACGGGAAAAGCCGCTGCAGCCTTTTGGACCGTGATCGCACCACCCGGTGTAGATATAACATGACATTTATAAATTTGTAATACGTGCACAATGTCGGACGACGTTGTTCGCCCTTTGATTTGCTTGGTCTCGCTTTCCGCGCTCTAAGCATATTGTCGGAAATATAAATTGGCGGCGTGATTAATAAATAATCGCTAGATTTTGGCCCAAGTCGACACACCTGTCCCCTTCTTTTGGTAGATGCCGAAATCGATTCAAATTTCGATTGAAAATATGGATTTATTAAAATTGGCGCGAACAAAGTGTATCTAGTGAATGTAGTTATTTCGTGTACAACGTCAACCAAACGGAAACACGTCACTTTAAGTTTGTGTCAAAAACTGGAGATCATCAATAAACGAGAAACCACGGCAAACCTCGCACGCACTTATGGCGTTGGAAGATCCAAGATCTACGACATCTAAATCAACCGCGAGAAAATCCTCCAATTCAACTTAAAGGAAAGAAAGACAGTTAAAACAGATGATTATCTTGAAATGAAAATTGCCTTATTTAGTTGGTTTATAAGAGCGTGCCCAACATACGCCATTATCGGTAGATATCCTCCGTGTAAAGGCAAAACAATTTTACGAAAAAAATAACCAAGAAAGATGATTTTCGGGCTAGCGATGGCTGGCTCGTTAATTCTAAAAAAAAATTTGGTATTGGTTTCTTAACTGTCACGGGAGAAAAATTATCAAGTGATGGGAAGAAACATCACTTGATAATTTTTCTCATTGATCTCATTGATCTCGTTGATCATTTTCAGAGGACATTGGAATTACAAATCCAAGAATTAGGTTTTTTATTCCTCTTACCACAACAGGTTTATAACGCAGATGAAAGTGGTTTATTCTGGAGGATGCTTCCGCGTAAGACATTTGTACACTGTTCCGAAGAAAGTACCCCAGGAAGAAAAATGTTAAAGTACAAACTGACTTTTATGCCTTGTGAAAATTCCACAGGCACACGCAAACTTTCCTTATTGGTTGTACGAAAAGCCAAGCATCCGTGGGCCTTTAAAAAATGTAACTCACTTACCAGTTACATATAAAAATCAAGGCAAAGGATGGGACACCCGAGATGTGTTTAAAGAATGATTCAAGCAAGATTTTATTCCGGCGGTAAAAGTTTTCTCAAAAGTTCACAACTTGCCTGCTAAAACTTTGCTTCTTCGGGTTAACGCTCCTGGACATCCTAAAGAAGCGGAACTTCACTCGAAAGACCAACAAATTCAAGTCCTCTAAGTGCCTCCAAATTCGACACCACTATTGCAGCCCATGGATCAAAATGTAATTCAGTAAATAAAAATATATAACAAAAAATCTCTAAGTAGGGAAAGATGGTATTTTCTGGATCCTCCTCACTCCTTAACCCCCACTACGTTCTATAAGGGCGCAGGAGATTCCATGTACTGGGAGTTGAGTAAGCATCAGGGGTGTATAGTTGCTTTAATATGAGGGGTTACCGCGATAGAAATAGTTGTCTTATGTTATATGTGAAGTTAGTTGAGGATTTACACAACGGTTGCCTAATCTAATATGAAGGGGTAGCAGGTTTTTTCAACCTCCAAATTTCACCCACCACCGACTAGGGCGGGTCGGTGGTGGGTGAAATTTGGAGGTTGATGAGAAAAATCAAATCTGGTGTCAGAACGGCTCTAGCATTCACCCTAAGAGAGATACCGCCCGGCCATCACCCTCTCAGTAGATGACGTCACCCGCTGCCACGCATATTACCAAACTAATTATCTCGATTCTGATTGGTTGATTAATGAATAAATAACTACAGTTGACCGTGTGTCTCAATTTATATGTAATCTTATGGAAAAGTGTGACTAACAGTAATTTATGAAAATTAACATTACTTCTTATCTAAAACTCGTACAAACTTTTTCTCAACTCAAGCTTCAAACTAATTTTGCGTTTGAACTTGTATGTGACTACTTAATCTAAAATAGTTGATAAGAACCACCGAGTCAGCATTTTCGTATTTCAACTTGTATAAATTCAGATGTTCGGACGTTTTCTTTATAATAAATTTACTAACACACGCCTCGAGCGCGGTCGGATGTTTAGCATTGATAATTATTTTATGGCTATTCAGAACGCGATTGATATTTAAACCTGAGCTCTAAATTCATTAACAATTAAAACTGTATATCTGCGATCAATGTGTAAAAGTTTTCGCAAGCACGGATAATCTTGGTAGCCATAAGGAAGTATGTGATGCCAACCTGAAACTGTACTACAAATGCACCGTTTGCAATTCATCTTTCACAAGAGAAGATAGTCATTGAGCCCGTACAAGTATGAAATCGTGCGTGAGCGTAGATTTCATATACAACTTCAGGAATCATAAGATTCCATGTGAAAGGTTGTGCGGATTTTCGTGTCATCATCTGAGTGAACATCAATCCCGTGAACCATCAATTCTATAGCTGACCACTCCTTTCTTAAACTGACACAAGCTTGGATGATGTTCTGCCGGACCGGCTTCACTGTTGCTTGGAGGTGTTTCTGTGACCGTATATCTCCTGGTGGTGGGGGTTGAGGAGTGAGGAGGATCCAAAATATACCTTTCCCTATATCCCTAATATATCTTTCCCTACTTCTCTACTATCAGACATAATCAAACTTAATCTAAAAACATTAAAAACGTTGTTTTTAATCTCGCGCACAGCTGGAATAAAGTCAAATGTGAGTTCTTGGAAAAAGGTCTGGTCAACACACCAATTCCGTGCAAGCTAACTGCACTCTATAATTGTCTTCGGATTTTGTACAAGAGCTTTGCGATAAATGTTAATTGGATGTTACCCTAACAAACGATAACATAAAAGATTGGCTTGGAGACACCTCCTTAACACAAAAAAACATTTTATTTAAAAAAAATCCATCATTTACAATTAAGAATTTTGAGATTAAAAAATTGAAAGTTACCTCGAAAACGCTCTGTACTGTCATGGCGTGTTGAATGACGTGTCAGTGGATGTAAAACTAATCAAAACAATGGTTTTGCGTATGACAGTAGTCAAGTATTTGTTAATAAAATATTATGATGTTTAAGTTGAGGTTATAGTATTTTAAAGGACGAGTTCAGTAATCGCGATTTTACAGCACGCGTCCAAGTAATGGACAAGCAATGGACAAGCGCTGAAAAACGCCTTACGTACTATTTTTTAAAGCATTTTTTCTATTTTGCGATTGCTATGCCATTTCTAAATAAAAAAAGAGCCATAACCGCACGCATATGAGTGCGGTTATGAGTCCATTACAGACGCAAAATAGGAAAAGTTTTTTTTGGATTCTGATCCGAACAACTGTATCAATTTGACAACAAAAATGTCAAAATGAAAAAATTCTCAAATAGCCTACTCTGTAGCCTACGAAAATCTCAACAACAACAATGGTGTCCCTCATCTACTGACGTAACGTTTTCTGATTGTTCACTATCACGTGAATACCTACTTTAGCAGATTTTATTTTGTAAAAATATTAATAATCTTTATTTTTTTTATTAAATAAAGTTGTCTTTGACGATCCATAAGTAATAATTTATCATTACAAACTGTCATTTGTTCGATTTATTCTTAGTGGAATAGTGTCCATAAAAACCTATTGTACATGAAATATGTAAAACTGTTATTATATCGGTTAACTCTCGATAATCCGGCGGTTGTCTCGTTCCATCTGTGTCGGATCCACAATCACTGAATAACAGACAGGCGTTGAAGTTTCTTGCAACTTCTCCAAGGCTTTCACCATTTTAAATTAATGTTATAGCACGATCAACTTCCACTTCGTTGAGATGCCTCGTTTTCACTTAAGTCAAATTGTCCGTTGCAAATTTTTTCGTCTTTATATTGATCTGAACAAGGCCCTTCTAGCCCTTTGAATCAAATTTGGGATGCATTATTTATGATGCATATAGTTTTGGTAGTTCTTGGTAATTATTGCGGATACTCCGGAAGTTTGCGATGCTGTTAATTCCGTGTGTGTTAATCAACCTTTCTATACACGCGTGTCTGTCTCACAGACCGAAGGGTTCTTAGACTGCTTATTCCGAGAAAACTAGAAAACTGCTTATTCCGAGAAAACACGCTTGAGTGCTCCTGGTGCCGATACCTTCTCAAAACTTTGTGTTGTTTATTCTGTCTAGTTTGAATATACATGATTACTTTTTTTAATTTTTTTTTTAATTTCGTTATATTTTTATTTTATTATTATTATTATTTTTTTAGCCATGTAATAAAATATATAATCTGTTGTCACATAGATTTATTTTAAACTGAATTTGTATTTAAAATTTAGTGTTAAATTCAAATTATTTACAAGTCGGTGTCTCAGACCGACGCGTGTATTTGTGTCATAAAAAAAACGCGTGTATAGGAAGGTTAATTACAGTCGAGACCTTACAACTCGAGTTATGTACTATACTTTATCTACGCCCACACTAATTTGTTTCTGTTTAATAAGAACAATATGTTTGATGTAACAAATTTATTTCTTATTAGGTTATGCTTACATTGAATTGAAAAATTCACTTTGTTTTTTACCACACTTATATTATGTAAAAATGTTATATAACTTATTATTCACAGTTATATAAATTTCTACACATATCACGACTCGAGTTTCGACGTTTGACGGTCATTTTCAAGTCTAACTTGAAAATGACCGTCAAACGTCGAAACTCGAGTCGTGATATGTGTAGAAATTTATATAACTGTGAATAATAACTTACATTGAATTGAAAAATTCACTTTGTTTTTTACCACACTTATATTATGTAAAAATGTTATATAACTTATTATTCACAGTTATATAAATTTCTACACATATCACGACTCGAGTTTCGACATTTTCAAGTTAGACTTGAAAATGACCGTCAAACGTCGAAACTCAAGTCGTGATATGTGTAGAAATTTATATAACTGTGAATAATAAGTTATATAACATTTTTACATAATATAAGTGTGGTAAAAAACAAAGTGAATTTTTCAATTCAATGTAAGTATGGATTACCACGTAGTAACTGTCGCAACCATCCTATTCATTATTAGGTTATGTTTATTTAATTATTATTATTTAATATTAAAATAAACAAACAGTTGTATTTTCATATATAACTGTTACTCGACATTATTTAACTTGAAAGAAATGATAAGAAATACATTCTTAATGGTTACATACCTTATTACTTAGTACTTATTTGGGTTAAACTGGATTAAGAGTGTTCACAGATATAGGCAACCCAATGTACGCAATGTCAATTTCCGTTAGTTTGAATTGTGACACGGGGCGCGCTGAACGTATAAGGACGTAATAGCAGCTCTCAACCAATCAACGAATCGTAAACCAAACGCACGTGTGTGTTATCAATCATCTTATCATTAATCGCGGACTGTTACATACGTGTGTGTTATGATGTATTTACATAGTCAAAAAATAAAATAATAGTCAAAAGATAAAATAATTAAATAGAGCGTCTTACAGATGCACTTAATTTTATTTGCATGTAATTTCCCGTTTGAATTTTATGGAGGCACAAATTAGTGACCCGCAAATTGTTTTGAGTATTTAATAATAATATTTAGTAGCCAACTAAAAATAAACCTATTTAGTAATATTTAGAATACATTAGCCACACTGAATTACACTAGACAGAACAATATGACATCAATTATAGTTTATATTAATTAAAACAAAAGATACTAATTTTTTAATGTATAAATAGAGCATGTAGATAATATTAAAAAGATATATCCCAAGAACTGAATATCTGTACTGATACTGCACTATTTAGGGTATGTATTTTGTATATAGTATTATAGTTTTGTTTTTATGCATGTATTTAGATTCCTTTCCCTAGACCTCAATAAATAGTAGAAATAATTGCGTAACGTTTTCATTCATTCATTACCCATGCTTTTTATACCACTTTATTCATTGATGAATTATGAACTGTATAGCTGTAAGATCACTTATGCGCATGTTAGTTTAGTAAAAGTGTGTCGCAGGCTCTCTGTGGCGGTACGTGAGATCTTCAATGTCGTTATCTGGGTACATGCCTCCATTGTGCGATCCAGTGGATGGGCATCTCTTGCTGGATGGCGGATACGTTAATAATTTGCCAGGTAAGTTTAGTAAACAATATTTTAGCAGTAAGTGCGAACAAGGTAGGCTAGTTTATTTCCTCAACGCTCAACTTTAGTCGGTCATTCTTTCCTCTCTGTGCCGCAACTACTTCGATAAGGTAACCAATCACAATGCGAAATTTGTTTGAATGTGGGATGGATGAATATACATTTTTTTTTTTTTTGGGAATAACTGTATCTGGAGGAGGCTTGGTTTTTCTAGCTCTTTTAACACTCTCCCCTCCGTTTCTTTGTATTTTTGTGTCGTATGTGTGTCACATTAAAACATATAGTGATCGAAAATTAAAAGAAAATGTTTCATCCGCAAATTATTTGAATGTATTATGTTACGAACAGGTTTTATGTGGAGATATATTCGTGCCAGCATGACATTTGTTGGCATATTTCCACCGATGTGTGATCCTGTAGATGGACATTTTCTTGTAGATGGATGCTACATTAATAACGTGCCAGGTATATAACATTGTAATTTGTACTCTTATTAGTTTTTGATGAATTAAAGGTAAGTTTTTTTTTAATTTCTATTTTTTACGTTATAAAACACATGATTTAAACACTATTATAAAGTTTATATCCAACAATTTTTATATCTAAACTCTGTCCGGCGAGAGAATGCAGCTGTACTGCGCTGAGGTATGAGGGGCAAGAGACGCGCCGAGGTACGCGCAGATTAGTTTGAGTTAAGAAATATGCGTCAGTTTTTCAAATACGGATAACTAAACACCGCGCACTCGAAATAAAGTGGGGGTATGCAATGGAATGCATTCTCTCGCCAGACAGAGTACAGTTAAACTACGAAAATTAACGCTATTTAGATATTTATTCTTATTATTAATATAAATATTACATCTAATATAAATATTAAAACAAAAATATAGATATAAACTTTGTAATTACATGTTTTGTAATGTTTTATTTTGTGTTATTTGTAATTCTTGTATTTTTCAGCGGATGTAATGCGTAGTCAAGGAGCTAGTCATATTATAGCAATAGATGTAGGATCTGTGGATGATCAGGATTTGACGAATTACGGTGATGATTTGTCAGGATGGTGGTTACTTTGGAAACGATGGTATCCATTCACGAAACCAGTCAAAGTGCCCAATTTACCAGATATTCAATCCCGATTGGCATACGTTAGTTGTGTCAGGCAATTAGAGGTAATTTTATTAAGTTTCATTATTATCCTACATCAGGGGTGGCAAACCTTTTTCCGGCCGCGTGCCATTTTTTTTAAATTTTCCAAGTAGCCAAGTCTACTTTTCTACTTTTATAATGTGATAGTGACCGTATTAGCGTGTATATTGGACGTGTTTTGTGCGACTTTTGAAATTACGGGCAAACCAATCGACGAATTTTGATAAAACGTTGTATGATTTGATATTCTTACGAAATCACAAATTTCAAAATTGTAGCTTTGTAAATACGGCTTTCGTGTTTTTTTTTTGTTTGTAAATTTTTATGCTTCTTTTGCAATTACGGACAAACCAATCGACGGATTTTAATGAAACTTGGTTTGAATTGATATTCTTGCAAGATAACTACCAAATTTGAAAATTGTAGCTTTGTAAATACGGCTTTGGTAAAATTTGGAAATTTTTGTGGCGCCTTTTGCAATTACAGGCAAACCAATCGACGGATTTTGATGAAACGTAGTATGATCGGATATTCGTACGAGGTCCCACAAATTGCCAAATTTCAATATTGTAGTTTTGTAAATACGGGTTTTGTGAATTTTTGAGGTTTGTAAATTTTTGTGCGTCTTTTGCAATTACAGACAAATCAATCAACGGATTTTAATGAAACTTGGTATGATTTGATATTCGTACGAGGTCTCACAAATTCCCAAATTTCAAAATTGTAGCTTTGTAAATACGGGTTTTGTGAATTTTTGAAGTTTGTAAATTGTTGTGCGCCTTTTGCAATTACAGACAAACCAATCGACGGATTTTGATGAAACTTGGTATCATTTAATATTCTTTCGAAATCTCACAAATTGCCAGATCTCAAAATTGTAGCTTTGTAAATACGGCTTTTGTGAATTTTTGAAGTTTGTAAATTTTTGTGCGCCTTTTGCAATTACGGACGAACCAATGGACGGATTTTGATGAAACTTGGTATGATTTGATATTCTTGAGAAATCTCACAAATTGCCAGATCTCAAAATTCTAGCTTTGTAAATCCGGTTTTGGCGAAATTTGGACATTTTTGTGCGCCTTTGGCAATTACAGGCAAACCAATCCATGGATTTTGATTAAACGTGATATGATTTGATATTCCAACGATATCCCACAAATTGCCAGATTTCAAAATTGTAGCTTTGTAAATACGGGCTTTGTGAATTTTTGAAGTTTATTAAATTTTTGTGCGCCTTTTGCAATTACAGACAAACCAATCGAAGAACTTTCATGAAACTTGGTATAATTTGTTATTCTTATGAGATCTCACAAATTCCCAAATTTCAAAATTGTAGCTTTGTAAATACGGGTTTTGTGAATTTTTGAAGTTTGTAAATTGTTGTGCGCCTTTTGCAATTACAGACAAACCAATCGACGGATTTTGATGAAACTTGGTATCATTTAATATTCTTTTGAAATCTCACAAATTGCCAGATCTCAAAATTGTAGCTTTGTAAATACGGCTTTTGTGAATTTTTGAAGTTTGTAAATTTTTGTGCGCCTTTTGCAATTACGGACGAACCAATCGACGAATTTTGATGAAACTTGGTATCATTTAATATTCTTGCGAAATCTCATAAATTGCCAGATCTCAAAATTGTAGCTTTGTAAATACGGCTTTTGTGAATTTTTGAAGTTTGTAAATTTTTGTGCGCCTTTTGCAATTACGGACGAACCAATGGATGGATTTTGATGAAACTTGGTATGATTTGATATTGAAACTTGATATGATTCTTGAGAAAGCTCACAAATTGCCAGATCTCAAAATTCTAGCTTTGTAAATCCGGTTTTGGCGAAATTTGGACATTTTTGTGCGCCTTTTGCAATTACAGGCAAACCAATCCGTGGATTTTGATGAAACGTGATATGATTTGATATTCCAACGATATCCCACAAATTGCCAGATTTCAAAATTGTAGCTTTGTAAATACGGGCTTTGTAAATTTTTGTGCGCCTTTTGCAATTACAGACAAACCAATCTATGAACTTTCATGAAACTTGGTATGATTTGATATTCTTATGAGATCTCACAAATTCCCAAATTTCAAAATTGTAGCTTTGTAAATGCGGCTTTTGTGAATTTCTGAAGATTGTAAATTTTTGTGCGCCTTTTGCAATTACGGACAAAACAATCGACGGATTTTGCTAAAACGTGGTATAATTTGATATTCTTACTAGATCTCACAAATTCCCAAATTTTAAAATTGTAGCTTTGTAAATACGGCTTTTATGAATTTTTAAAATTTGAATTTTTTTGTGCGCCTTTTGCAATTGCGGACAAAAGTAGATTTAGAAACTTAAAAATTTATTTTAGAAAAGATAGTTTAACAAATTTAGAGGGCATGCGTTAGAAGTAGTTCCCGTGACAATAAAATTTTCCTACGTGTCAGCTGTGACACGCGTGCCATAGGTTCGCCACCACTGTCCTACATTATACTAAAAGAGTAATGAGCCAACCGTCACTGAACAAAAAAGGGGGCGCGAAAACACGATTTTTTGTAAAAAAATTTAAAATTATTTAAATATTACGTAACGTAATATTTACGTAATCTTATACAACTGGTTTGCAAAAGATTCAAGTATTTTTTAAAAATAATTTCACCCATCTACCGTTTCCGGGGGTGGCGGGGTGAATTTTTCAAGCTTTATCTCTTTTTCACTCACAACTCGGACAGTTTTTGTGGCACGGACGTGGTTCCGGTGCCGCTGTGTCCGGAACGTCGCCACACATCCAACTGTTAACTCACTTTTCGATATTTTTTACTTACAATTTTTGGCAAGTGCGAAAAACTCACTTTTTTTCGTCAAAAACAATTCGTCATTTTTGGACGCCTAAATGACGCGATCCGGAAGTCTCATCGAAAATCGCCGTTCGTGGGGTCGTTCGTCTATTCTTTTGCTACAAAAATCTGATGCACGGATTCTCCCAGACCGTGGGGGTCGTCGGAGGCGGTGTTTTAGTCGGAGGAACCGGGTTCGCAGAAAAATGTAAATAACGTCGCCGAAAAAAGTAGCGCGGCGAAGAGCAAATGTTGCTAAAAAGTTTTCTACCGGAATCCTTTCGTGAATTTAATTTTCCCTGGGCATCTTCGCCGTGACCTCCGTAAAAGTGGTAATTTTTGTAATACAAACTTTTGGGATCTGTGTGGGGAAGCGTTCGGCCTAAATCAGCACGTCATGACGGAATCGCAAATTTCGATCAATTCTGACTGACGTGTGGCGTTTCCTGAATTTCACCTGCGGGACCGCAACATGTGGGTTTTTATAAAGGTTAAACAAAGCTTTTATGCCGCAGATCTTCAGTGTTTTAACCGCGCGTCTTTATTGCTTTAACTGTGAATGTCCATCCACACGTTGCGCATCCCCGTTTCGTCCTCCGTCCTGCCGTGTCCCTCCAGGGGGTCAAAACCCCCCGAAAATCTAGGTTTTTGCGGAAACGGCGGAGGCGACGGCGGGATGGTACATTTTTCTGGTGTAGAACCGAGGCCCTGTCGAGCGGAGACATTTTCGCGACTCAACTCCACCAGGTTCGAACGCACCAGACCGAAACCTAAAATCACGATTTTTTTACCTTCGAGGCGCATTTTTCGTTGGATCTCAAAAATTCTTCCCGGATCCTCTTGCTGCCACCGCGCAACATTTTTAGAGCCGTGCTGTGACGTCCCGTTCACCTGGTGCAAGAGACCTGGTGTGTTTTTTTTACCGATTATGCAATCATCTCCACGGACGCCCTAAACTTACTTAAGGGGCTCTAGGTCGTTACTTCGTACTAAACGAGTAACGAGCCTTCACTGAACAAAAGTGGGGTCGAAAAATGACGATTTTTTTTAAATTATAAAAAATGGGTTAAAAATGTTTTGGTGGTTTGCGGGCGAAAAATTTCTATTCTTAAGTCTGTGAGCTTCATCAATAACACAAATCCTCCAATTAAAACCTTTTAGGTCAGCAAAATCCGTAACGATGATTTCAAACGTCGTAATTAAAATATTAAATTTAGTAATGTCTTTGATAACATTCCCTTTTTCGTTTTTATAATACATTTCGTATTCTTGCAACATATTTCTGCTGGCTGAAGACCCGTGATAAACAACAACATTCATATTAGTCCATCCTTCAATTTCTCTTTGCCAATTAGGAATGGTAGATAATGGAGCAATTACTAGAAACGGTCCTCTGATTCCATGTTCGTGCACAGCGTGCAGGAATGTTAAACTTTGAATAGTTTTACCTAAACCCATCTCATCAGCCAATATACAGTTTCTGTTATTAAACCACGAGAAAGTTAACCAATTTAACCCTTCTAATTGGTACTCCCTTAAACTATTTCCGCCTTTGTATATTGGAGATTTATCTAATTTTTCCCATGCTTCGGGGTTTGGACGCCTTTTAATTTTCCACTTATCTCTTGGTGGAATGGCCGAGAATATTTCATATTGTTTAATTTTTAGTGGGTCGACATCTTCTTCAAGTTCCCATGTACTATCTTCATATTGTAAAGATCTCCATTTCACTAAATAATGTTTAACAGTTTCTTTGGTGAGGGGATCTGTATGTACAGCAGCGTATATGAAACTTGGTATGATTTGATATTCTTGAGAAAGCTCACAAATTGCCAGATCTCAAAATTGTAGCTTTGTAAATCCGGTTATGGCGAAATTTGGACATTTTTGTGCGCCTTTTGCAATTACAGGCAAACCAATCCATGGATTTTGATGAAACGTGATATGATTTGATATTCCAACGATATCCCACAAATTGCCAGATTTAAAAATTGTAGCTTTGTAAATACGGGCTTTGTGAATTTTTGAAGTTTGTAAATTTTTGTGCGCCTTTTGCAATTACAGACAAACCAATCGATGTACTTTCATGAAACTTGGTATGATTTGATATTCTTATGAGATCTCACAAATTCCCAAATTTCAAAATTGTAGCTTTGTAAATACGGGTTTTGTGAATTTTTGAAGTTTGTAAATTGTTGTGCGCCTTTTGCAATTACAGACAAACCAATCGACGGATTTTGATGAAACTTGGTATCATTTAATATTCTTTCGAAATCTCACAAATTGCTAGATCTCAAAATTGTAGCTTTGTAAATACGGCTTTTGTGAATTTTTGAAGTTTGTAAATTTTTGTGCGCCTTTTGCAATTACAGACAAACCAATCGATGTACTTTCATGAAACTTGGTATGATTTGATATTCTTATGAGATCTCACAAATTCCCAAATTTCAAAATTGTAGCTTTGTAAATACGGGTTTTGTGAATTTTTGAAGTTTGTAAATTGTTGTGCGCCTTTTGCAATTACAGACAAACCAATCGACGGATTTTGATGAAACTTGGTATCATTTAATATTCTTTCGAAATCTCACAAATTGCTAGATCTCAAAATTGTAGCTTTGTAAATACGGTCTTTGTGAATTTTTGAAGTTTGTAAATTTTTGTGCGCCTTTTGCAATTACGGACGAACCAATGGACGGATTTTGATGAAACTTGGTATGATTTGATATTCTTGAGAAAGCTCACAAATTGCCAGATCTCAAAATTCTAGCTTTGTAAATCCGGTTTTGGCGAAATTTGGACATTTTTGTGCGCCTTTTGCAATTACAGGCAAACCAATCCATGGATTTTGATGAAACGTGATATGATTTGATATTCCAACGATATCCCACAAATTGCCAGATTTCAAAATTGTAGCTTTGTAAATACGGTCTTTGTGAATTTTTGAAGTTTGTAAATTTTTGTGCGCCTTTTGCAATTACAGACAAACCAATCGAAGAACTTTTATGAAACTTGGTATGATTTGATATTCTTATGAGATCTCACAAATTCCCAAATTTCAAAATTGTAGCTTTGTAAATGCGGCTTTTGCAATTACGGACAAACCAATCGACGGATTTTGATGAAACTTGGTATGATTTGATATTAATGCGAAATCTTACAAATTGCCACATTTTAAAATTGTAGCTTTGTAAATACGGCTTTCGTGTATTTTGTATTTTTTGTGCGCCTTTTCAAATTACGGACAAACCAATCGGCGTATTTTGATAAAACTTGTTATAATTTGATATTGTTACGAGATCTCACAAATTTCCAAATTTTAAAATTGTAGCTTTGTAAATACGGCTTTTGTGAATTTTTGAAGTTTGTAAATTTTTGTGCGCCTTTTGCAATTACGGACAAAACAATCGACGGATTTTGCTAAAACGTGGTATAATTTGATATTCTTACGAGATCTCACAAATTCCCAAATTTTAAAATTGTAGCTTTGTAAATACGGCTTTTATGAATTTTTAAAATTTGAATTTTTTTTTGCAATTGCGGACAAAAGTAGATTGAGAAACTTAAAAATTTATTTTAGAAAAGATGGTTTAACAAATTTAGAGAGCATGCGTGAGAAGTAGTTCCCGTGCCAATAAAATTTTCCAACGTGTCAGCTGTGACACGCGAGCCATAGGTTCACCACCAGCGTCCTACATTATACTAAAAGAGTAATGAGCCGCCACTGAACAAAAAAGGGGGCACGAAAACACGATTTTTTTCTGGTGTAGAACCGAGGCCCTGTCGAGCGGAGACATTTTCGCGACTCAACTCCACCAGGTTCGAACGCACCAGACCGAAACCTAAAATCACGATTTTTTTACCTTCGAGGCGCATTTTTCGTTGGATCTCAAAAATTCTTCCCGGATCCTCTTGCTGCCACCGCGCAACATTTTTAGAGCCGTCCTGTGACGTCCCGTTCACCTGGTGCAAGAGACCTGGTGTGTTTTTTTTACCGATTATGCAATCATCTCCACGGACGCCCTAAACTTACTTGAGGGGCTCTAGGTCGTTACTTCGTATTAAACGAGTAACGAGCCTTCACTGAACAAAAGTGGGGTCGAAAAATGACGATTTTTTTTTAATTATAAAAAATGGGTTAAAAATGTTTTGATGGTTTGCGGGCGAAAAATCTCGACGTCTTTACCCCTTTATAACTCGTCGCCGCGGCGCCCGCCGGCGGCGCCGCTTCACTGCCGCAAAGCCAAAGGTTCAATCTAAAGAACTGCGTCGGAAAAATCGCAAGTCTCCGCGGCACGTTGAAGGCAGACGACGGTAAACTTGAAAGTGCACTTTTACAGTGCACACTGCACATTTATGTAGATATTTCCGGCCCTACGGAGGTGCGGATCGGTTTTTTAGATCCCTGCATCTATCCTGCGCGATACCAACCCAAATTCTCGCCCCTGACCGTCGAACTCGCTAATTGCTGGCCAAAGAGGCTGTTGCGGATTTTTTTTCGGCATTTCGGCGAGCACCGGGTGAAAGGAGCGACGCAGGAAGCCGCGGGCGGCATCGCCCCGTGCCGCAAAAGACTGATTCCGCCGCGCGGCGAGGGGGGTAATTGTCAAAAAAACCGAGCAAAAAAAGAGGGGTATTTTCCGACGTCGGCAGCTCGACGACGACGGCTCGGATCGCGAACCCTTAAATGTAAGGGAGGCGCGGGCGTCCTAGCGTTTCGAGTCGCTACGCCCAGAAACGGCGACACTGCAGCGGTCAGATTGACCCCACCTTTCATTAAAGATTTCGCTGTTTGGGCCGATACGTTTCGATCTGTGGCGGGCGACTCCGTGGTTTTAGCGACGCATCGCCCGTACCAAAATGCGTGTCTCGGCGGGGCCCACGTGCCGGTCAACTTGAAATTTCAAAAATGCGACTTCCTGGTGTCCCAAATCGACATACATTTTTTCTCCGTGCAGATTAACAATTATAAATGGGCGTCGCGACGCTATTCCGCGACGAGCAATTATGGGTGCCGAAAGCCAAAACACCGTTCTACAATCCACGGAAAAAATCTAAAACATTCACCGGGGCGCTTCAAAAATTTGGACGTTTTACTATCGTCACTTGTTTCGTGGAATACGGCGAGTTTCGGCGGGCGTCGCGACGGTTGCAAACGACGCAGCGCGATGTCGCTTGCAGTAAAAGATGAAACGTTCAATTCCCTGCGGGAATCGCGCGATACCGTTCCCGCAGATCTCAAGTTGACGATTCTGTGAGAGTTTTCCTGTACGTCCAAAAAACGTCGTTTTTATGGCGTTGCGACGTCATCTTCAACGCTATCCAGATTAAACGCGCAAACAAACTTATAGGTTCTATGGCCGATCGAACGGCAGTTTTCTCGGGATTTTTTTCGTGCAGATCTAGCAAAAAATTAGGTTTTTTTATGATATGTTTTACAACGTTCCGCCCCCGCAAGAAGCGGCTGTAGGTGCATTTTAACATTTCTTCACTTTTTCATAAAAAACTCCTTTCCTCTCGCATGTGGAAAAGGGAAAATACCATTTTAGGTTTAGTTCTACAATAGAAAAAGGCATTTTCCCGTTTCGCCGGGCTCGTTCTTTTGGGCACAAGTGTCACACAGCGTCCCCCAGGTGCCAAAAACTAAAAACTGTTTTTTGAAATTTGATAAGCAACTTTGGTTTAAACACTTAAAAACTTAATGAAGTCGGAACACAGTCTGAATATATAAATATATTCAAACTTTCCAGAGCTCTATAATATTATTCAGTCTTTTTACGACCACCAAAACAAATGTCATGTCAAATTTGTAAGTTAGTTACCAACCCTCAGTGCTCTATAATATTATTGAGTCTGGGGAGCACTATAATATGATTGAGTCTGGGGAGCTCTATAATATTATTGAGTCTGGGGAGCTCTATAATATTATTGAGTCTGGGGAGCTCTATAATATTATTGAGTCTGGGGAGCTCTATAATATTATTGAGTCTGGGGAGCTCTATAATATTATTGAGTCTGGGGAGCTCTATAATATTATTGAGTCTGGGGAGCTCTATAATATTATTGAGTCTGGGGAGCTCTATAATATTATTGAGTCTGGAGAGCTCTGTAATATTATTGAGTCTGGGGAGCTCTATAATATTATTGAGTCTGGAGAGCTCTATAATATTATTGAGTCTGGGGAGCTCTATAATATTATTGAGTCTGGGGAGCTCTATAATATTATTGAGTCTGGGGAGCTCTATAATATTATTGAGTCTGGGGAGCTCTATAATATTATTGAGTCTGGGGAGCTCTATAATATTATTGAGTCTGGGAAGCTCTATAATATTATTGAGTCTGGGGAGCTCTATAATATTATTGAGTCTGGGGAACTCTATAATATTATTTATTGAGTCTGGGGAGCTCTATAATATTATTGAGTCTGGGGAGCTCTATAATATTATTGAGTCTGAGGAGCTCTATAATATTATTGAGTCTGGCGAGCTCTATAATATTATTGAGTCTGGGGAGCTCTATAAAATTATTGAGCCTGAGGAGCTCTATAATATTATTGAGTCTGGTGAGCTCTATAATATTATTGAGTCTGGGGAACTCTATACTATTATTGACTCTGAGGAGCTCTATAATATTATTGAATCTGGGGAGCTCTATAATATTATTGTGTCTGGGGAGCTCTATAATATTATTGAGTCTTGGGAGCTCTATAATATTATTGAGTCTGGGGAGCTCTATAATATTATTGAGTCTGGGGATCTCTATAATATTATTGAGTCTGAGGAGCTCTATAATATTATTGAGTCTGGGAAGCTCTATAATATTATTGAGTCTGGGGAATTCTATAATATTATTGAGTCTGAGGAGCTCTATAATATTATTGAGTCTGGGAAGCTCTATAATATTATTGAGTCTGGGGAACTCTATAATATTATTTATTAAGTCTGGGGAGCTCTATAATATTATTGAGTCTGGGGAGCTCTATAATATTATTGAGTCTGGGGAGCTCTATAATATTATTGAGTCTGGGGAGCTCTATAATATTATTGAGTTTGAGGAGCTCTATAATATTATTGAGTCTGGGAAGCTCTATAATATTATTGAGTCTGGGGAGCTCTATAATATTATTGAGTCTGGGGAACTCTATAATATTATTTATTGAGTCTGGGGAGCTCTATAATATTATTGAGTCTGGGGAGCTCTATAATATTATTGTCTTCTTAAAACTAACAAAACCTATCTCATGTGAAAGTTATTTACTAGCCCTCAGTCCACTTTCGTGGCACTAAACAAGAACTGGAAAAATAACATAAACGTTACTTTCCGTTAACTTAAGTGAATAGCCATCTGCAGACGCATTTCGAGATTTATCTCTCATCAGTGCAGCTTTGCTGTTATGAATTATAACTTGTAAAACACTTACTTGAAACCCACAGTTCTTGTTTAGCGCCACGAAAGTGGACTGAGGGCTAGTAAATAACAAATTTCAAACGTGATTTGTTTTGGTAGTCCTAAAAAGGACTCAATAATATTATAGAGCTCTGGAAAGATTGAATATATTTATATATTCAGGCTGTGTTCCGACTTTATTAAGTTTACTAATTTTCTCTATTTTTCATATTTGTTTTTTTTTGTTTTGTAATGGAAATATTTATTTGATAGGAAGTAAAAACCAGTGATTATTGTGAATATGTTCGTCCTCCGATTGACCAGTACAGGACGCTCCAGTTCGGGAGTTTCGATGAAATAAAAGAAGTGGGTTATCAGCACGGGAAGACTTATTTCGAAGCGAAACGCAGATCCGGAGAAATGCCGCAGTTCAAGTCTACGGAAGCGCGGAAATCGCTCATGTTCCCTCAACATCCGGTCCTCTCAGGTTACACTTTCACCGATTTGGCACAAATGGTTTGCAAAATCCGGAGGTAATTTAACGATTTGCAAATGGAGTTTTCGCTCTCTCATTGCATGCATACATTGTTTCAGGTACGACGACGATGAATCTTCAAACTCGGACAGTGATGAATATGATGAGATCGAGGATAATCGCGGTTATGCTTCCGAACCATCCGTTGGCAGCGGTGTAAGTATTATTTAAAATTGTTTTTTTTTAAGAGATTTGTATGACGACGTCTCGGCATTTTTGCCTCAGTTCACGTCGTCGACGTATGCCGATTATATTCGCGAGAAATTAAAGTGAACTGAGGAGAAACTGGAATGAGAAATTAGACAAAGAGAATGAAAAAGAGAATGAGAAATTAGCTCAAGATAAACGAAGAGAAAACAAAAATCATGGTTAGTGGGAAATCAGATACAAAAGTAAACATTGAGCTAAATGGAAAGGCGGCAATAGAACAAGTTGACACCTTTAAATACCTTTACACCTTTAGAGTACGTTTAAATAGTAAGGGAAAGCATGAACTAGAAATTAATGACAGAATAGAGAGTTCAGCGAGGGTGTACCACAGCCTCAAAAATAGTTTTCTGGGAAAGAGAAGTTTCACTAAAAGCAAATGAGTATATGCAGAGCTCGTACCAATACTAACGTTAGGGTGCGAAAGCTGGGTTTTAACGAAGACCTTAGAGAACAAGATCCAAAGTATTGAAATTAAATACCTAAGAAGAGTGTTAGGAGTCACAAGACGAGATCGCGTAAGAAATGATACCATCAGAGAACAGTTAAAGGTGCAACCAGTAGCACAGCCGATCGAGAACTGCCAACTGAGATGATATGGTATGGTATACACATATGGTATGGTGTACACCTCAAGCGAATGGAGGACAAAAGACCAGTCAAGAGAGTGTGGGAAGCTAAAGGTCAAAAAAAAAGAAAAGTAGAGGAAGACCAAAGACAACATGGAATCAAAACATAGAGAAAATAGTAGAGGACAGAGGACTCACAATGGTTCAAGCATTTATGCTTCGAACGATGGATAGCTCTCGTATAGACTCTAGATCATCATCAGCCATTTCTCGTCCACTGCTGGACATGGGCCTCCTTCAAGTGTTTCCACTGTCTTCTGTTTTGCGCGGTGCTAATCCAGTTTTCCTCTAGATAGACTCTAGATACTCATATCTACAAACATGCTATCATGCATGTCAAGTTGGAAGAGGATTGGGTTACGGGAGAAATAGTCAGGAACGGCATCCGAGAAGGCGATACCACCTCACACGTAGCGTTGGAGACCGCATTTTAAAAACTATCCTGGGATCGAAAGGGAGTCGACATCGATGGTAGCCTTAATCACCAACCTTTTGCCGACGATATTGTACTTACCAATAGCGGCTCAGATGAACTAAGGATATTGCTATGTGAACTCGAAGAATCGGTGGGGCTGAAAATGAATCTTTTGAAAACTAAAACATAATGGTTACCATCGGTAATTATACAATCGTCCTGCCACAGGGAAGCGTTCTGGCACCACTACTCTTCTATATATATATATATATATATATATATATATATATATATATATATATATATATATATATATATATATATATATATATATATATATATATATATATATATATATATATATATATATATATATATATATATATATATATATATATATATATATATATATATATATATATATATATATATATATATATATATATATATATATATATATATATATATATATATATATATATATATATATATATATATATATATATATATATATATATATATATATATACCAACCACCAACCCCTTCCTGAAGGAACAAAGAGATATATATGCAGACGATAGGGCAACCACATCACATCATCAGAGAAAACATTCGAAGAGGTGGAACAACGACTGAGTGCGGCCTTAGTAGGGTTAGTTTCGTACTAGAGAAATAACCAGCTGAAGCCAAACCAAACAAAAACGCGGGTATGTGCCTTCCATCTCAAGAACAAGCAGGCCGGCAGAAAACTGCAGATCGAATGGAAGGGAGTACCATTGGAGCACTGTCCCAACCCTAAATACTTGGGCGTAACACTGGACAGGGCCTTAACATTCAAGCGCCACTGCCTTGCGCCAAACACCAAACTGAATGTTAGCGGAAGAAACAGTATAGTCCGCAAGCTGACAAGCTCTAATTGGGGAGCGCAACCCAGGGTTCTCAAAACTTCAGCACTCGCCCTCTGTCACTCCGCCGGCGAGTATGCATGCCCGGTTTGGTATAGCTCAGTTCACGCAAAACAAATTGATGCCGCCCTCAACGAGACAAGCAGAATCATCACCGGATGCTTAAAGCCAACAACCCTGAACAAAATCCTCCACCTAGCTGGCATCGCTCAGCAGCAGCAGCTCTTAAAGAACGATCCAAAGCAGCAGTATCTGCACGCCACACCCTCTATCGCCTCCAACCGGCCCACCTGCGACTAAAATCAAGGCGAAGCTTCCTGAGATCGACAGAGGATTACGAGGAACCTAAAACCAGAGTGGACCTTCGGGGAAAGACCTCAAACCAACATTGGATGAAGCCGAATGAAGAACTGGCACCAGGAGGCGGTGAAAACTGGGAAATCTGGAAGGCGCTAAACAGACTGCGGACGGACACGGCGAGATCAAGAGATAAGTGGGGCTACCCTGCGGATTCCAATCTCTGCGATTGTGGCGAACTGCAAACCACGCAACATATGTACACTTGTCCGCTGTGCCTCGCTAGATGTACCATAGATGACCTTATGGCAGCGAAGCCGAACGCAATTGACGTCGCCCGCTTCTGGGCAAAAAATGTTTAGCTCACGTCTGAAGTGACGATAGTGCCATTTTTCGGTTTAGGGCTTCTACTTTGTTTCTATAGAACGAATGCTTCAGCGACCATATAGGTGCACCATAGAGGATAGTTGAGAACGCCGCGAACATTATTATTCGAGCGCTCTCCATAGGTTTGGGGTGATCCTAGTCAGAACCATCAGCGATATCTCGACTTTCTCCCACTTAATCTTAATGTATGCGGGTATACCCCCAGGCCTATCCTGTTATACCCTCTGATATATCCTGGTATACCCCGAGACTCGGAAACACTAACATTAACACAGAGAACTGTTAATAAAATAAGAATAACTCAACGAGCCATGGAGAGGTCCATGTTAGGAGTAACATTGCGAGACAAAATCAGAAATGAAGAACTACGCAGAAGAACAAAAGTTACGGATGCAATTGAAAGAGTCACACGCCTAAAATGGAACTGGGCTGGTCACGTTGGAAGAATGTCTGACAACAGATGGTCGAAGAGAATACTAGAATGGCGCCCCAGAGACGAAGCACATAGAAACAGAGGACGGACGATTTAAGAAGGATTTCGACGAATTGGATCTAAGATGCCCAAGACCGAACAAGATGGTCTAGGTCAGTGGTGTCGAAACTATGGTACGCGTGTCATAGCTGGCACGCATGAAAATTGTATTGGCACGCGAACTATTTCTCACGCGTGCCTTCTAAACTAAAACCTTCTACTTTTCTAAAAAAAGTTTCTCAATCCACTTTTGTGCAACATCAAAGGTGTAAAATATAAGACGTGTTATATTCAGGCTAATACGGTAATTGATTTTTACTATCAGAAATGTTCATTTGTTGTAAAAGTTACCTGACACGTCAACATTGCAAAATGTGTAAATTTAAAAAGAAAATGGCACGCGGCCAGAAAAAAGTTCGCCACCCCTGGTCTAGGTTAAGAGAGGCTTATGTCCAGCAGTGGACGAGACAAGCTGCTATATGATGATGATACCCCAGGTACTTGATGACCGGCTTGCTTGTAATCGTGGTGTCACCAATTATTATCGGCAGTGTCTTAAGTTTTCTTTTGCCCTCAAGAATAACCATTTATGTCTTTGTATGTGCCTTTTTAAGCCCTAGTTTAGTTATCTGTTGCTGTATTTTTTCTCCTGCGTCTTGCGCTGTCTCTTGCAGCTGAGAGTTATTTCTGCCGCAGACAATGAGTGTTAGGTCGTCAGCGTAGGCCACAGAAGTAACATTTTTTGCGAGTTGTCGAGTTGCAGGATTTTGTTGTAGAAGATGTTCCATAGTGTAGGTCCTAGAATGGAGCCTTGTGGGACACAACCGCATGTTCTTTCTATTTTTGACCTGCTGTTGGTGATAATGTATCAATTACTGAGGTATTACCTAGTTTAGTTATCTGTTGCTGTATTTTTTCTACTGCGTCTTGCGCTGTCTCTTCCAGTTGAGAGTTATTTCTCCCGCAGACAATGAGTGCTAGGTCGTCAGCGTAGGCCACAGAAGTAACATTTTTTGCGAATTGTCGAGTTGCAGTATTTTGTTGTAGAAGATGTTCCATAGTGTAGGTCCTAGAAGGAAGCCTTGTGGGACACCACCGCATGTTCTTTCTATTTTTGATCTGCTGTTGGTGATAATGTATCCATTACTGAGGTACGACTGGACCATCTTTGCCAAATATTGGGCTGTTACACATTCATTCATTAACAGATTTCTACGGCTGTCGCTGCCTCTCTGTCCCCAGTTTCCAATTTTGTCTATCGTAACAAGTTTCCTCTTCTAAATTTCTAGCGTCCATTGCTTCTTTTATGTCGTCTCGCCAGCTTCTTCTCGGTTGTCCTCTCTTCCTTCGTTCCGATGGTATCCATTCCAGAACTCTCTTGGGCATCTGTTCTCCATTCTTTTGGTATGTCCAAACCATACTAGTTGTCTTCTTTCGATTTCGTCTGCTACAGTCCGTTCCTTGTACATCATTTCCCTTATTCTCGTGTTCCGTACCCTCTCCAGTCTGGATTTTCGGGCTGTTATACACCTGCTGTTATTAGCGCATCTATTATAAGGTCCCATGGAGCCGAGTTGAACGCGTTTTCTATATCTCGAGTGAGAAGTACCGCGAGCTCTTGTTTCTTAAAGAACTTCTTTCTAATTTGGTATCTCTATGAAATTTGGTCAGAGCATCTATCGTTGACCTGCCCGCTCGAAATCCGTACTGTCTATCGTGTAATATTCCTTTGGTCTCTAGTTCGTCCTCTAGGCGTGCCTTGACTAGCATTTCAAGCAGAGTGTCTAAAATGCAGATCAGCTGATACGATATTTCATCGGCCGGATCTTTTTTAGGTTTTTCAATGAGTACAAGACCTCCTTCCAAATATCGGGAAATTCTGCTTTAACCAGAAAACTGTTCATCACTCTCAGCGGGACAAGACGGACAGATAAGTTGCGCCATATTCTGTTCATTAATGGCATCGTTAATGTTAGTGTTTCTGAGTCTGGGGGTATACCAGGATATACCAGAGGGTATACCAGGATAGGCCTGGGGGTATACCCGCATTGCCACCCATTTTAAGATCAAGTGGGAGAAAGTCGAGATATCGTTCTGTTCACGGAATTTTCGAAAATAAAAAGACCATATTGCACAGAAATTTGTGCACGCACAATATTGGACCTGCCCGCCCGAAATCTGTACTGTCTATAGTGTAATATTCCTTTGGTCTCTAGTTCGTCCTCTAGGCGTGCCTTGACTAGCATTTCAAGCAGAGTGTCTAGAATGCAGATCGGCTGATACGATATTTCATCTGCCTGCGACCATGTAGGTGCACCATAGAGGATAGTTGAGAACGCCGCGAACATTAGTATTCGACGTTTTCTTTCGAGCGGTCCCCATAGGTTTGGGGGTGATCCTAGTCAAAACCATCAGTGATATCTTGACTTTCTCCCACTTGATCTTAATGTATGCGGGTATACCCCCAGGCCTATCCTGTTATACCCTCTTATATATCCTGGCATACCCCCAGACTCGGAAACACTAACATTAATACAGAAAATTTCCTTTCGAGCGGTCCCCATAGGTTTGGGGTGATCCTAGTCAGAACCATCAGCGATATCTCGACTTTCTCCCACTTGATCTTAATGTATGCGGGTATACCCCCAGGCCTATCCTGTTATACCCTCTGATATATCCTGGTATACCCCGAGACTCGGAAACACTAACATTAACACAGAGAACTGTTAATAAAATAAGAATAACTCAACGAGCCATGGAGAGGTCCATGTTAGGAGTAACATTGCGAGACAAAATCAGAATTGAAGAACTACGCAGAAGAACAAAAGTTACGGATGCAATTGCAAGAGTCACACACCTAAAATAGAACTGGGCTGGTTACGTCGGAAGGATGTCGGACAACAGATGGACGAAGAGAATACTAGAATGGCGCTCCAGAGACGATGCACATAGAAACAGAGGACGACCGCCGACCCGATGGACGGACGATTTAAGAAGTATTTCCACGAACTGGATCCAGGATGCCGAAGACCGAGCAAGATGGTCTAGGTTAACCCCTTGACATACAATGACGTCTCTAAGACGTCATGTATATCTCATGTATACGGACACGTCAACGTTATTTTATTCGTATGTCAAGCAGTTAAGAGAGGCTTATGTCCATCAGTGGACGAGACAAGCTGCTATATGATGATGATGATGATACCCCCAGGTACCTGATGACCGGCTTGCTTGTAATCGTGTTGTCACCAATTATTATCGACAGTGTCTTAAGTTTTCTTCTGCCCTCAAGAATAATCATTTCTGTCTTTGCATGTGCCATTTTAAGCCCTAGTTTAGTTATCTGTTGCTGTATTTTTTCTATTGCTCTGTCTCTTCCAGTTGAGATTTATTTCTGCCGCAGACAATGAGTGCTAGGTGGTCAGCGTAGGCCACAGAAGTAACATTTTTTGCGAGTTGTCGAGTTGCAGTATTTTGTTGCAGAAGATGTTCCATAGTGTAGGTCCTAGAATGGAGCCTTGTGGGACACCACCGTATGTTCTTTCTATTTTTGACCTGCTGTTGGTGGTAATGTATCCATTACTGAGGTACGAGTGGATCATCTTTACGAAATATGGGGCTGTTACATTCATTCATTAACAGATTTCTACGGCTGTCGCCACCTCTCTGTCCCCAGTTTCCAATTTTGTCTATCGTAACAAGTTTCTTCTTCTATATTTCTAGCGTCCATTGCTTCTTTTATGTCGCCTCGCCAGCTTCTTCTCGGTCGTCTTCTCTTCCTTCGTTCTGATGGTATCCATTCCAGAACTTTCTTGGGCCATCTGTTCTCCATTCTTTTGGTATGTCCAAACCATAGTAGTTGTCTTCTTTCGATTTCGTCATCTTATTCTCGTGTTCCGTACCCTCTCCAGTCTGGATTTTCGGGCTGTTATACACCTGCTGTTATTAGCGCATCTATTATAAGATCCCATGGAGCTGAGTTGAACGCGTTTTCTATATCTCGAGTGAGAAGCACCGCGAGCTCTTGGTTCTTAAGGACCTTTATAATTTGGTATCTTTATGAAATTTGGTCAGAGCATCTATCGTTGACCTGTTCGCCCGAAATCCGTATTGACTTAAGTGTAATATTCCTTTGGTCTCTAGTTCGTCCTCTAGGCGTGCCTTGGCTAGCATTTTAAGCAAAGTGTCTATGACACAAAGTGTCTATCGACTAGATGGTTCTTGTTCCATTTGATCCCATCAAATATTAGCATGTTGATGTGCTCTTTTCCATGGGCTTCAATGCATTTTCCGTCACCTATACACATCATCGTTGGGGTGTCGAAAGTCTCATAAGTTAGGAACCATTCTTGCTGGTTGCACATGTGATCACTGGTACCAGAGTCAAGAAGCCATTCTGCATGTTTGCTTGCGATTTTTCAAGTAGACGCCAGGGCTATACTCGATAGCCCTGCTCCATATGCATTTCGTCGTCGCATATTATTTCTTATGTCTTCCTTCTGTGTGTTGCCTCCTATTCGTTGCTGACAGTCCCTTGCCCAGGGACCAGTCTTACCGCACATGTAGCAGTTGTCAGCAGTTGTAGCATCTAATGTTGATCGGCTGATACGATATTTCATCAGCCGCATCTTTTAAGGTTTTTCAATGAGTTCAAGACGTGCCTCCTTCCAAATATCGGGAAATTCTTCTTTAACTAGACTAGAACTGTTCATCACTCTCAGCGGGACAAGACGGACAGATAAGTTGCGCCATATTCTGTTCATTAATGGCATGATTAATGTTAGTGTTTCTGAGTCTGGGGGTATACCAGGATATACCAGAGGGTATACCAGGATAGGCCTGGGGGTATACCCGCATGGCCACCTACATTAAGATCAAGTGGGAGAAAGTCGAGATATCGTTCTGTTCCCGGAATTTTCGAAAATAAAAAGACCATGTTGCACAGAAATTTGTGCACGCACAATATTGGACCTGCCCGCCCGAAATCTGTACTGTCTATAAGTCTATAGTGTAATATTCCTTTGGTCTTTAGTTCGTCCTCTAGGCGTGCCTTGACTAGCATTTCAAGCAGAGTATCTAGAATGCAGAGCGGCTGATACGATATTTCATCGGCCGGATCTTTTTTAGGTTTTTCAATGAGTACAAGACCTCCTTCCAAATATCGGGAAATTCTGCTTTAACCAGACAACTGTTCATCACTTTCAGCGGGACAAGACGGACAGATAAGTTGCGCCATATTCTGTTCATTAATGGCATGATTAATGTTAGTGTTTCTGAGTCTGGGGGTATACCAGGATATACCAGAGGGTATACCAGGATAGGCCTGGGGGTATACCCGCATGGGCAACCACATTAAGATCAAGTGGTAGAAAGTCGAGATATCGTTCTGTTCACGGAATTTTCGAAAATAAAACGACCATGTAGCATAGAAATTTGTGCACGCACAATATTTCGAGGTGGTTTAAAAAATATCCCACTGTTATAATGCTTGGATATTGCCGAAACGTCTTTAAAATGCAACCGCTTGAAAATGGCATCAGATTTATCCGTCAAAAACGTGGGAGACTTTTAATACCGCCGTGATTCCTTAGCGAGTGATGGCTGAGATCGCTATTTTAAATTGAGATTTTTGTAATTTGTGCATTTAAGCGTCTAAAAACTTTCTAAAGTGTATTGAATGCTCATTGATATTCAATGAATCAGAACAAGTGTATTAAGTAATGGTCATTGATCTTATAAGTCTATTGCTTGTGGCTATGTAGTAATAATGTATTAATTTTCAGATGGCCGGTAAGGATTACGAAAGGCCGTACGGTTCATTGTCTTTATCGGAAAATGAAATGTAATTGAAACAATGCGTGATAACAATTTCCTAGTCCCTAGTACTTTTTATTACCTAAGATATTTCTACGATGAAATGATATTTCACATTTAAAATGTAATCTTTTACGTTTCCTTTTGTTTATAAATTCAATTAAATGTATATATTATAAGGGTCACACAATAAATATTATTTTATTATTTTTTACATTTTTTTTGAATGGAATACTTGTTGTAAATTGGCTCTAATAAAACATATTTTTCTAGTCTAGAAAGAGTTCCATGTACATTCTATTGTAATCAAATGCATTTTAATTAATTTAATTAAACATCAATTTTCTACAGCAAAGTAAGATTTTGTTATTGAAGGTTAAATTATAACTCAATTTCACCGCAGTTAGTATGTAAGGTGTGCCGTAAAAAAATCAAACATTATCCCTCCTACTAATACGTAATTGAACATGCGAATACTACTACATTTCCCTTTTAACTTAACATCCAGCAACACTATTTCTTCCACTAATGCAGTAAACAATTATTTATTATGTTGTTTATGAAATTTTCGTTGTGTTTATTCGGCGCACTGTTTAGTTTAAGCTGTGTGGATACCCAACTCATACCAGAATTGATAAACCATATCTTACAGCCTCTCGGGAAAGTGGTCAATGGCTTGGCTAACACTACAGTGGGTAAGTAATTCATTTTAAACGGCCCAGTTTCCATCCATTTATTAACTTTTAATGCGTTCCGGATATCACAATTTTGTTAATAACAAAAAAACAAACAATCCGTGTGTGTTGAAGGTAAACAATTATAATAAATATGTATTATATTTAATTTATGGAAGGATGTAAAGAGGTTTTTAAAAGTTACATCATGCTAAATTAAATATTAAGTCGCGAAACTTTTCTTTAAAAAAAAAACTATTTTATTTATCTGTGTGTTATTAGCACATTGACGTAGTTCTAAACGGTTTTCTAAGTACTGACTAAATAGAATATACAAAGATTAATTATCAACGCTATTGTCTTTGTTTACAGTAATACATGTCCGCATTAAGCAAGTACACTTATAGTTTTCAGCTGGTTGGGTTAAATTCCTGTAACTTGAACATCAAATAAAAAAAAAATTAAAAAATCAAAAATTTTTGAAAAATT
Source organism: Phosphuga atrata (assembly GCA_944588485.1). Taxonomy (NCBI): domain Eukaryota; kingdom Metazoa; phylum Arthropoda; class Insecta; order Coleoptera; family Silphidae; genus Phosphuga; species Phosphuga atrata. Next base: position 70,991,472 of record OX155898.1, on the reverse strand, counting down.
TTTTATCAAAAATAATAATAACATCCACCTTGGGACAGCTTAACATCCAGTCGTTTGTCAATTTGAACATTAAATTTAATTAACTAATAATAGTACATTACCTGATAATAGTACACTATCTGTTTGTTTTCCTCATAAATTACATTTGACAATAAAAGCAATAATAAAACAATAATTTAGCAATCGGTCGAATTTATTCCCCGTTTTCGATGTTTTGAGCCATTTCCTCTTAAGCTTCTCCCTAATTAAAATTTAGCCGGATTTCTGACGCATCTTTCGAGACTAAATTTGTAGAAATCGGTTCAAAATTGCCCCAGCAGTGAGTTAAAAGCATCAAGGCCGCAGAAAAGCAACCTGGCTCAAGAATCTACTTGACTGGTATAACCTCAACTCAAGCTCTCTGTTCAGACTTGCCGTCGACAGAGTAAGGATAGCTTTGTTGGTGACCAACGTTCTGAAGGAGATGGTACTTAAGAAGAAGTGAGTTAAAATGTAAGTGTCCTCCGGCGGAACAAGGGCTGGTGCGGTTGGATATTTGTATATATATATTTTTCAACTAATTTTGGAACGCTGAATCGATTGGTGTAAACTGGAAGTCTCTGTGACAAGCCGTTGGCTCCATATCGACGCATATTTGCTCAGCAATGGTATGAGTTATTTCTTTTGCGCTACTATCGTCATCTCTATAAAATGTTTTTTTACCGATCATCTCTCTTAGAGGGATGATCGATAAAAAAAAACCAAAAGGCCAAGTGCGAGTTGTGACTCGCGCACCGAGAGTTCCGTAGAAACTTGTAAGTAAGGTATCTTTAGGAGGACCTAACTTTATGCAACCCATATGCTTCTGGTGCCTGACAATACCACGCAACACATTAGTGTGTTTTCATAAGTTTCTAATAGTAAATTCGCATTTTTCTTGTAATTAAACTACATATTTACGGTTTTCAGTTTTTTTCCTTTACATGTGCTGTAAGACACCGCTTCTTGCCAAATTTCATGATTCTAGGTGAACGGGAAGTACCCTATAGGTTTTGATTCCCTTGTGAAATCGCAAAATATGCGACATAAACGGTCATATCTTTTGATCGCGTTGTCTTACAAGTTTGAATTTTTCACAGCTAAAAGAGACCGCAGACCCGAGTATTTAATACAACTTGTTACCTCTACGCGTTCCTGAGAAAAATGGTCTTGACAGACAGACGGACGGACGGACAGACAGACAGACAGTCGGACAGACAGACAGACAGTCGGACAGACAGACAGACGGACAACAAAGTGATCCTATAAGGGTTCCGTTTTCGGTACGGAACCCTAAAAATGATCGAAAATCCCTAGCGGGATGGAATTATAAAGCCCGTGTGTAGATAAATGGTAGCATAATTGTAGCATAGCCTCTCCTATCCAAGTCCGACTCTCACCTCCACGTGGTGAACCCTGGTAACCTGAGCAACCAAGCTGGAGATGCGGTAACCAACCCGTATGGAAAGCGCGGTCAGGGCCAACGAGAGCGGGTGAAATGGTTCTCCGAAAAGGGGGTTTTGCGATGGGCCAACAACTCATCCATAGAAAAAAAAAGAAACCGTTACGAAACCACCAAACGTGCCTCGGACTGGACTGACTACTCGGCAACGACCACAGCAATGCACAAGGAAATCGAAAGAAATTACGATGGGAACATGGAATGTAAGGAGCCTCTACCAGACAGGTGCACTAAAAGCCTTAACAAACGAAATGGAGAGATACAAACTCGACATAGTGGCACTACAGGAGACCAACTGGAGCGATAGCGGCATCATGGATATAGGAAAATATAGGATATGTAAAAGCAGTAATAATGGGAAGGCGCACAAGTTAGGAACAGGCTTCATACACAAGAAAAGTGTAGGGAAGGATATTATGGACTTCCAAGCAGTAGATGACAGACTCTGCATGATCCAAATAAGAATGAAGCTCTTCAATCTGACAATAATTAACGTACATGCACCGAGCGAAGAGAAAACAGACGACGAAAAAGAGATCTTCTACGCAAAACTAGAAAGGCTATTCGATTCGACACACAACAACGACGTAAAGATGATCTTGGGGGATTTCAATGCTAAGATAGGGAAAGAAGACGTATACAGACCCACGATTGGAAAACACAGCCTACACGAAAATACTAACGACAATGGACAGAGACTAGTGGACCTAGCAGCATCTAGAAACCTTGTAATCAGCAGTACGCTATTCCCACATAAAGACATCCACAAGATGACATGAAGATCACCAGACGGAAGGACACTCAATCAAATAGACCATGTCTTAATAAACACAAGATTTATGTCCAGCATACAGGACGTCAGAAGCTGCAAAGGGGCAGACTGCAACTCGGACCATTACCTGGTGAGGATTAAATTAAAACAAAGGCTAGCCAAGTCGAAAAAGCCAGCAAACAGCGGAATAGAAAAATGGGATGTGGAAAAACTGAACTTAACCAGGGTAAGGCAACGATACGAAGAAAAGATCGCCGAAAAACTAGGAGTGTTGACGGAAAATCATAGTATTGAAGAACAATGGACGGAAATTGCAAAGGGGATTAAGGAATCGGCAGAGGAGGCTCTCGGGAAAGTCCATAGGAAAAAACGAAACCAATGGTACGATGCAGAGTGTGAGGAAGCACGCGAGAAACAACAGAAAGCTAGGGCAGAGAGTTTGCAGAGACCCACGAGAGCCAAACAAGCTGAATACAACAAGCAAAGAAAGGAAGCATCCAAATTATATCGGAAGAAGAAACGGGCCCATTTTAACGACCAGGTGGCACAGATAGGACACCACCATGAGAAACACGAAATTAGAGAATGCTACAAGATAGTGAACAACCTGCGAAATGGATTTCAGCCCAGAGCAACAATAATCAACAGTAAAGAGGGCACCTTACTGGCTGAAGAAAGTAAAGTGGTAGGTAGATGGGCGGAATATTTTAACGAACTCCTGAATACCTCACTACGAGTGGAATTAACCGGACAAACAGCTGAAGACGACCCAATCAGAAGTAAGTCACACACCAGAAGTAAGAGATCTGAGAGAAGATAACGAACCATCACAAAGAGAAATAAGCGAGGCGATAAAGGCACTAAAGAACCACAAAGCACCGGGACCGGACATGATACCATCTGAAATGATCAAAATGGGAGGAGACGCTCTGAACTGTGCTTTACACCAGCTGATAGGAAGAATCTGGAGGACAGAAGAGATACCCGAGGAATGGCGGGAGGGGAAGATATGCCCTATCTATAAGAAAGGAAACAAACTGGAGTGCAAGAACTATCGTGGTATAACTCTTCTTAACACGGCCTACAAGGTGCTGTCGTGGATAATCGGACGAAGACTCCAACCGTACGCAGAGAGCATTATAGGACAGTATCAGACAGGTTTCCGGAAAGGAAAGTCGACGACTGACCAAATGTTTACACTCAGACAAATACTAGAAAAGACATGGGAAATGAAAATCAGCACATACCAGGTCTTCGTAGACTTTAAACAAGCGTATGATACTATCGATAGAAGAACTCTCATGAAGACAATGGAAGAATTCGAGATACCATAAAAGATCATTAAATTGGTAAATTGTACGTTAAAAAAGACTTGGAACCAAGTCGGTATCCAAAAAACGACATCGCACAAGTTTGAAACCATTACAGGTCTGAGACAAGGAGACAGTCTATCACCCATATTATTTAACATCGCGCTCGAAAAAGCTATAAGGAAAGCTCAGATAGAATGCAACGGTACCATCTACAATAAATCCACGCAACTTTTGGGCTATGCTGACGACCTAAACATCATCGGTAGATCGCTAACGGCAATGAAAGATGCTTACGGTAAAATGGAGAAGAGAGCCAAGGAGATAGGTCTGTCAATAAACAAGGATAAAACAAAAGTAATGATGGTAAGACCGGGAGCGCCAGTACACGCAGTAAATAATATGGATATGGGAGAGTACACTGTAGAAGTCGTCAACAACTTTAAATATCTGGGATCAACCGTCACGGATCAGAACGACGAAGGGGTGGAAGTACAACATAGAATCATGCAAGCCAACAGGGCATACTTCACTCTTAAATCCATCCTTAACTCGAAGCTAGCTAGCAGACAAACGAAGTGTAATATATATAAAGCAATCATACGACCCATCCTCACATATGGAAGCGAAGCATGGACGCTGACCCAGAAATCGGAAAAGATGCTGGAGATTTGTGAGCGAAAGATCCTGAGGAAAATTTATGGGGCAATTAACAGCGAAGAGGGCTGGAGAATTAGGATGAACTTCGAACTATATCAGTTATACAAAAGCCCAGATGTGGTATCCCACATAAAACTAAGCAGGCTAAGATGGGCGGGACATGTGTGCCGGATGGCTCCAACAGCAGTGCCGAGACAAATACTCAGAGTGCCGGAAGGTAGAAGGAAAGCGGGCAGGCCAAGGGCGAGATGGGAGGAAAGTGTGAAAAGGGATGCGAGAGAGATGCTGGGTGTGCGGAACTGGCGGGCGGCGGCAGAGGAAAGGGAACGCTGGAGACAACGTTTGGTGGAGGCTAGGGCTCGCTTCGGGCTGTAGCGCCATTGGAGAGAGAGTGTAGATAAATAATGCCGCGTTTACATGAACGAACTGAGCGCGCCATTTACACGTTGGATGGTTATAGCGCGGTTATATATCTATCGGTGTATCGGCAAACTAATATCGGCGATTCCGATATATCGTAAACCCAACTATATCGCCGATATATCGGTATCGGATGCATCCCTAGTTTCAACTACAGATTTGGAAATTTTTTATTTTGCTTCACGAGGTTTTCACGATATATTGCGCCAGCCATATTTTAAACACAGTTCTAAAGCATACTTTTGAAAACTCACAAATCATGTATAACGTTCCTAACAGATTCCTTAGAATTAGTTAAGGGCTGCAAAGAAGTTGTTACTTGTTTCAAGCATTCTGCTCACCAGAAAAAAAATGAAACATTCTCTAAAATATTCGGTGGATGTACGATGAAACTCAATTTTCTACATGTTAGAACCAAATAATTCGCAACATCAAGAAATCGTAGACTTATTGAGCGACAATCATGAAAATCTTGGCGAGCAATTTTCTCAAAATGTTGTTTTATCACAACTTGGATTAAAAATAATGTTACATTATATTTTTCCTTATAATGGTTGTAAAATAATTAAAATAAATTTACTGTGCTTGTTTTGAAAAATATCAAATAAAATATGACATTTTATCTATTGTGAAACGTGTAGGCAATGGGATGAATGGTCGCGCGATCGGGATGGGATGGGATAAGACGAAAATTTAAGGTTTGTGGGATGGGACAGTGGGACGAAAATGTGATGGGATGGGACAGTGACAGGGATCCGTCCCACGGGATGGGATCTGGAACGAGAAACTCGTCCCATGCCCATCTCTAGTATAAACTAGACGTCTATGTGATATGCTGCTCAAAAGTTATGACGTGAAATCTGCGAAAAATGCGAGAAAGTGTATTTTCTTAAAATCGCTATTTATCAAGCGTATGAAAAATTTAAAAGTGTGTCTGAAAGTGTGTTCACTGCTGGTTGTAAATATACAAATTGCATTTTGCTAGCTGCTTCCGTTCGCGAGATATGACTCGACATAATTGGCAAAATCGAGCGAAATTTCGCGAAATTTGGTAGCCCGAGCACAGAACTGGGAATTCTGAGATAAGCCGTGCAATAGTTATGAACTCGTGAATTCTGCGGAAAATGCGAGAAAGTGTTGGTATTTGAAAGTGCAAAACATTTTAATTATCCAAATCCGCATACACTTACTACTTTATGTAAATACATAATATATCATATTACATAATATGTCATTTTATATAAACGTTTAATTGTAAGTAGTAATTGCTTTTTGCACATATTTTTTATAAACACATTAAACAATGGCTTTTAGCTTCATTAAATAACATTTGTATATTAACTTAAATTAACTACATTTTCCATAGAATTTTATAAATGAGTTGAAAATTGCGTGTCAAGAAAGAAGCTTTGTTCCCTTTGTACTATTTAATTTTGTAATTTGTTTACTGCGCCGTTTTCGTTAACAGTAAAAACACGCTACAAGGTATGTACATTGTTATAGAAAATACTTTTGGAGTCAAATATAGACAATGAAGGACGTGGACGCATCCGTACCTCCCAAGAAGAATAATTTATTGGAGTTATTGCAAATATTGTATATTTTCGACATCTATTTATAAATGTACGCACGATGCGTCGACACCTTTTCATATATTTTAAAACAGAGTAGTCGTACGTACCGTAAATATTAAACTATTTGTTACTAACAGCTGCATATACTGTTTTGATTATTATTTTTTTAACGTTGTTAAATAATATATTATATATAATTATTTGCTCCGAGCGCAATAGCACTAGCGCCCGAGGAGGCACTTTTAAAATAGAGCTCGGAAAGAGCTAGCGAAATATAATTTGCATATCTGTAATTAGCAGCAAAAATGCTTTCAGAAACGTTTTTGAATTTTGCAGTTACTCAAAAAATAACGATTTTGACAAAATCGATTTTCTCGCATTTCGTCGTTTCCGCGGTCTAGACTCCTCGTGTCGATGGTATTTCTTAACTGAAAGCTTCCTAGGGAATATTATATACGTTGTCCTACTAATTTTGGTACGCTGAATTGATTGGTGAAGACTAGAAGTCTCTGTGATGAGCCGTTCAAAAGTTATGACGGCGTGATTTCAGTCGAAAATGTGAGATGGTGTACAGCGAAAAATATATAAGACTTGTTTATTTTGAAACGTGGTCCGATATGGCGGACACCGTATCCTTCTAATTTATCAAAAAATTAGGTTTGTGGGTATGGCTAGTCAGCGAAATAAATGGGGGAGGACTGCAAGGCAATTATGGTCCTGATTCCTATACAATCGACTATAACCGTACTCACCCCCCCTGGTGATATAATACAATTATATTTATTTTTCTACGACTTCAACGACTGATTGACTGCATCGACTGTCGATGCGGCCATGTGGTTTCCCAGGGACTCCGCGTGGACGGCGATAGTAATAGGATGAGATGATAAAATGATTGTAACACAATAACTCACTCAGCATATAATATTAAATTTATAAACATTAATTTAACATAAAATAATGCAACCACGGAGAGCAAATGTAAATTGATCGGCGATTAGCTCGATCGCTTAGACAGGTGGGCCGCAACTCTCTGTCGGTCCATTTCTTTTCGTTCCCACTTTCACTTCGTCATCCCTCCTTGGCGACCCGCGAGTACCCGCGAGAAGCGACACGTGATCACGGGTTTCCAGGACGACTCGACTAGTACCGAACCACGTTACAATTTGTAACTTTAGAGCGAAATAAACTGGAAAACCGTTTTCAGCACTTCAATTTCCTTCGTGTAACAAAAAAAAAATCACGAAAAAAATTTGCAAAAAAAATTTCGCCAAAAATTTTCCATCATTTCGTTCGAAAAATACATGGTTTTTCGTTTTTTTTCGAATTTTTCGAAAACGGTAAAGAGCAGCGAAATCATTTTGGGCACACAGAAACTACACGACAAGACGAACAAGTTGATGTGTAAATTGTCCGGAAAGATTCAATAATTCGTCGATAAATTTCAAACTGAAATTTACCCGATTCTCGATTTACTAAGTAGATATTTCGGAAACGGTTGCAGATAATTAAAAACCGATTACGGCGTCGTTTTCAGAAGGTCATTTTGCTATGGATACACTAAGATTGTCTGCAAGAAATTCACGACTTTCCGAGAGCTCCACTAGAGCGCCGAAATTTCATAAAAATTTCTTCAATTTTTGCAGGCGAAAGTGAACCAAAAGAGCTAGCGAAATATAATTTGCATATCTGTAATCAGCAGTAAAAATGCTTTCAGAAACGTTTTTAAATTTTGCTGTGACTAAAAAAATAACGATTTTGAAAAAATCGATTTTCTCGGATTTCGTCGTTTCCGCGGTTTAGACTTACCGAGTCGATGGTATTTCTTAACTGAAAGCTTCCCAGGGAATATTATATACGTTCTCCTACTAATTTTGGGACGCTGAATCGATTAGTGAAGACTAGAAGTCTCTGTGGTGAGCGGTTCAAAAGTTATGACAGCGTCAAATCAGTAGGAAATGTGTGATTGTGTACAGCGAAAAAATATATAAAATTTGTTTATTTGTAACTTTAGAGCGAAATAAACTGGAAAACCGTTTTCAGCACTTAGATTTCCTTCGTATAACCAAAAACAAAGCACGAACAAAATTTGCAAAAAATATTCGACAAAAATTTTCCATCATTTCGTTCGAATAATACATGCTTTTTCGTTTTTTTCGATTTTTTCGAAAACAGTAAAGAGCAGCGAAATCATTTTGGGCACACGGAAACTACACGACAAGACCAACAAGTCGATGTGTAAATTGTCCGGAAATATTGAATAATTCGTCGATAAATTTCAATCTGAAATTTACCCGATTCTCGATTTGCTAAATAGATGTCTCGGAAACGGTTGCAGCTAATCAAAAATGGATTGTGGCATCGTTTTCAGAAGGTAATTTGTCTATTAATACACTAAGATTGTCCGGGCGAAATTCACCACTTTCCTAAATCTCTACTCGAGCGTCGAAATTTCATAGAAATTTCTTCAATTTTTGCAGGCGAAAGTGAACCTAAAGAGCTAACGAAATATAATTTGCATATCTGTAATCAGCAGCAAAAATGCTTTCAGAAACGTTTTTGAATTTTGCTGTGACTCAAAAAATAACGATTTTGAAAAATCGATTTTCTCGCATTACGTCGGTTCCGCGGTCTAGACTTCCGTATAGTCGATGGTATTTCTTAACTGAAAGCTTCGTATGGAATATTATATACGTTCTCCTACTAATTTTGGGAAGCTGAATCGATTGGTGAAGACTAGAAGTCTCTGTGGTGAGCGGTTCAATAGTTATGTCAGCGTCAAATCAGTAGGAAATGTGTGATTGTGTACAACGAAAAAAATTATAAAATTTGTTTATTTGTAACTTTAGAGCGAAATATACTGGAAATCCGTTTTCAGAACTTCGATTTCCTTCGTGTAACCAAAAAAAAATCACGAAAAAAATTTGAAACAAAATTTTCGACAAAAAATTTCCATAATTTCGTTCGAAAAATACATGCTTTTTCGGTTTTTTCGATTTTTTCGAAAACGGTAAAGAGCAGCGAAATCATTTTGGGCACACAGAAACTACACGACAGGACGAACAATTCGATGTGTAAATTGTCCGGAAATATTCAATAATTCGTCGATAAATTTTAAACTGAAATTTACCCGATTCTCGATTTTCTAAGTAGATATCTCGGAAACGGTTGCAGATAATTAACAACGGATTGCGGTATCGTTTTCAGAAGATCATTTTCCTATTAATACACCTAGATTGTCCGCGGCAAATTCACGACTTTCCGAGATCTCCAATAGAGCGCCGAAATTTCTTAAAAATTTCTTCAATTCTTGAAGGTGATAGCGAACCGAAAGAGCTAGCGAAATATAATTTGCATATCTGTAATTAGCAGCAAAAATGCTTTCAGAGACGTTTCTTAATTTTACTGTTAATCAAAAAGTAACAATTTTGTCAAAATCGATTTTCTCGTATTTCGTCGTTTCCGCGGTCTAGACTTTCCGAGTCCATGGTATTTCTTAACTCAAAGCTTCCCAGGGAATATTATATACATTCTCCGACTAATTTTGGGACGCTGAATCGATTGTTGAAGATTAGGAGTCTCTGTGGTGAGCGGTTCAAAAGTTATGAGAGCGTCAAATCATTAAAGATTTGTACAGCGAGATGGTGTACAGCGAAAAAATATATAAAATTTGTTTATTTGTAACTTTAGAGCGAAATAAACTGGAAAACCGTTTTCAGCACTTCGATTTCCTTAGTGTGACCAAAAAAAAATCACGAAAAAAATTTGCAAAAAAATTTTCGACAAAAAATTTCCATAATTTCGTTCGAAAAATACATGCTTTTTCGGTTTTTTTCGATTTTTTCGAAAACGGTAAAGAGCAGCGGAATCATTTTGGGCACACAGAAACTACACGACAGGACGAACAATTCGATGTGTAAATTGTCCGGAAATATTCAATAATTCGTCGATAAATTTCAAACTGAAATTTACCCGATTCTCGATTTTCTAAGTAGATATCTCGGAAACGGTTGCAGATAATAAAAAACGGATTGCGGCAACGTTTTCAGAAGATCATTTTCCTATTAATACACCTAGATTTTCCGCGGCAAATTCACGACTCTCCGAGATCTCCACTAGGGCGCCGAAATTTCATAAAAATTTCTTCAATTTTTGCAGGTGAAAGTGAACCGAAAGAGCTAGCGAAATATAATTTGCATATCTGTAATGAGCAGCAAAAATGCTTTCAGAAACGTTTTTAAATTTTGCTTTGACTCAAAAAATAACGGTTTTGAAAAAATCTATTTTCTCGCATTTCGTCGTTTCCGCGGTCTAGACTTCCCGAGTCGATTGTATTTCTTAACTGAAAGCTTCTCAGGGAATATTATATACGTTCTCTGACTAATTTTGGGACGCTGAATCGATTGGCGAAGACTAGAAGTCTCTGTGGTGAGCGGTTCAAAAGTTATGTGAAATCAGGCGGAAATGCGATATAGTGTATATTGTATATTTTATTAAATTAATTATTTTTTCTTTTTGCCTGTTATTTTGATAGACTATTATTGGGGACGAAGTTGTCTTTTTGGCCACAGGTGCTGCTAAGCGCGGTTATGCATGGAGCGAACACTAGGATATAATAAATGATTTATTTGTTTTTATATTTTTTGTTATACACATACCGCAAATATATTTGAATATTTTATGCGAATTTTATGCACGCGAATAAAAGTTAATTGCAGAGCGCCAAACAGAGTTTCAAATAAAAATTATCGCCGAGCATGCATGAAATTTTAATGTGGCCATAATTATCAACATACAGTACATTTTACGGGTATTTTTGCATTAATTTTGTTATTTAATTCATATTGGTGGGCATCAAAGCGTGTATCAAAAATGTGCTTTCATTGATAGAACATTTTGCGCGTTGGAACATATTTTTATAATAATTTTACAAAAAAAAAATTATTTAATTCTCAGCGATGCGCATCAAAAATATTTTCTTATTGTAATCCAGTTACAGTTCCTGCTTACAATAATCAATAAATAAACTGTGCATAGAAATCGACCCACTGTAAACTTTTGAATTAACATTTAATTTTTAATATTTGGTATGACACCCTTTTGCTCTAATACCATCTCTCATACTATTAGGCATAGATCTAATCAAGTTATTCTTGGCCAGCATGTACACACGAAATCGTATGCACGCTGCGCTATCACCTTGAAAATCTACGACTGTTTCTGCAACCCCTTTTACATTGAATTATTGATTCCTACATTCGGCTATCCTGCTCTTGATACCGATTCGGTATCAAATGATATACTTCGTCATCATCTAGATCCAATTCAGGTTTCGGCCAAGATTTCAATCACTATACAAGCTTGTATACTTTGGTCGATCAAGATCTCCCTTACCTTATACCTGTTATTTCGCAAAGCAGTCGTGATTTGGTACGGGCCGAGGTACTGGGTGTCGAATCTCCATCCTGGTCCACGTTGCATTCTCAGAAGAATTTCAACCATGTCACCCACAAAATAACTTTTAGTTTTCATTTGCCCTTTTCTTACTGTGTTCCTTCCTAAATGAAAGGAAGAGCTCAAGTTATTCAATTCGCTATTCTTTCTTCTGGGATGTTAAGCCACTCTTCTTCTACTGCAACGATAAGCTTTGGGAAACGATTGGGGCACGAAGCCCAGCTCGAATTCTTCGTTTAAACTCATCCCATAAATGTTCTATCGGATTTAGGTCTGGACTGCATGCTGGGCACTTCAAAATCCGTAAACCGATTTCTGTAATGTAATCTTGCACGATTCTTGCGATTTTGGATTATCATGCATAAAGATAAATTCTTCTTCAATGTAGTTGAGGTACCAGATGAACTGCTAAAATCTCCTTGATGTAACTAGCACCCGTTAAACCTGCTCTCGCGTGACTAAGGGCGCACCTAATGATGAAAGCAGGATCGGTTTGTGCTTGCATAGAAATTGTATCCCAGATCATGCTGGAAACACCTCCATAAGCAGTCTGCTCTTTATTGCAGCATCTCTCTCTTAGTCTCCGGAACATTTTTCTTTTCCGGTCGCTACCATAGAGGCATATCCTGGTCTCATCTGAGAACGGAACATACCGTAATTGTTCCAACGTCCAATTTGAAAGATCCCTTGCAAAACGTGGGCTTGTTTGACGATGAGCTGAGGTAAGTTTTTGATAAACTGCAGGTGTCTTAGGGGTCAAGTTACTTTCCTGCAGGCTTCGTCTTACTGTTCACTGACTAATAGCCACTCTTCATACAGAGCTGTTGTTGCTGTAGAACAGCATTCAGGTGACGATTTCTTAATGATCTTGACACAATAAAGCGGTCATCTCATCCCGAGCCGTTGTAAATCTCTTTCTGCCTGTACTAGGTTGGGAACGTTATTGGAATCGCTATATTTAAGCTCTGTATACGTATATTTAACTTCATTCAGTGAGAGAAGCAATAGCGTTTGAGAGAAGACCCATGAATTGTTAACAAATCGATCATGTGTTACCATTTTTATTTTTTAGGTGTCGTGAGGGGTTCGTTTAAGTTAATCAACGCGACGGTTACAAATATCATTACGAGCGCCGGGTCAGTCACAGAACGAATTCGAAATTTGTTGGAGGAGTTCCGAAAACGGATGTATAGTGGCATTCCGGAACTGGGATTGCCAATATTGGATCCTTTAACCATTGAAAGATTGGACATTGATTTTAAACATGATGTTGTAGCGTAAGAAAATTTGATTGCATAAGATTGACTAGTCAGACAAGAGTAGACATACTAGACAGACTAGAGAGACTAGACAAACTTACTGGGCTGCCCAGTAATGGGTGACCCACTAAATTCATGCCCTCCAGCCAAAAACCAGAAGAAACAAAGTTGACATAACTTCATTACGTACCTCCCCCTTTCATTCCTAAAAACCATTTGTCACCTATACACTCGTTGTGCCGGGCGCACCGTTATTCGCCGTGCCCCCCCTCACATCATAAGGGGGCCCCGGCGTTGGCACGCACGGCTCGCGCGTAGCAACCCTTCGACGCTTCTCCTTTCTCCTCAATATAAATCCTCATCCTCATCAGCCCACTCAGTACGCCCCGTTCATACTCACTACGGAACATAATCCTCACCAAGCTCACCTTGCTTATATCCTCTCCCACCTTGCATTCTGCCTCGCTCCTCATTCGCACCCATCTCACACACTCACAGATCGTATGCTCCGCCGTGTCTTCATTTGCACCGCAGTACCTGTATTGCATCACCAGGTCCTCCCCTGCCAACCAATCTTCCATCATGCTCCCGCTTTCATCTTCTCTGGGGGATCTCCACCAAGCAGACTTGGCATTGAAATCCCCCCCGGCGCCAATCTCTTTCGACCAGGTTTTCATACTGGTCCTCAGCTCGTCCAAAAATGCTACAAACTGCTCCAGCGTAATGTTGGGCGAGATGTAGCATCCATACAGAACCAAGTTCTCTCATTCGTTCCATATCAACTCCATTGCAGTTGCACTCCTATTTGAGTTTGTGTGCAGTATAATCATTTTCTGCTAGACTTCCCTTTGATACTTACCACACATTTTCGGTACAAAGGCAGGAAATGATCACACGTATGAACAGATCTTCATAATTTATATCTGAGAACCACCTCAATCATGTCAGCTTTCCATAAGAAAAACCCGCATCAAAATCGGTCCTTTCGTTTGGGAGTTACGATTCCACAAACAGACACATATAGGGACAGACTGACAGACAGACACGCTAACCCCCTTTATGGCCTGTGCCCGCTCCCTTCACATACGTAGCACATGGCCTCCTTGGCCTTGCACTCTTGTGCTTTATGCCCACATTCCCCGCACCGCAGACATATCATCTTTCTGGCCTTTTCCTTGCATACTGCCGCCAAGTGCCCGAAGCCAAGACACCGGATGCACTTGGGCGGCTTGTTTTTCTCACTCACCCGACACATAACCCATCCTACCATAATTCTTCCTTTCTCCAGCACGGCTTTTAAGTGCAACGGTCGCCATGCTGGCCCTTCCCCGCACTGGACGGAGGGACTTTACCACGCACTCCTTGCATTCAGTAGCTTTCTGCAAGGCCTCTTCACTTCCTCTGGGGTGGTAGCCTCGTCCATGCCTCGGACCAGGACACTTCTAAAGCCCACCTCCTTGGCCTAATCTCTCATTCAGTCGCTGCTTTTCCCCCTCGTCTTTCACTCTAAGCACGGGGTCCCCAGCTACGGTTTTCATCCACTTCATTCGTTATGGCATTTGTGCATAAGAGATATCCTTGCCTTCCTTACCAGAACGGCTTGGGTCGTTCCGGTGTCTCCGGACACTTCCTCTCGATGCGATTTACCTTCCACTTTCATCCAGTACAGGGTTACCTCAGTTCCTGTGCCGAAAAAACACGCATTCAATCATCTTTCGCACATGCCACCTGTTAAGGTTCCCAGTCACACCCATGACTACCCTCTTTCCCTACCCTCTTTCTACCCTCTTTCTGTTCGGCATTTTGGCCTTTGCACATCCATCCACACGGGCAAAGAAGTGGTATCTCGTATTCTCAGCCGAGACCTCCGCCTCGACACCGCCCATGCACACCATATTCTGACTCTTTATCTAGGCTACAGAACCTACATCCATGTCCTCATACACACTTTTCATAAACTTTCATAGACATACTAGACATACTAGGTAGACTAGACAGACTAGATAGACTAGACAGACTAGACAGACTTGACAGACTAGACAGACTAGACAGACTAGACAGACTAGACAGACTAGACAGACTAGACAGACTAGACAGACTAGACAGACTAGACAGACTAGACAGACTAGACAGACTAGACAGACTAGACAGACTAGACAGACTATTCAGACTATACAGACTATACAGACTAGACAGACTAAACAATCTCTTCCCAAATGATTGACGTCTCCCCAATAGAAAATATTGCGAAGAGGAAGAGAGGCGATACAAACAGGACCGAACAGGATATAAAGACCGACATAGATCTTGGTCTTATAATAAGAAAAGTGAACTCAAAAACGCAAGAACTGAGATGGCTTACCAAAGCAAACGCAAGCACAAACAGCGATTTAAGGAAAACCGTGGAAGAACTGTGGATCCTCACAAACTCTATGGGAAAAATGTATGATAAACTTCAAACGACAGATGAAAATACAGAACAGGTGTGGCCACAGATACTAGTACACAAATAGATAAGGAAATCAGTATCCAAACCGAAATAAGTTCTCTAGAAACGGCTGAAGAGAAAGACTTGAAGAAACTAATAAACGAGATAGAGATGGGATGGGATTCATATGAGGAGTTTCAACTTGTAGCTTCGAAGGATTGGCCCTCTGCAGCCTTTAGGAAAGTGCAAGAAGGATATGGAAACATGCTACTAGCCCCCATGAGTGGGACTTAGTATGGTTCGTGTCAGACAATACCCATCCTGACCCAGGGGTACCCACAAGTCTCTGGCAAGCATACTCGAGACCACTACTGCTCGGATCACAAGAAAAAAAGGCTGGAAATGTCATATACCTGCAACATACAATCGGGGAACCAACGGAAACTGGAGACATTAGGAACACAGAACGATACGTCTATAATCTGGTTACACGAGAACAATCGGATGGCAAGACCAGTGCATAAAAGATCTTTGACAGCCTCCAAAAGCTCAAAAACCTTACTTTAACCCAAGGCAGGACCAAACTAGCATTCGCAAAATCGCTGGTCCCGGAATGGCCAATAATAAAAAAGCAAATTGAATTTGCAATTCGCCAATTCAGAAGTGGATATTCGAGTTTACTCAACACAAACACGGCCGAAAGATACCCCAAACGAAATTTCGAACGAATGGACTGATGTGAGAAGTCATAAAAACAAAAAAGAAAAAGAAAGAAAGGTGGAAGTAAAGCCCACAGATGCAGTCCTTATAAAGGCAAACGGGAAGACATATTCCGACCTCCAAGGACGGTCAAAACTCAAGTTTATCCAGAAAACTCAGATGATGTACTAACATATCAGGAGTCAGCATAAAAACCAGAAATGGAGAATTACTTCTGGAAGTGAAGGAAGGAGAGACTGAAAACCTCAAGGAAACAATTAAACAGAAACTGCCCGATATTGAGATCCGTACAAAAAACACAAACATAACTATAAACATAAGGGATCTAGACTCAGTAACCACCAAGGATGAAATACTCAGTGCACTACAAAACACAATTGAAATTAGCAAAAACCAAGTGATCATAAAAAACCTTAGACCAGCATATGGAGAGTCCCAAGTAGCGACTGTTTCACTTCCACAGAAACAAGCAAGAAAACTAATAGAAAAAGGCAGGTTAAAGATTGGCTGGGTACAATGCAAGGTAAGGCAAAGAATCCAACTGGCGAGATGCCATAGATGCTGGAAAGCAGGACATTACGGCAGCACATGTAACGGACAAGACAGACAAAATCTATGCTTCAATTGTGGGCAAGAAGGCCACAAGGCAAACGACTGCAAGAATGAGCCTTATTGCCCAATATGCATTATGAAGGGTCACAGGTCGGATTCCGTAATGTGCCCGGAATTCAAGAAAGCTTTGGGGAGGCGAAGCGAACGAGATGACAAAGAACTGTACAAAATGGCCTTGAAAATCCTTCAAATTAATTTGATGAGATGCCGGGCAGCACATGACATCTTGCATGCAACAGCCACAGAACTAAAAACATATGTATTACTTATTAGTGAACCTAACAAAAAACTAGTAAGTGATCCAAACTGGTACACCGACGCAAAAAAGGACTCAGCCATAAGAATCATCAACCCAGAGTTATACATTGTCGGCATAGGTAGTGGACCTGGGTATACATGGGTTGAACTACAAAAATGTATCTTGTAGAGCTGTTACTTCTCACCGAACGACGAAATTAACAACCTTTCGACCTCACTTGACGCACTAAGCAGGCATATACGAACAAAGGCAAAGGGGAAAATAATCGGGGGGGATTTTAATGCAAAATCGCCATACTGGGGTTGCCCAAACATGGATCTCCGAGGTGATGTTATAATGGAATGGGCTGCAAAACTCGATCTCTACCTACAAAACAATGGAAATAGGGCAACATTTGAAAGGGTGAAATCGTTCTCCATTATTGACCTTACTTTTGCATCAAGCGATATCGCACAGTCTATCTCGATATGGAAGGTCCTCGACATAGGATCTCTAAGCGATCACCGGTATATTGAAATCCAAATGGAACAACATCCCAAGAGTAAGATGCATAACCGACAGAAGACAAAGATAGTGACAATCACAAATAAAAATGAAGAAAAAGTTTCCAGAAATTTAACCATAGAATTAAACAAGACTCAAGCCCACACCGCCGACACATTAATAGCAGAAGTAAGAAAAGCATGCGAAACTCCCATGCCTGGAAGGAACAAAAACCACAGGAGAAAAAGCGTATATTGGTGGAATGAGACCTGCGCAACTAAAAAGAAAACCTGCAAAGTCACAAGAAGTTATCTCCGCTGTGCTCGGAAGACAGGACCCGCTGAAAGCCTAGAGGAGAAAAAACAACTATATCACAAAACTAAAAAGGAACTACGTAGGGAAATTAACGTCCCCAAAAAAATACACTAGGAAAAGCTCTGCAAAACCATCGATGAAGACACTTGGGGCGATGCTTACAAAATAGCAACGAGGAACCTGCGCATCCGGCAAACAAACCAAAAACTACCAATACATCCATCCTCGAGATAGCCAAGGAATTATTCCCTACTCATTATAAACCAAGCTGGGAGCAACCGAAAGTCAGAAATTTACCGAGGAAGAATTAATCGCGGCAAGCAAGCGCCTAAAAAAAAGAGCGCCTGGTCCAGATGGTCTGTCCCTCGAAGCCGTCAAACTATTGGTAAAAACCTCCCCAGAACTAGTACTGAATGTCCTAAATGAAAACCTACTAACTGGCACGTTTCCAAGTAGATGGAAACAAGCGAAGCTAGTTTTCATTAAAAAAGGGAACAAGCCAATAGGCGAACCTTCTTCCTAGCGCCCTTTATGTGTACTAGACGTAGCTGGTAAACTACTAGAACAACTGCTCGTAAGTCTGCTTAAAAAAGAATTGAAGGATGGATTAAACCTCTCGGAGAACCAGTTCGGCTTCCGGGAAGGCAATTCAACTATAGACGCCATAAAACAGTTCATAGATATCGCCAAAAAGGCCAAAATACGCAGCAAATGAACTCAGAAAATATGTGCCCTAGTTACGATTGATATTCGTAACGCTTTCAACTCCGCTGTTTGGCAAGACATCTTGGAAGAACTAACAAGAAGAATCTTCGTACCTACTGCGAATGGTTCGCAGCTACTTCGAGGGCCGCAGTGTCATACTTTAAGCCGAACAAGATACGCTACACTACAACGTCACTAGTAGTTTACCCCAGGGCTCTGTATTAGGACCGACACTGTGGAACGTACTTTACGATGTAGTACTTCGGCTGGAGCTACCTGAAGGGACTAAGCTAACAGGCTTCGCTGATGATCTTGCACTAACAATCGTCGGCAAAACAGAAAAGGGTATCATGCTAAGGGCCAATCAAGCAATCAAACAAATTGTCTGCTGGATGGAGTCAAAATCACTGCGCATAGCTCCTGAAAAAACTGAAGCAATTCTGTTGACGGGATACAGAAAACTTGCACACATCTCCTTCCAAGTACTGGATTCAGAAATCAAACCTAAAGCAAACATCAAATATCTAGGAATTATAATCGACAAGTGTTTGTCTTTTAAAGAGCATTTTAATATGGCAGCAGAGCGAGCAATAAAAACCACGTCTGCCCTCGAGAAACTTATGCCCAATGTTGGAGGGCCTAGGAGCAGCAAACGCAGGTTGCTCAGCGCAGTTGCCCAGTCTGCGATGTTGTACGGTGCCCCTATCTGGGCGGAAGCCACTAATAGAAACAATATTGGAAAACTAGCAGCTTATCAGAGAAAACTGGCTCTGCGTGTATGTAGTGCCTATCGGACAGTGTCGAGAGATGCAGCGTTAGTTATCTCAGGCATTCCGCCAATAGACTTGCAAATCAGGCTAAGGAAATACCTACATTATGCTTCCAAAAACGACATCACAAGAAAAAAGGCAAACGATAACCTCTTAAGGGAATGGCAGGAAGCGTGGAATATGACACCAAAAGGCGAGTGGACAAGGATATTCATCCCCAATATAGAGACTTGGTACGGGCGAAAACATGGATAAATAAACTACCACCTAACACAAATCCTCACGGGTCAAGGGTGCTTTAAGGAATACCTCCACAATATCGGGAAGGCATCAGATCCAGACTGTATATACTGCGGACAACTAGACAACGTAATCCATACGCTATACGATTGCCCGAGATGGGACAAGGAACGCAAGGATATAGCAATAGATAACCTTAATCCAAGGAATACAATTGAACAAATGCTACAATCACAAGAAGACTGGGACACTATAAACGGAATGATCAACAAGATCCTATCCCAAAAACAAGCTGATGAACGTCTCTGGAAAAAGAGGAAAACAACCTAAACAGCCACTAATCCCAGCTACCATGTATTGCGATAGAAAACACAAACCAACATATTTTATTGTAAATTAATTTTATTGTATTTAAATCATATGACAACTGACACCCTGAAATGTAAATGCAACAAACGCTCCCAGGGTGCTCAGGGTAAAAATAAAAGAGAAAAAAAAAGACAGACTAGACAGACAAGACAGACTAGACCAACTAGACAGACAAGACTAGAGTAAGATTATTGTTAAAAGATATTTATTTAATTTATTTCTTTATTTGCAGGTTAGAGGGATATGTAGAAGAGGTGGAAATCAAACATTTATCAAGATTCAAATTAGATTATGTCGAATATGATCTTAGTAATAGACTAATTTTGAACCTAACGTTTCCCTTTTTGGATATCAGCGGCAATTACGATATTAAAGGTAAATTCGGTAAGAAATACGTAATTTATGGGAAAGGACCGTTCTGGTTAGTTGAAAACGCCGTGCGAATATTTAAAGATTAACGTGACACGAATTGCAGGATACGGCTGTATCAATTGTCGGTGGGAACGATTTCCATACTTAGGAATGACATGAGGAAATTGCCGGGGATTTCCGTGGACAGCATTAAAATTGACGTCAAGTTGGAGAGAATTGAGGTACCTATACACAATGTAACACATATTTGTTAGCACGTTATTCTGTTTTAATTCCCTTCCAGAACAGATTTGAGAATCTTATGAACGACACCGCACTGGGCGTTATATTGAACAAAGCTATAACTGATTTAACTCCCGAAGGATTGGCAACTATTTGGGATGAGATCGAGCCAGCAGTTTCAGAAATTGTTAAACAAGTAAGTAAATATGCGGCGTTAGAACATCCGAACGAGGGAATCAAACAGAAAATTGGAACTCCACCCCAAATGATTTAAAATTAATCTTCATTAACATTGATATACAAGGTGTAGGCGTCAAGGATATGATAACGCTGCAAACATTTTGTGAAAAATTTCGCAACGCGGTTTTTATGTCGCGCTTTATGACAAGCTTTCCCGTCAGCAAAACATCAAATTTGTTTTGCTTTCTGCAAAATTTCGAAAACTACAGCGGAAAAACCACCGCGAGTACGAAGATTTTGCAACGCGGTTTTCACTACCGCTTCCTGATAAGCTGTCCCTTCAACGAAACGTCAAACTTGTTTCGCCAGCTTGAAAATTACGAAAACTACGGCGGAAAAACCAGCAGCCGCATTAGGAAATTGAGCTTTGCGGTGGCGTCGCGACGCCGCTGTCAAAGATTTCGCAACGCGGTTTTCAGTCTCGCTTTCCGACCCCGTTTTACTCTAACAAAACGTCGAATTTGTTGCGGCAGCTGCGAAATTTCTAAAAAACAAATGCAACCAATCCTCGATAGATCTAACTTTGACGGGATTTCAACGCGGTTTTCAATTTCTGGTCGTAAAAACCTCAAAGTTTGGTTGAGTCTGGGATTTATTGCCGTGGGATTATTATTGGGTAAGATACTACACATGACGATGCCCGGGTATTTAAGAAAATGGTACAAATTGTCCTGCTGAACCAAAAATTTGCATTAACCATACAATTCATCTCGCTG
Organism: Phosphuga atrata; assembly: GCA_944588485.1. Lineage (NCBI taxonomy): Eukaryota > Metazoa > Arthropoda > Insecta > Coleoptera > Silphidae > Phosphuga > Phosphuga atrata. Next base: position 70,970,092 of record OX155898.1, on the reverse strand, counting down.
TATGTGACACTTTTTACAAGAAATCATCGCAAGTAGTAAACAGCTGCAGCAGTGAAGATGAAAATTTATTTCCTGAAGAATCGCAAAATCGCAATATTACGTCAAAGAAGATGCTGAAATTAAAAGTAATTTAAAAATGGTAAGAAAACTTGTAAATTATTTTCGTTTGAAGTTTGCTAAATATAAAAGAACAGCTGAGAGGACAAAAAGATTAAATATTTTGTTTCAAGCACTCTCTAAAATTAAAGCTGGATCCACCTACTACGAAAGATCACTTTCCTTAAACGCCAACTTTTGTACAAAATTTAGATCTCGTTTAAATATCAGACACTACTACCAAAAGTTCTTAAAAACCGAATCGGAAACCGAAACCGCGGTTTTTAATTTTCAAAAACTGAAAACCGCGGTTTTGAATAAGTGCGGATATTTAGAAACCCTACTTATACCACATTGATAAGTATGATAAAAACATAGTGAATCTTTCAATTAAATGCTGCAAACAATAGTGGTAATTGTTAGAAAGCGGTAACTTCTTAATTACCGGAGGAGGTTTTAATTTTAATAATATCACGATTCAACTCATCAACGTTTCGCCTTTATTAACCGTAGTTAGAATAAAATATTTTTCATTAGTGGTAATATATTGCTGAATATATTGCTGTTCTATATTTAATCGACATGTCATTGCAAAGTGAAAAAGATTACTTGCAATTCATTAACCCCCAACACAAAAAAGGGGTTTGGCGTATATGTCTGTCAGTCTGTCCGTATATATGTATGTTTATGGAATTAACTAAAGGACCGATCTTGATGCGGGTTTTTCATTTGGAAAGCTGACGTAATAGAGGAGGTTCTTCGTTATAGTTTATGAAGATATGTTCATACGTTTGATGACCATCAGCTCATTTCCTACTTGACAAAATTAATCTGCAACCAATTTGACACTAGTTTTTGTCTAGTTCCGTATATCCACACTTGTGTTTGAAAGCTGACGTGATCACGAAAATTCTTAGCTATAGTTTATGAAGATCTGGTCAGGTTTAACAGCTCATTTCCTACTTGAACTTTTTTTGTAAACAATTTTATTATATGTTATATTTATCAAATGTGCAAGATGTTAATTTTTCATTTGTTTATTTTTGCAGATAATCAATAGTAAGTTGCAAGATTTGGAAATATCTCACTTGGTAGGACAATTCTTCGATATCTTCAAATTAAATTTGAACCAGAGGAAATTAACGTTGAAAACGTAGTTTTCGGTCATGCGTTTATTCTTATTAATAAATTACGAAAAGGATGCGTTTCTATCAATAAAAAGATGCATCAAGATTTATAATACCTTGTTATTAAAAAATGTTTTTGGGTATTTTATTAGTTCTGTAATGTTGGTTCCTAATTAAACAATTATTATACTTTTTATTCATTTTTTATGAACTAGACCTATTATATTGTAATATAGGCAAGTCCACACAGACAATACTAGACAGACAAGACTAGACAGACAAGACTAGACAGACAAGAGTAGACAGACAAGACTAGACAGACAAGACTAGACAGACAAGACTAGACAGACAAGACTAGACAGACAACACTAGACAGACAAGACTAGACAGACAAGACTAGACAGACAAGACTAGACAGACAAGACTAGACAGACAAGACTAGACAGACAAGACTAGACAGACAAGACTAGACAGACAAGACTAGACAGACAAGACTAGACAGACAAGACTAGACAGACAAGACTAGACAGACAAGACTAGGCATACAAGACTAGACATACAAGACTAGACAGACAAGACTAGACAGACAAGACTAGACAGACAAGACTAGACAGACAAGACTATACAGACAAGACTAGACCGGCGTATTGATGGCTCGTGCGGTGGGATTTCTTAATTAAAAGCTGTACATGTTTTCCGACCAAATTTGGGACGATGAATCTATTGGTACAAACTAGAATTCTCTATGATAAGGCTTTCAAAAGTCATGATATCGTGAAATCTGTGGAAAATGCGAGAAAGTGTATTTTCATAAAATCGTTATTTATAAATGAATGGAAAATTTCAAAATGTGTCTGAAAGTGTTTTCCTGCTGGTTGTAAATTTACAAATTTCATTTTGCTAGCCGCTTCCGTTTGCGAGATGTGACTTAACATAATTGGCAACATCGAGCGAAATTTCGCTCGATTTGGCTCGATTTTCGAGCACGGCACTGGGAAATTATTTAATATTTTTAAGGAATCTAGGTGCACACAGGGAAATGACCTGAAGACGATGCCGCAATCCGTTTTCAATTATCTGCAACCGTTCTCGTGATATGAACTTCTCGTGATATGAAAATTTCAATTCCGAATTTCGCGATGAAAAATGGAATCTTTCGAAACAATTTACAGATCGATTTCCTCGTCTTGTTGCCTAGTTTCAGTGTGCCGAAAATAATTTCGCTGCGATTTATAGTTTCAGAGAGGTTGGCATAAAACCGAATACGCCCTATTTTTCTGATGAAAACGATGGATTTTTTTATTTTTTTAGAAAATTTTAGGCCCTCTTTGAGTTTTTCCAAAGGAATTGGAAGTGCTGAATACGATTTTGCAGTTCATTTCGTTTAAATGCTAAAAATGCTTGAGCTATGGCGTATTTTACATCTAATTTATTTGCACCATTTCCTCTCGCCTATTGCAACTTTTTCCTCTAGAATAGTTTAGCCGAATTCCTTGCGCATCTTTCGAGAGTAAATTTGTGGAAATCGGTTCAAAATTGCACGAGCAGTGTGTTCAAATGTAAGAGTCCTCCGGCGAATCGATAGCTGGTGCGGTAGAATTTCTTAATTGAAAGCTTGCCGGGATATATGATATATGTATTCCGACTAATTTTGGGACGGTGAATCGATTGGTGGAAACTAGAAGTCTCTGTAACAAGGTGTCTCTGTGAAAATACGGGAAAGTATATTTTTTTAAAATCGTTATTTACATGGGAATGGAAAATTTCAATGTGTGTCTGGAAGTGTTTTCCCTGCTGGTTGTAAATATACACATTGCGGTTTGCTAGCCGCTTCCGTTCGCGAAATATGACTTGATATAATTGGCATAAGCTGAAGCGCAAGTTAAAGAGGAAGAAGAAAGTGCACAAGTTTAAACATACCTAATGGTAGTCTACAACTTAATACAGTAAGAACCCGCTTAACGCGTAGGATACGTTCCATCAAAGTAGAGCGTAATGCGAAACAGCGTTAAACGAGGCTAAGCTAACCCAACTGGCCAATAAATGAATTTGAATTTGACTAGACAGAAAAGACTAGACAAACAAGACTTTTTTTTCAAAATTCAGATCATTTTCAACAAATTGGTCCATAATTTCAGTTATAGTGGCCAAACTCCTTTTTACAAACGCCATCGAAAGTTCTTTTTGTTGCTCTTCTTCGAAATCACTACTATCAATATCTTTGTTTTCTTCTTGCTCAGTTAATTCCTCGAGCTCATCATTAGAAAGACTAGCTACTCTTTCTTGAACTATTTTTTCGACGTCTTTCACATTTACCTCATCTAAACGGGTTTGTTTCGCTAATTCCACTATTTCATCCATATCGACAGTGTCTAATGTCTTCGCTAATACTTAAATCTGGCCAAATGTTCTTCCATACTCCTTTCAAAGATCTTTCTGTTATCTCATTCCAAGAAAGGTTTATATTTGCTACAGCATTCATGATATTGTAGTTTTTGCAAAATTCTCTTATTGATTGCTTCTCTTCTCCGTCTATATTTTCAAACATCTGCTTAAATGTACGCCTCAAGTAATAAGCCTTAAAATTGGATATTACGCCTTGGTCCATTAGTTGGATTAAGGTAGTTGTGTTAGGCGGCAAGAAAACCACTTCGACTGGAATGCATGTTGTTAAGTCTGATAAATTTGTTGGGTGGCTTGGAACATTATTAATAGTAATGCTCTTTCTTCAAGTTTTATAATTTCGCAATAACGTTTAACAGACGGGCATAAATGTTGACCAATCCTGGAAAATTTTCATAGTTATCCATGATTTTTTATTAGACTTCCAAATTACAGGTAAAGTTGATTTGACTATTGGTTTGACCAAAAACAAAGGTAGGCCTTTCAGCGCTCTTGGGTTTTTGGAGTGGTAAACTAGTAGTGGTATTAAATCTACGCCTGCGTTACCACCCAGTAGAAGTGTTAAACGATCTTTTGCAGCTTTAAATCCTGGTGCTCGTTTCTCTTCACGGGATAGAAATGTTCGTTTGGGCATTCTTTTCCAAAACAGGCCTGTTTCATCAACATTAAAAACCAATTCTGGAGGATAGTTTCCTTCTTCAATTATTGTTTTTAATGTCGCTGGGAATTCAGCCGCTGCTTTCGTATCACCACTTGCTGCTTCTCCTGTAATCTTTATGTTGTGAAGATTATTTCGATGTTTAAATCTATTAAACCATCCTCGACTAGCAACGAAAGTTTCACTTATGCCACTTGGTCTCAGCCTGAATGTAATTAAAAATTCTTTTAACTTTTTCCATTATGATAGATTTGGCTTAATGGTATATTGCGTTCGATTTCGCCGTCAATCCATATGGACAGTCGTTTTTCCATTTCCTCTATAATGTTATTTCTAGAACGGGTAATTCTAGCTGCAGAGCTTGACGTAGTTGCAGTTGCCGATGACAGTATTTTTTCTTTCTATTCTTAAGAATTGTCCTTATTGTTGAAGTTGTCAAATTCAATGCAGCACTAATTTGAGATTGACGTTCGCCAGAATCTAATCTTCTAATGACTTGCATTTTAGTTTCCAGTGAAATGATTTTTCTTGTTGCTTTCTTTTCTTGTTGAAAAATCTAGCGCTGCACACAATTTCGGAGAATCCCCATAGCGCTGCGAGCAATTTCGGGGAATCCCCGGCTTGAAATAAAAGAGTGCTAAACCGAAACAGCGTTAAGCGGGGTCTTACTGTACTACTATAATATTGCAATGTAACTTATCTAGATCAAAACTGAAAAAGGTTTAGGAAACTTGCAAATGAATACAGCATCGAAATTTTATAATAATATATTAATTGTTTATACCTGAATTTATAACTGAAAATACATTTGGTTTAATTTAAAGGAAATATTTCGCAAAGCAATTATTATATTTCCCAGCAATAAATGTAACAATTGATAACCCAAATTGATTATATACGTAAATATAGCAACAAATTCCATCAATATAAACATTGGTACTTTAATAATCGCTTTTAACAGGAACGATTTTTCAACATCTCGTCTATCTATCTCTGAAACAAACAATCTTCTATCAACAAACTTATTCTATGCTTGCATAAATTGATGGAGAACAAAAACCCAAATAAATAATTTATGAATCAATATTTTTATTTCTGGAAATAATTACGCACAATACGTTTTTAAACAATTATATATATTATATTATCTTATATTAACATAATTATATTATATTTTGTTTGTAAGACCTTAATTTTAATACGACATCCACTTGACAAGTTTTTCCAATATGTCGCTGATGGCTTTTCCGCCCTTGCCACCGATTGAAAGGACGGTGTTAACCAGAATTCTTAAGCTGTTGATTAACGCTTTTGGAATGAAGAAAACAATGCGTTTGATGCAAGATATAAATCCATTTCTAGGTAGAAATGTTGCAGCTGTGGATGGCTCAACTGGCATTTCAGTAGGGACTTCATGGCCGCGTTCTAAGGCAAAGACTTGTTGCTTCAAGGCCGTTTTCGGACTTAGAATTAGCTCAGCTGTAGGAATTGCTACAAAAAAAAAAATAGTTTTGTTGAAAATTTTAAAATTTGAATTTTATATTAGAAATAAATTGGATATTAAATGCATTTTTCTACTGATATGTGTGAATATGGCAACTTTTCCACGGATAAAGGTCGATTCCCATATGTGCGACACTCAACTACGCGGCATCGTGCAACATCGCCTGTCAAATAATGATTACATTGTTTTAAATGGGCACGTCGCGTAGGTGTCGCGTAGCCATAGTGAAAACGTGCCCATTTAAACCAATGTAGTCATTATTTGACGCGTGACGTCGCGTAGCTGAGTGTCGCGTATATAAGAATCGGCATTTACCCTACCTGAAAGAGACATTTTTTCATTCTAGAGATGAAAATATTTTCGAATTGGTAAAACCATACAACATTATAGATAATCAGATAAACTTAATAAAGACGGAACAAAGCTTGAATATATAAATATACTCAACCTTTCCGGAACTCTATAATACTAATGAGTCTTTTTAGGACTACCAAAAACAAATCTCTTATGAAATTTGTCAGTTATTCTATAGCTTTCAGTCCACCTTCGTGGCACTCAACAAAAACCATAAAAATAACATTGATTTTTAAGATCATGTCTTTCCGATACCTTGAATGGATAGCCATCTGTGGACGCGTTTCGAGATTTATCTCTCATCAGCACAGCTTTGCTTCCATGAACAATATTTTGTAAATCACTCACTTTTTCTCACAAATTTCATAAGAGATTTGTTTTTGGTAGTCCTAAAAAGACTCATTAGTATTATAGAGTTCCGGAAAGGTTGAGTATATTTATATATTCAAGCTTTGTTCCGTCTTTATTAAGTTTATCTGAAAATATTTTCACATCTAGAGATGAAAATGAGCATTTTAAATTCATGTTTTTCTCGATTAAAACACTTTTGCATGCACATTCTTATTAATTACTTCAATTTCAATGGAATATTTTATGTACAAACCTAAAACGAGCCTTAAACTATTTAAAAAATTGAAATAAAATTAGGACATTTGACTTGACAAAAGTATCACCTTCTATGAGAATACAATATGTTACCATAGAGACGACCAAACAAACAATTAAATTTGTATTAACAGTTCCGACAGTTCGCTTCGAATTGGATTTATTTGCAGTCGAATTATGGATTCTGCAACAAAAATAAGTGAACCAGGCACGCCACCGGACATTATAGAAGCGGCAAACTCCATTTCTAATAATATCTTACCCGAAAAGTCCCGAGGAAGGTATGAATTTGTGTGTAAATAGTTGAATATGGATTGGAGAAATGACAACCAGATAAGTTCATTTTCGGAAAATGTTCTTTTGGCTCACATTGCAAAAATATCACATAATGTCAGTAGAAAAAATTGCATTTACTACTCGAGATGAAACTTTTTTTTGGGTCGGTATGATTGCTAACTCGTTTTCGCTCGTGAGCAAACTCTCACCTCGCCAAAAAAACGCCACTTTCATCTCTTGTTTTAAAATATACTATTTTTATTTTTTAATTGTACTTTTACTTCTCTATAATATATATATATATATATATATATATATATATATATATATATATATATATATATATAAATCGTCGTCTCGAATGGGTTAACCTATTGGAGGCCCTGGGCAATAGGGAACCTAATGGAGCCCCTATGACCTTGACTTTGAGAAGATCTTGAGAATAGACAAAGAAAGTAACTATGTACAAAAGTAACTCTTTTAGCATACACAGGTTAGCGCTTAAAAATCTATATTGATTGAAGAGGTACCCTTCTAGATTAGAGATGGGCAAAATCCTTAATCACTTTTTGAGTATATCTTATTCTATGAATCAGCGTCAAATTGGTTAATCTTTCTAGTTTCTATATATACGTTTCTTCAACTATAGTTGCTCTAGCCGCGGACCGCCTTATTGTTTCTTTCTGAGGATAATTACATGTTTTGTCAATTTCTTCCAAAATAGAGCTCCAAATTTCCGTTAGTATAATAAATTCTAGGTTTCCCATTCTTCTGGACAGACAAGGGCTTCGTCTCTAATTTCTGTGCCTGTTCTGTATCTTTTCTCATGGATAATCAAAGTTTTTATAATTCCATGACCTTCACGCAAGGCGTTTACTGCAGCATCTCGGGCTGGACATTTGATTACTGAAAGACATTTAACAGCTTTTCTTGAACCTAAATGTTCTGCCAAAATATTCCATCGGTTGGTTAAGCCCGAAAAAAATTTGAACACTTTCAAAAAAACTGAATACACCTCTAATACACATCCATTATCATGCGCACCTACCAAATTTAGTGAATGTCCCGCACTTGATTATTGCTTCTAGACCAGTATACCTTTTGAATACCAATTTATTTTCTCAACTAAATTGGTCATTTCACACTTGGCGCTTCTCAATTAGGAGGCCCCTATAGATCGCTGGGCCCTGGGCACGTGCTCAGAGTGGGAAAAAGGGGCCTGCGATGTTTTCGGCAGATCTTGTGCTTTGCCGTGGTACTGAAGTTGCTTTATTCTTTTCTGAACCAGTCGACTCAAATTTATCCACCAGACTGCGAATATTCCTTTTAACGTAAAATGGGCGCAGTGCGCGGAAAATTGCCGAACAGAACACCCATTTTGGTAAAAAAAAATTATCATTTGCAAGTATCGCAGAATGCTATGTTCGTCCATGGTGATTTGGCAAAACAGCCTGAACAAATGTCAGTCAATTCGACAGCTTCAAGATTATGGCCGCTACCAACTGTCAAAGTTCGGTAGTCCCTATTGGAAAACCTTTTATAATAAATAGGCAAAGTTGTTAATACTTCTCTAAAATGCGCCGAAAACAAGAAAAGTTTAGCGACCTAGTCAACTGAGAACATTTTCAGTCTCTCCAGTAAAGTTTCATGATTTGGCCTTACGTCTTTTTTCAACTAGATTAGGATCTCCAGTGTTATTTCTGATATTAAAACAAAAATAAAACTTTAATATCTCGCTTATTTACTAATTGTAAGTATATATCTCTATACTAGGTATTTGATGATAGAGAAGAGCGCGATATCAGCAGTAGTGTTCCACAGGGCTCGGTTCTGGGCACGACACTGTGGAACATCCTGTACGATGACTCTGCCGGAGGGAGTGGAGATCGTGGGCTTTGTTGACGACCTGGCTATGGTAGTGACTGTGAAAACAGAAAGGGGAATAATGCTTAAAAAATTAAGCAATACGCAAGTGCTGAGAACGATGGGAAAAGAAAAAGAAGTTCTGAATACAGTTAAGACTCGAAAGCTACTATATCTGGGACATATAATGCGTAACGAGAGCCGATATGTCCTTTTGTAGAAGATCCTCCAAGGCAAGGTATATGGAGGTAGGTTTTTTTGGAGTGGGTAGAAGGAGAATATCGTGGTTGAAAAATTTAAGAACGTGGTTCAACCAATCAATCACTCAGCTTTTCCGCTTTTCCTGTTAACAAAGTTCGAATAGCCAACATCCGGAACGGATAGGCACTCTAAGAAGAAGAAGAAGGATGCTTAGAGCATATACAGCTATATATCAAGTTGGTAATTGGATGGAAGGAAAGAGACTATAATTGACCCCGGAAAAGACGGAGGCAGTGCTGCTAACTGGATTCAGAAAAATCGGTCCCATTACTTTCCTTGTAAAGGGAGAAAAGATAGTCCCGAAAGAATCAATTAAATACCTGCGTGTAACGATCGACAAATGTCTATCATTTAAAAACCACGTCATCGCAATCGCAGATGCACCCAAAGTTGGTAGCACCCAAAAGCAGCAAGCGAAGGCTCCTATGCTGTGTGGTACATTCGACCATGCTTTACGCAGCTCGGGTATGGTCTATTGCCATGGAGAAGAAATCAATCTGGCACAAGTTAACGCTAATTCAGCGGAAATGGCACTGAGAGTGTCCAGTGCACACCGAACAGTCTCAATGGAGACCACACTTGTAATCGCTGGTATAGTACCAATAGAATTTATGGTGCGAGAGAGAGAGAGAGAGAGGAACTGTACCGAGTTAGAACAAGTGACGACTGTACAAAGAGCGATAAAAATAGATGTCTTGTTTAAAATGAAAATATTGTTTCACATTTTCACGTAATTTTCACACAATTTTTAATTTTATTTATTTAATTTGTTGGTTTTATGAAGAATTGGGTTGTTGAATAAACAAAAATTATCGATTTTTTTATGTTAAACTACATAATATTTTAAAATAAACAGTAATTCGGATGTGCGATGTGAAAAAATTGTTCAATTAATTATAAACAATTTAAAAGTGATAAAATTTTGAAAATAATCACGTGACTCCAAACGCGCCATAATTTACATGGAATTGAAAAATTCACTATGTTTTTACCACACTTATACTATGTAAATACAACTTGTTATTCACAGCAATATAAATTTCTACACATACCATGACTTAAGTTTCGACGTTTTACGGTCATTTTCAAGTACCATAATTTGTTTAAAAAAAAAGCGCCATAATTTGTTTGTGACGTTGAAAGGGTAAAACTTCATTCTAACATTCAAACATAAACATTCTTTATAAAATCGTCGTTTTAGGATTTTTTCAGCGCACTCTTTTAAACCATTGGTTTCGACGTTTAACAATGTGGGACATTTAACAACATTTTTTGAGTAGTTCTTTTTTTAGTACTCCTACACGATGGAACGAAATAAGCACGTTAACTTTTAATATTTGACTATTTGACATATTTGACATGTCTACTACAGCTACTGGCGCGGATAGAAATAAACCTTCTTACGTCACAACGCCTCCTGAATTGTAAAGCTAGCTTTGCCATCGTGTATACCTCCAGCGGAAATAGCTTTTTACATACAATGTTGCAAAGTACGGCTACGATGCGGTAAAGTGACCAGTAAATTTTAACCTTTCAGGGACACTTACAAAATGAATTAAGTATAAGACAATAAAATTTAATTTAGAAAACGCTACTTTACACCATATTTGTCACGATAATGTAGAAAATAAAAGTGATTTTTTAAATTTTACTGTGCGTCTGACATTTGGAAAAATGATATATTATGTACCTAATAAATTTGAATTACTAAAAATGTCAAAGTTTGTAAGTACATTAAAAAAATAAATAATTTCCAATATTGTAAATAATCTAAATCTATTTGTTTCTTAAATAATAATCGTCGGCCAAAAAACCTTATACAAATTTCGTGCGGAAATGATTTTACAATGCTCCAGCAAACGAGCTGTTGCATTGTAAAATCAATGTTTCCGCACTCTAATGTAAATAGCTATTTCAATTTGTTAAAGCTTTTTAATTACAACAAAAAGAGAAAACTAAAAAAAGTTTTGTTATAAAACTTATATATGAGCTTTCGATTATATTTATTATAATATATCGATTATAAATACCCAATTGTTACGAAAGTAAACCGATTTGGTGTCCTACCTGATTTTCTTAGAAGATTTAAATTTTGAAAATATTTTTCTAATATCACTTTAATTTGTTTTGTACATAAATAATCGACATTTCATTAATCTTAAATTAAACTTACGTTCTGAATGTGTATATCCTACACAAGCAAATACGAAGAAAGCTATGATGAGAACACTTAAAGAAGCCATTGCGAACTGTTGATGCCCTTGGAACAATAGGCTTTCCACATCAGATGCTCTAAATATATATACGATTATAAATTTCCTTGAAAAAAAAACAAATCTACTCGATTGTTTGCCATATTTTATGTTATAAGTAAATAGAATATTATTGCCCACAAAACGTACAATCTTTACGTGAAATGTTTAATTAACTTAAATACGTTTACTTTCGGTAATAATTCACGCTCTTATCTAAATAGCGATTATTAAGCGCGTTTCGGGAAAAATATACAAATCATTTAATATACTGATGGTCTCATAATAGTAGTTTATGATACAAGTGTGTGAAGAAGGGCTTTTGTGCATGAGTTGCGAAGTAATTACCTTCATTGCCTTCTCCTAAACTTTTTTTTTCACAGAGGAGAGGAAATGCTTTTACGCACCCCCAAATACGGTTTCAATTTTGGAGAGTGTGGGACTCACCAGCCCTCTAAGGCAGTCATACCCATTAAAACCATCTCCTCTTTATTTCAATATAGTATTGCTGAGTGGGAAACCGAGCATACTAGTCTCCTCCTCTCTCTCTTCAGTCCATAACCCTTTTGCAGGGTGTGGTGACATCAATTTGATACGCTCGTAATGACTCCTCGCCAGCGTTCTCTATCTTGAGCAGATCTCATTGCTTCCTGCATCCCTTGTCCCGTCAGGGTTTTTGTCCGGTCTATCCATCGTGTCGGCGATCTTCCTCTTGGGCGGCGGCCTTCTTCTATGAGTCGTTCAATATTGTCGAACCTCCTTGCCACATGACCCAGGTATCCCAAATACCGTTGGTTTATTGTCTGGTATAGTCTGGTCTTTATACCGAGTTGTTGAATAATAGAGTCGTTTGTGCAGTGGGCTGTCCATGGTATTTGCAGCATTTTTCTATAGCACCACATTTCAAACGCTTCTATTCCACGTTGGTCTATGGTCCGAATAGTCCACGTTTCGCAGACGTAAATTGCAATGGAGAAGACTATGTATCAGCCGAAGTTTTGTCTCAATCTTTCCAAATTTTCACCAGATTTGCCATAGACGTTCTGGCAATCGCTATTCGTTTGCGGATTTCTTCCTCCGATCCACCTTTGTTGGTAACTACTGATCCTACATAATCAAATCTTTTCACCACTGCAAATCCAGCCAGGTTTTCATTTTGTCTGTCTATTATCATGATCTTTGTTTTGGCTTTAATAATCTCCAGTCCATATAAGCCACTCTCTTCTGTGAGTCTGACCATTGTAGCCTCCATTTCGGCTTCCTCCGAAGTCAGAATTACAGTGTCATCTGCATATCTCAAATTCGTTATCCGTTTGCCTCCAACATGGATCCCTCCGTTCCAATCTTCTAGTACATTACGCATAATGTATTCTGTGTAAATGTTAAACAGTATTGGCGACATTATGCATCCTTGCGGCACTTCCGCTAGTATTTTGAATGGTTCGGAGCATGTGTTACTTACGCTGACGCATGCAGTACAGGTCTCGTAGAGATGTCTGATTATTAGATGCAATGGTGTTCCCACTTTAGTATAATCCACACAGGCATGCCTTCACTTGGAATTCTCTGGCCTTTTCTTTTATTTGCCTTAAAATACGGTTTCCTAGGAATGCGGTGCCGTCAGATAGCGGACGTAAGATACTGATGTCACGTAACGTTGGAAGGAAAATACGGCCGCTGTGACGGTGAGCACTTGTTGTAAAGCTAGGAAAAATGTGAGGGTGTCACACGGTGGGTTCGGTTGTGTTTGCAAGGTGAAACAGTTGTAGTTATTCATATTATGGATGATCTCGATTTGGCCTTACTAATATATCTGGAAGATGAAGAGTCATCAGAAGATGAACGACCAAAACGTTCGAAAGAATGTGACCTATTTAAAAATCGTGCAACAGAAGGTGCATATGAAATCTTAATATGTCGTCATTTGCAATCGAATGACAAGAAATTCAGAGAATATTTTTGTCTGACTCCCGTGTTGCTTGACTATGTACTCACCTACATAAAAGATGACATAATTTCGACACCATATAACAGAAATAGAAAGCCAATATCGCCTGAGCAGCATCCCTTAGGTTCTATGAACACGTTTCTTGTGATGTTATTCACTACTGTAAAATTACGGCCACTACCTGACTGCACCGCTTTTCTAGGAAACCGTAGTTTTGCGTTTAAGATCTGCTCCTGTGTACCCTTTCCCGGGACAAATCCTGATTGTTCGTCTGCAATATCTGGCAGCAAGATGTATTTTAGTCTGGCATTAAATATGTGTAGCATAATCTTGCTGGGATGTGATACCAGCGTTATGGTTCTATAGTTAGCACAGTCTGCAGGGGGGACCTTTTTTGTATATGAGTATTAGCAGAGATTTTGCCCACTCTTCTGACCAATTCCCGGATGTCCATTTGCATTGGCAAATAGTATGCATACTGTCTATTTCTGCTTCTCCCATTGCTTTAATTGTTTCAGCATGTATGTTGCCTTTCTATCTCCAAATTTCCTTATAGCTTTCTCTACCTCGGTCTTAAGAATATCCGGCTCCATTTCATACTGTCTGTTCTTCAATTCCACATATATTGTGGGGTTATCATGGTATAATTTGGTGCAGTAATTTTTCCATACTTCCGCTATTCACTTTAGGTCGGTTATAATGTTTCCCTGGCCATCCTGGATTATTTGCGTTTTTGGCTTGAAATCACGAGATAGATATTTCACTCTGTTGTATAGGTCATGCGTATTGTTCTGGTTCGCATGGTTTTCTATTTCCATGCATATATTGTGTATGTATTGGTTTTTGTTCCCTGCGAGACTCCGTTTTCATGTGTCTGTTGAGTTGTCGAGTTTTTATAGCTTTTACTATTTGGTCCGTGTTAGAGAGCTTAGTATTTCTTCGCTGTTCTACCAGTTCCAGTGTTTCATCCGTCATCCAATGTTTCCTTTTTTGTTTGGGCTCTTGTTTTAGACATTTCGCTGCGACCAGTTCAATCCATCTTTTTGATCCTTCCCATAGTTGGTTTGGGTCATTGTGATTGCCCGGATGTGGTAGTTCAGATAGGGCTTGCTGGAAGGTCGTTGGTTGCTGCGCATTTACTTTCCTTTTGCTATCTGGTTTGATAAGTCTTTAGCTTTATTCCAAAGTCTGCAATTAATAGTCTGTGGTCACAGCCGCATTCGACACTTTGCTTGGTTTTCACGTTTCGGAATGATGATCTCCACCTCTTATCTACTAGTAGGTAGTCAATCTGGTTTTTGGTCTTGTTATCAGGAGATGTCTAAGTAGATAGGCGTCGGGCATGATGTTGAAACAGGCTGTTCAGAATTGTTAAGCTGTTTTCAGTTGCGAATTGCATGAGTCTTTCCCCTCTCTCGTTCCGCGTTCCAAGTCCGTACCTGCCTACTACTTCTTCTCCTCCTCCACTTCTTTTTACTTGAAAAACAATTGAGGCTATATGTCTTTTTCCGGTAAGCAGTACTGCCTCGGTCTTTTCGGGCGCCAGGCTTTGTTGTTTTTCTTGAAACCACGAGTCCACCAGCTTGGTCCACCATGGCTTTGTTGGCTCTTAGAATTACTCCAATTACACCTTTCCAAGTTCTCTACTCGAGCGCCAAAATTTCTTAAAAAAAATTTCAATTCTTGCAGGCGATAGAGCTAGCGAAATATAATTTGCATATCTGTAATCAGCAGCAAAAATGATTTCAGAAACGTTTTTAAATTTGGCTGTGATTCAAAAAATAACGATTTTGACAAAATCAATTTTCTCGCATTTCGTCGATTCTGCGGTCTAGACTTCCCGAGTCGATGGTATTTCTTAACTGATAGCATTCCAGGGAATATTATATACGTTCTCCGACTAATTTTGTGACGCTGAATCGACTCGTGAAGACTAGAAGTCTCTGTGGTGAGCGGTTCAAAAGTTATGACAGTGTCAAATCAGTAGAAAATGTGTGATTGTGTACAACGAAAAAAAATATAAAATTTGTTTATTTGTAACTTTAGATCGAAATAAACTGGAAAACCGTTTTCAGAACTTCGATTTCCTTCGTGTAACCAAAAAAAAATCACAAAAAAAAATTTGCAACAAAATTTTCGACAAAAAATTCCATAATTTCGTTCGAAAAATACATACAATTGTGACTCGCGCACCGAGGGTTCCGTACAAACTTGTAAGTAAGGTATCTTTAGGAGGACCTAACTGTATGCAACCCATATGCTTCTGGTGCCTGACAATACCACGCAACACATTAGTGTATTTTCAAAAGTTTCTATTTCGGTTTTTTTCGATTTTTTCAAAACCGGTAAAGAGCAGCGAAATCATTTTGGGCAAACAGAAAGTACACGACAAGACGAACAAGTCGATGTGTAAATTGTCCGGAAATATTCTATAATTCGTCGATAAATTTCAAACCGAAAATTACCCGATTCTCGATTTGCTAAGTAGATATCTAGGAAACGGTTGCAGATAATTAAAAACGGATTGCGGCAGCGTTTTCAGAAGGTCATTTTCCTATGGATACACTATGATTGTCTGCGGGCAATTCACGACTTTCCGAGATCTCCACTAGAGCGCCGAAATTTCATAAAAATTTCTTCATTTTTTGCAGGCAAAAGTGAACCGAAAGAGCTAGCAAAATATAATTTGCATATCTGTAATCAGCAGCAAAAATGCTTGCAGAAACGTTTTTTAATTTTGCTGTGACTCAAAAAATAACGATTTTGATAAAATCGATTTTCTCGTATTTCGTTGTTTCCGCGGTCTACACTTCCCGAGTCGATGGTATTTCCTAACTGAAAGCTTCCCAGTGAATATTATATACGTTCTCCGACTAATTTTGGGACGCTGAATCGATTGGGAAAGACTAAAAGTCTCTGTGGTGAGCGGTTAAAAAGTTATGACAGCGTAAAACTACCTCAACTTTGAACCTCTGTAACTAGTCTAACTAGATACGTATAAACTAAATTCATGTTAGAACTCACTAATTGGACATTAGGTACTAAAACTAAATCAATTTTCATGTTTGCTTTATTGCTATAAATACTTATTCTACAAGAGAAACCGGCAAGGTCTAAAGAAAATATGCATGCCGATTTCAAACCTCGATAACTGATCTGATAATGGAGCTAGGACGGAAAGTGAGCCGTCTATTCGTTAAGCGTTGTTTGTTACGTCCAAAAACGTGCAACTTCGTGTTATAAAAGCGTATTTCGAGCATTCCAGTCCAGTTAGTTAATTGTATAATATCTCCGTTTTGGATCGTTGACTACAAACGGTTTAACAAGGGGTCCTGTCAACCCGTCATCACCGATTTGGCCCAAATTTACAGTATATGTATAGGGCTTGACTATAAATGATAGTGACGCAAGCGGGAGGGCCAGATGGGCAAGCGTTAAAAAATAACTCGTAACCGACCACTCATAAGCCCGCTATGTTTGCATAAATTTCAATTAGTAAGACGCGTTGCGGTTGCCGTTCCAGTTCGCCTCGATAAATTATCCGATCGGACATGAATCTGCCCATACGTGAAACGAAACTTATTGTTAGTTTAATAAATCATAATTATATATTCAATTAGGCTTCGATAACATTGGCATCCTCCAAGTTTGGAAGGTTGTATACGTATAAATTTCTTACTTTTTGTTTAAATTTTGCGAGGCTATTGTTGTTATTGTCGTGAGTGTTTGTGTCGAGTTTAGGCGAAATCGGTGGCGGAGTTCCAAAGTTATGGGTTATTAAAGTAAAAACTTGCGGAAAAGGTTTTAACGGGGGTTGTTTTTGGGATAATCTGTATATGAAAAATGTTAAGGGATCCTTGAGGTTTAAGGATATGTAAAAATTGTTTTTGTAGGTTTTCTAGTTTGTGAGTTATAGTGGAAAATGTGATTTGAGTTTTAAGCGATTATCTTGGTTGGAATAGACTTGTCGACTTATTGGGACTTATTGTGTTTGAAATTGCTGGTGTTTTGGTGTGCGAATTGTTTAAATCGGTTGAAATTCGTTGAAACTTATTATGCACACCCCTGGTAGAAAACCGCGAAATTCGAAAGATTTTGAAGTGTGATACATCAAAAGACGAGGAATTTTGTATTAAATAAATCGGTGTTGCGAATTTTTATTTTTCGATAAAACTATGTCTGATATTTGAAAAAAACCCGGCCAAGTGCGAGTTGTGACTCGCGCACCGAGGGTTCCGTACAAACTTGTAAGTACCTTTACCTCTTCGCGTTCCTGAGCAAAATGGTCTTGACAGACAGACAGACGGACAGACAGACAGACAGACAGACAGACGGACAACAAAGTGATCCTATAAGGGTTCCGTTTTCAGTACGGAACCCTAAAAAATGCGAAAAAAGTTTTAGTTTTTCGGTTGTAACTTCGTTAAAAACCAACGTAGACGAATGTTTTTTTTTTTTAAATATTTAGAATAAAATGTAGTTTCTAAATTTGTTCTAAAGTTTCGACAAATTGCGTGTAATTCGCAAATATTGTTTTTGCAAATTTTGTTAGGATTTCAAAACTTAAGCTTTCAATATATTTTCACGAAACTTTTATATTTACTAATTTATACCCACATTCATCCGTTATTGAAGTTTAAAAGTTGCAATTGTTTTGACTTCCGGTTCGGAAATGGCAAGAAACAAAACAAGCGGGAAATTTGTTTAAGGCTGGGTAACAGACGAACGGAACGACGGATTTGGTTGAAATTTGGGATTTGGTGAGGAAAGACTGTTGTAGTTGAGTGTGCTAATTTCAAGTGGTTGCGAATATAAGCTAGCGAGTGAATGTGTACTTATGGGGTACAGAGGCGGGGAAACATTCTATACATAAAATAGGGGGTTTCTAGTTAAATATAAGTTGCATATCTGTAATCAGCAGCCTGAAGACCAGAAGTCTCTATGGTGAGCCGTCTAGTCTTGTCTGTCTATTCTTGTCTGTCTAGTCTTGTCTGTCTAGTCTTGTCTGTCTAGTCTTGTCTGTCTAGTCTTGTCTGTCTAGTCTTGTCTGTCTAGTCTTGTCTGTCTAGTCTTGTCTGTCTAGTCTTGTCTGTCTAGTCTTGTCTGTCTAGTCTTGTCTGTCTAGTCTTGTCTGTCTAGTCTTGTCTGTCTAGTCTCGTCTGTCTAGTCTTGTCTGTCTAGTCTTGTCTGTCTAGTCTTGTCTGTCTAGTCTTGTCTGTCTAGTCTTGTCTGTCTAGTCTTGTCTGTCTAGTCTTGTCTGTCTAGTCTTGTCTGTCTAGTCTTGTCTGTCTAGTCTTGTCTGTCTAGTCTTGTCTGTCTAGTCTTGTCTGTCTAGTCTTGTCTGTCTAGTCTTGTCTGTCTAGTCTTGTCTGTCTAGTCTTGTCTGTCTAGTCTTGTCTGTCTAGTCTTGTCCGTCTAGTCTTGTCCGTCTAGTCCTCTCTGTCTAGTCTAATCTGTCTAGACTTGTCGGATAGGTAGGATAACATAGACTATAAAACATTTCTAAGAATAATAAAATATGTTTGTATTTAACAAACATATTAGAACGTAGTGTTTTCTAACTTTTATCTTATCTTCTTGAATGTTATTTGCCACATGTATACTAATCATTCATCACGTTTCTCAAAATTGAGCCATAATCCGCCAACCGGTGACATCATAAAATACCGGCTATCCACTTGTAAGGGTTGAACGGTAAATATAAGTTGCATATCTGTAATCAGCAGCCTGAAGACCAGAAGTCTCTATGGTGAGCCGTCTAGTCTTGTCTGTCTATTCTTGTCTGTCTAGTCTTGTCTGTCTAGTCTTGTCTGTCTAGTCTTGTCTGTCTAGTCTTGTCTGTCTAGTCTTGTCTGTCTAGTCTTGTCTGTCTAGTCTTGTCTGTCTAGTCTTGTCTGTCTAGTCTTGTCTGTCTAGTCTTGTCTGTCTAGTCTTGTCTGTCTAGTCTTGTCTGTCTAGTCTTGTCTGTCTAGTCTTGTCTGTCTAGTCTTGTCTGTCTAGTCTTGTCTGTCTAGTCTTGTCTGTCTAGTCTTGTCTGTCTAGTCTTGTCTGTCTAGTCTTGTCTGTCTAGTCTTGTCTGTCTAGTCTTGTCTGTCTAGTCTTGTCTGTCTAGTCTTGTCTGTCTAGTCTTGTCTGTCTAGTCTTGTCTGTCTAGTCTTGTCTGTCTAGTCTTGTCTGTCTAGTCTTGTCTGTCTAGTCTTGTCTGTCTAGTCTTGTCTGTCTAGTCTTGTCTGTCTAGTCTTGTCTGTCTAGTCTTGTCTGTCTAGTCTTGTCTGTCTAGTCTTGTCTGTCTAGTCTTGTCTGTCTAGTCTTGTCTGTCTAGTCTTGTCTGTCTAGTCTTGTCTGTCTAGTCTTGTCTGTCTAGTCTTGTCTGTCTAGTCTTGTCTGTCTAGTCTTGTCCGTCTAGTCTTGTCCGTCTAGTCCTCTCTGTCTAGTCTAATCTGTCTAGACTTGTCGGATAGGTTGGATAACATAGACTATAAAACATTTCTAAGAATAATAAAATATGTTTGTATTTAACAAACATATTAGAACGTAGTGTTTTCTAACTTTTATCTTATCTTCTTGAATGTTATTTGCCACATGTATACTAATCATTCATCACGTTTCTCAAAATTGAGCCATAATCCGCCAACCGGTGACATCATAAAATACCGGCTATCCACTTGTAAGGGTTGAACGGTGCGTTTGTTAACTGATATTTTATATTGCGAGATTAGAATGGCCAGAACGGCTTTCGCCTGTAGGATCCCAAACTTCATTCCCAGACAAATCCTCGGCCCGTCTCCGAACGGAATGAACGCATTTTTAGCGAATCCTTCCTCACTTTCGAAACGCTCGGGCATGAACCGTTCAGGTTCCGGAAAGTGTCTTGCGTCATTATGCAGTCCGTAAATTGGAATGATGACAGGGGTGCCTGGTTCAATTGTAATTCGCACATTTGATTTATCACTCAACGCTGGCAACTCGTACCTTCTCGTACAAATTCTTCTTATTGAAAGAAAAGGTGGGTGTTTACGAACACTCTCTGTAACATAAAGAAAAGAATATAAGAATTAGAGTTTAAGGAGTTAGAAGAAGTATATTATTATGTCCTTTTAATTCCTACGCTCAGCCTGTACAACGAACCCAGTTCTGAGCCAGGCATAGGGCTTCACACGAGAGTCTCGTTTCTGATCTCGTTCCGGGCAGCCGTAACATTTTCTTCATAAATTTGAACCCGAACTAGGCACTTCACTTCGTTCTTGCCCGAGTTCTTAACCCGAGTTCTTAATTCAACTCGCTGTCCAATATATGATATTACGTATATGAAATTTGATTGCAATATTAAGTATATTAGTTTTACTATTACCTTTTAAAGCTAATTCTAAATACTTCATATCTTGTATAGCTTCGTAATTAATTTCGCCGTGTACTTGCATAACTTCTGAGACTTCGGAATGGATTTTCTTCTGGACGTCTTCGTTGGCAGCGATTTCGTATAAAGCATAACTGATAACTACAGAGCTTGTTAGAAACCCATCTCCGAAGAATCCTCCGATGTGCGCAGTTACGTCTTCAATATTAAACTCGCGGTGATTGTTGATTTTCGACATTAATTGGATCATTGATTGTAAGTAATCTGGACGCGTGATGTTATTGGATTCCCTGTATTCCATGTTTTCTCGAATACAGTTTCTTATGAACGCAACGATTTCAGGCGAGAAAACGCTGAAATTAAATAAATTTAAGCAAATAAAGCGATTTAATAACAAAGTTTTACTTGATTTTCAATAGTTTAGAAAGTCGGGGTAGAAGCATAAAACATATCATTTTAACGCCGCTGAATATGGAAGGTTTGGTTAATTCTTTTCCTACTTTATGGAAATCGGCGTTTGGGTTTGAAAATACTTGGCCGTCGATCCCAAAAGCACAACTTGCAACGTTTTCGGTTGTATATTTAGAAATCAGTTCTCTAGCTTCTAAACCACCATTCGTTACTCTACATAAACTGTCAATGTACTTTACCAACTTTTTGGAACTATCTATAAATAATGGTGTCATCGGTCGTATCTAAAATTGTTAAATCAAAATGATAAAGCAAAACATGCTGGTTGAAATATGTTTCTTACTTTGGAACTGGTGTGGGTGGGTGTTAATTGGTTCCTAACCGTTTTCCATTTCTCTCCTTTTAAGATTAGGGCGTTTTTGCCAAATATCAAATCGACTTGCTCATCTACGTGGAAATCATTATCATGGAAGTAGTCGAAGTCTTTGACTAGAACGGTTTTTATTAGATCGGGATTTATCAATATTATACCGGGTTGAAGGAATTTGTAAAATCCCACGTAATTATATCCAATGTAATCACTAAAAAATATCGTTCAAGTTAACATGAATGTGGAAACTCTATTAACAAGGAATAGCATCTGGCAATCGACTGCTTGTGATCGCGAAATTGCATTTGTTAGTATCACTTGTTTGTCTAGCCTTCTTTGTGTAGTCCTGTATGTCTAGTTTTGTATGTCTATAAAAAAAACCACGATTTTGAAATAATCCAATTTCTCGCATTTCGTCGTTTCAGCGGTCTTAACTAAAAGCTTCCCAGGGAATATTATATACGTTCTTCGACTAATTTTGGGACGCTAAATCGATTGGTGAAGACTAGAACACTCTGTGGTGAGCGGTTCAAAAGTTATGACAGCATAAAATCAGTAGGAAATGTGTGATTGTGTACAGCGAAAAAAAATATAAAATTTGTTTACTTGTAACTTTAGAGCGAAATAAACTGGAAAACTGTTTTCGGCGTTTCGATTTCCTTTGTGTAACCAAAAAAGAATCACGATAAAAATTTGCACAAAAAAAATCTAAAAAAATTTTCCATCATTTCGTTCAAAAAATACATGCGTTTTCGTTTTTTTTCGATTTTTTTCGAAAACGGTAAAGAGCAGCGAAATCATTTTGGGCACACAGAAACTACACGACAAGACGAACAAATCGATGTGTAAATTGGCCGGAAATATTCAATAATTCCTCGCTAAATTTGAAACTGAAATTTACCCGATTGCCGATTTGCTAAGTAGATATCTCGCAAACGGTTGCAGATAATTAAAAACAGATTGCGGCATCGTTTTCAGTAGGCTATTTTCCTATAAATACACGAAGATTGTCAGCAGGAAATTCACGACTTTCCAAGATCTCCACTAGAGCGCCGAAATTTCATAAAAATTTCTTAAATTTTTGCAGGCGATAGTGAACGGAAAGGGTTAGCGAAATATAATTTGCATATCTGTAATCAGCAGCAAAAATTCTTTTAGAAACGTTTTTAAATTTTGCTGTGATTAAAAAAATAACGATTTTGAATAAATCGATTATCTCGCATTTCGTCGTTTCCGCGGTCTAGACTTCTCGAGTCGATGGTATTTCTTAACTGAAAGCTTCCCCGGGAATATTATATACGTTCTCCGACTAATTTTGGGACGCTCAATCTATTGGTGAAGACTAGAAATTTCTATGAGAAGCGGTTCAAAAGTTATGACTGCGTCAAATCAGTAGGAAATGAGTGATTGTGTACAGCGAAAAAAAATATAAAATTTGTTTATTTGTAACTTTAGAGCGAAATAAACTGGAAAACCGTTTTCAGCACTTCGATTTCCTTCGTGTAACCAAAAAAAATCAGGGAAAAAATTTTCCAAAAAATTTTCGACAAAAATTTTTCATCAGTTCATTCAAAAAATACATTGTTTTTCAGTTTTTTTAGATTTTTTGGAAAATGGTAAAAAGCAGCGAAATCATTTTTGGCACACAGAAACTACACGACAAGACGAACAAGTCGAGGTGTAAATTGTCCGGAAATATTCAATAATTCCTCGCTAAATTTCAAACTGAAATTTACCCGATTGCCGATTTGCTAAGTAGATATCTCGGAAACCGTTGCAAATAGTTAAAAACGGATTACGGGATCGTTTTCAGAAGATCTTTTTCTTATAGATACACTAAATTTGTCCGCGGGTAATTCACGACTTTCCGAGATTTCCACTAGAGTGCCGAAATTTCATAAAAATTTCTTAATTTTTTGCAGACGAAAGTGAACCGAAAGAGCTAGCGAAATATAATTTGCATATCTGTAATCAGCAGCAAAAATGCTTTCAGAAACGTTTTTAAATTTAGCTGTGACTCAAAAAATAACGATTTTGAAAAAATCGATTTTCTCGCATTTCGTTGTTTCCGCAGTCTAGACTTCCCGAGTCGATCGTATTTCTTAACTGAAAGCTTCCCAGGCAATATTATATACGTTATCCGACTAATTTTGGTACGCTGAATCGATTGGTAAAGTCTAGAAGTCTCTGTGGTGAGCGGTTCAAAAGTTATGACAGCGTCAAATCAGTAGGAAATGTGTGATTGTGTACAGCGAAAAGAAATATAAAATTTGCTTATTTGTAACTTTAGAGCGAAATAAACTGGAAAATCCTTTTCAGTACTTACTTCGATTTCCTTCGTGTATACAAAAAAAATAAAGAAAAAATTTTGCTAAAAAATTTTCGACAAAATTTTTCCATCATTTCGTTCGAAAATACATGCTTTTTCGGTTTTTTTCGATTTTTTCGAAAACGGTAAAGAGCAGCGAAATCATTTTGAGCGCACAGAAACTACACGACAAGACGAACAAATCAATGTGTAAATTGTACGAAAAGATTCAATAATTCGTAGATAAATTCCAAATTGAAATTTACCCGATTCTCGATTTGCTAAGTACATTTATTGATTAAACCATGCCGGAATCATGTTACTTTTACCATTTAAATAACATGGGATTATTTGACTTTTTACTTTTAATTTTTTTCTCAGAAACAAATGGCTGGAAAGATTTAAGATCAAATTATTCTGACGTAAAATTTAATGCTCTACAAAAAAGGTCTCCTATGAATTTTCGATGAAATCACGCCATTTAAAGTTATTCAACAATTAACTTGTGCCTGATTATAAATCTTGAAATATTTTCAACTTTTTGCTCTTTTTTACTCTTTTTAACTATAAAATCATTGGAAGAGAAGATAAAAATTATTATCATTAGAGCGCCAGTGATTATTTGTATGAATTTTATGGCTTGAACTGAAAATTAAACAAAAAAATAATTTTTTGAGAACGAAATGAAACAAAATATTTTTCTTCATATAAGTAGGTTTATTATCATTCTTTCAATTTTTTTGTTAAACAAGCTTTAGTCGGATTAGGATATTTGGTTTTGTACTCCTACACAACTTATATTAAATGTTCTTTTTACTTGTATTAACTGTTTTTGTTCTTCTCGTGTTGTTAAAATGTTAATATACTCTTGGATTAATTTAACGGCTCTTTCGGCGACATAATTGATGACTTGCAGAACTTTTGTCGATAGTTTCATTAATTAGTATGAAATTCACTTCGTAAGTACAAAATATTGATTAAAGTACGAAAATTTATCCTGGATAAATTGAATTTCACGACTATAGCGAATTCGGATCTTATGTCACCTGTTTTAATTGTCAAAAAATTTTTTTGTTTAATTTTCAGTTCAAGCCATAAAATTAACACAAATAATCACTGGCGCTCTAATGATAATAATTTTTATCTTCTCTTCCAATGATTTTATAGTTAAAAAAAGTAAAAATGAGCAAAAAGTTGAAAATATTGCAAGATTTATATTAGGCAGAAGTTAAATGTTGAATTACTTTAAATGAAGTGATTTAATTGAAAATTCATAGGAGACCTTTTTTGTAGAGCGTTAAATTTTACGTCAGAATAATTTGATCTTAAATCTTTTCATCCATTTGTTTCTGAGAAAAAAAAAATAATAGTAAAAGTCAAATAATCCCATGTTATTTAAATGGTAAAAGTAACATGATTCCGGCACGGTTTAATCAAGAAATTAAGAGCTTAATTGTATTGGATATTTTTTTTTATATCTTACACTAAAAATTCAGGGGGCGATCGCTGCAAAATAATCAATTTGGGAAATAACGGACACCCTAAAGTACATATCTCGGAAACGGTTGCAGATAATTAAAACCGAATTGCGGCATCGTTTTCAGAGGGTCATTCTTCTATTGATACACTAAAATTCTCCTCGGGAAATTCACAACTTTCCGAGATCTCCACCAAAGCGCCGAAATTTCAAAAAAATTTCTTCAATTTTTGCAAGCGAAAGTGAACCGAAAAAGCTAGCGAAATATAATTTCCATATCTGTAATCAGCAGCGAAAATGCTTTCAGAAACGTTTTTAAATTTTGCTGTGATTAAAAAAATAACGATTTTGAAAAAATCGATTTTCTCGCATTTCGTCGATTCCGCGGTCTAAACTTCCCGAGTCGATGGTATTTCTTAACTGAAAGCTTCCCAGGGTATATCATATAAGGTGTCCGACTAATTTTGGGACGCTGAATCGATTAGTGAAGACTAGAAGTCTCTGTGGTGTGCGGTTCAAAAGTTATGACGGCGTGCAATCAGTCGGAAATGCGAGATGGTATACAGCGAAAAAGTATATAAAACTTGTTTATTTGTAACTTTAGGGCGAAATAAACTGGAAAACCGTTTTCAGCACTTCCATTTCCTTCTGGTAACAACAAAAAAATATTGAAAAAAGTTTCCAAAAAAATTTTCAACAAAAATTCATCATTTCGTTCGAAAAATACATGCTTTTTCGGTTTTTTTCGATTTTTTCGGGAACGGTAAAGAGCATCGAAATCATTTTGGGCACACAGATACTACACGACAAGGTGAACAAGTCGACGTGTAAATTGTCCGGAAATATTCAATAATTCGGCGATAAATTTCAAACTGAAATTTACCCGATTCTCGATTTGCTAAGTAGATATCTCGGAAACTGTTGCAGATAATCAAAAACGGATCGCGGCATCGTTTTCAGAAGGTCATTTTCCTGTGGATACACTAAGATTATCCGCGCGATTTTCACAACTTTCCGAGATCTCCACTAGAGCGCCGAGATTTCATAAAAATTTCTTCAATTTTTGCAGGCGAAAGTGAACCGAAAGAGCCAGCGAAATATAATTTGAATATCTGTAATCAGCAGCAATAATGCTTTCAGAAACCTTTTTAAATTTTGCTGTGACTCAAAAAATAACGATTTTGAAAAAATCGATTTTCTCGCATTTAGTCGTTTCCGCGGTCTACACTTAACGAGTCGATGGTATTTCTCAACTGATAGCTTCCCAGGGAATATTACATACGTGCTCCGAGTAATTTTGGGACGCTGAATCGATTGGTGAAGACTATCAGTCTCTGTGGTGAGCGGTTCAAAAGTTATGCCAGCGTCAAATCAGTAGGAAATTTGTAATTGTGTACAGCGAAAAAAAATATAAAATTTGTTTATTTGTAACTTTAGAGCGAAACAAACTGGAAAACCATTTTCAGCACTTCGATTTCCTTCGTGTAACCAAAAAAAAATCACGAAAAAAATTTGCAAAACAAATTTCGACAAAAATTTCGTTCGAAAAATATGTGCTTTTACGGTTTGTTTCGATTTTTTCGAAAACGGTAAAGACTAGCGAAATCATTTTTGGCACACAGAAACTACACGACAAGACGAACAAGCCGATATATAAATTGTCCGGAAATATTCAATAAACCGTCCATAAATTTCAAACAGAAATTTACCCGATTCTCGATTTGCTAAGTAGATATCTCGGAAACGGTTGCAGTTAGTTAAAAACGGATTGCGGCATCGTTTTCAGATCATTTTCCTATGGATACACTAAGCTTGTCCGCCGGAAATTCACGACTTTCGGAGATCTCCACTAGAGCGCCGAAATTTCATAAAAATTTCTTCAATTTTTGCAGGCGAAAGTTAACCGAAAGAGCTAGAGAAATATAATTTGCATATCTGTAATCAGCAGGAGGCTAAATGGCTGGTATGGGTCTCAGGGGTAGCAGAAAGTGCCACTATTCCTGCTACAACAAAACTCTGGGAAACGCCCACAGTCCCGAAAAGGACAAATCCAGCAAATGCCACTTCCACGTCCTCGTCGTGGCCTCTGGGTGCATCGCGTACAATGGATGTGCGTGGTGTAGCAGACGGAAGGGGGTAAATGGCGAGTTTCCGGCGCCTGAAAACCGGAACAAAAGTGGCTAAGGGAGAAAACCCTAACA
Source organism: Phosphuga atrata (assembly GCA_944588485.1). Lineage (NCBI taxonomy): Eukaryota > Metazoa > Arthropoda > Insecta > Coleoptera > Silphidae > Phosphuga > Phosphuga atrata. The sequence goes on along the minus strand of OX155898.1, from coordinate 70,942,620 downwards.
GAAAATCCTGGTCCTTCAAGCTGGAGGGTTGAATCGATGGGCCAACACCTCATCATTCGGAAAAAGAAAAAAATGTTAAAAACTTCAAAAATCCGCCTCAGAAGAATGATGGACATAAAATACAACGAACTAGGCAAAGAAAATTGACTATGAGAATGGCGACCTGGAACATACAAGCATTACGAACAAAGAAAACAGAAGTATTCCATGAATTAAACAAAATGAGACTGGATGTCTGTGTGCTTACAGAAACTAAAAATACAGACCTTGAAGAAATTGACGAACAAATAATAAAAATGGAAATTACAAAAAATGGACAGAATATAGTTATAATAGGAGTATACGCTCCTAGCGAGGATGCAGACCTTGCCACTAAAGATATGTTCTACGAAAAACTATTCCGAATAATATCTGAGATAAAAGGAGATCGAGAAATACTTATCTTGGGAGACCTAAATGCCCGTACAGGGAGAGAAGGAAACAACCCGGTAATAGGTAGATATGGAGAACAAACTGAAAACGATAACGGCAGACGTCTAAAACAACTATGTCAGAATATGTCTCTAAAGATAATGAATGGTTTCTTCTCCCACAAATATATACATAAATACACGTGGACCCAACCCACAAAAGGACTAAGATCGATAATCGATTACATTATACAAAAACAAAACACAAAAATAACAACCACTGACGTAAGGGTGTATCGAGGAGCGGAATGCGGATCGGACCACCACCTATTGGTAGCAACAGTCCTAATAAATTATAGGAAAACTAATACGGACAAAACTAGTAAAAACGACATTATGAAAAAAACACGAATGAAATCATATACAATCTAGAGAGTTTCGGCAACGAATCTACTAAATTTTTGTACAAACTAAGATTAACTGCCATGCTGGCTAAAGTGCAATACGGAAACAACAGCGAATCAACTATATCAACACCTAAGGAACTGTATGCACCAAGCAGCGAACGAAGCTATAGGACCACAAGAAAGGCATTTTAAAAATAAAGAGTGGTGGTGTGAAGAAATAGAAAGACTAGCAGAAATTAAAAAGAAAGCTTATCAAACTTGGCAACAATCTAAAAAAATAGAAGATAGAACGATCTATGCACACTGGAGTAGAGAAGTTAAAAAACTTGTAACAAAAAAGAAAAATGAGATTTGGGAAAAAAGATGAGAGGAGATAAAGAGGTGCATGGGAGGAACAAAGGTTTCGGAAGCGTGGAAGGCAATCAAACATATTAGAAAGGAAGGGCAAGTGAATAAAATTGAACTAATAAGTATGGAGGAGTGGGAAACATATTACAAAGAACTGCTAACAGAAAAGAGAAAAGAGTTCCACATTGATAACCTGGATATAGAGACACCCAAAAATGAAGAAGTAAATGAGATAACGATAAAAGAAATAAAGGAAGCCCTAAAAGAATCTAAAAATAAAAAGGCTGCAGGGCCAGGAAATATCCCAATTGAACTAGTTAAAAATGGACCAGAATTATTACTAGAGCTGATAGCCAAGATCTTCAACAAATGTCTAATAGAAGGCGACAACATTCCAGAAGATTGGAATATTGCTCATATGAGCTCAATGTATAAAAAAGGAGACAAAAGACAATGTAGTAACTATAGAGGGGTCAGCGTAACTAGTGCGTTTGGGAGGTTGTACGGCCGGATACTAAAAAAAAGAATTGAAAGCAGCATCAAAGAAGTAGAGGAGCAAAGCTTCCGAGCCGGGAGATCATGCATTGACAATATATTTGTTATTCAACAAATTATAGAAAAGCGGAAAGATAGAAATCTACCCACACACCTATTATTTATCGACTTGGAGAAAGCTTTCGATACGGTACCCTGGAAAAAGCTTTTTGAAGCATTGACGAGGAATGGGATAAATAGTGTATACTGTCGGGCAATCAGAAAGATATATATATATATATATATATATATATATATATATATATATATATATATATATATATCGAGTCAAAATGTGCAGTCAAGATAGGAAACGTTATATCGCGGCCTTTCCGTACAACGAAAGGATTAAGACAAGGCTGCAGCTTGTCTCCTACATTATTTAAAATATACATATAAGAAGCACTAACAAACTGGAGAAGAAAAACCGCAGGAATGGGAATAAGAACAGGTGAACATTGTTTGACAAGACTGCTATTTGCTGACGACCAAGTGATAATAGCAAGTGATGAAGAGATATAGATATTGATTATATGTTAAGAAAATTGAAAGAAGAGTATTCGGAATGGGGTTTAAACATGAATATGTCAAAAACAGAATATCTTCGTGTCGGGGAAGAAGACCCAGAACTGGAGTTAAGAAAGATTAAAAAATGTAGGGCATACAAATATTTAGGAACTATCATCTCAGAAGAAGGAACAACAAAAAAGGATATAGAAAATAGACTTGGACAAGGGAAAAAGGCTATCTGCTTGTTAAATTCAATGCTATGGTCAAATGAAATTGAACTAAAAACAAAAATGAGGGTATACAAATCTATTGTAGAACCAATAACAACTTATGGTTCAGAATGTTGGCAAGTTTCACCAAGGGATAAAAAAAGTATAGAAGTTGTAGAAAAGGACTTTCTACGAAGAGCTTGTCAAACGTCCAAACTAGATCGTGTAAGAAATGAACATATAAGAAGACAGACGAAGAGAGTCTATGGCACTACAGGCGACATAGAAACACGGCAATTAAAGTGGTATGGACACATGCAAAGGATGACTGGAGAAAGATGGCCTAAAATAGCATTCCAATATATACCAAGAGCAAGGAGAAGAAGAGGCAGACCAGCAATAAAATGGATAGATGGTATTATGGAAACCATTAAAGATACAGCCATAGAAAAAGATGGTTGGAGAGATAAGGAGAGGTGGAAAAAGAAGTGCGGGATGCGGCAAAGGCTGTAGGAACCTCGCTGTATATATATATATATATATATATATATATATATATATTATATATATATATATATATATATATATATATATATATATATATATATATATATATTTGAGGTTTTCGCGGATAGATACCTGTGTTGTTGTACCTCTATTGTATATACTGTCTATACCTCTATTGTTTTCTCGGGGATTCCGCGTTGATGCTGAGGGTTGGCTCTGAAAAGAACCGGATTCTCGACGTTTCGGCGAACTAACATTCGCCATTCTCAAGAGATATATGCGTCCGTACGGGTCAACCGTTCGACGCATACTGAGAGCTCGTTCGTGCGATGCGACTACTTATAGCTGTCTGGCTTCGGGTCATGCGCGTTGTGTGCGATGCTTCGGTTCGGTTGTTTGTTTGTTTTGTTGGTCGTACATGCGTCTGGGGTGTCTGGGATTGCATTTTGAGGGTGGATATGATCGGTCGCCATGCTGGGGGCAGTCTCAAGGAATCGTCTCTCGTGTTCATGCAGTAGTCTCGTTTTTCTATCTCTATGGCTTCTCTGTATACTCGTGACATTTCGTGGCTAATCTATGCAACAGTCCTTGAATTTCTAAAGTCCATCCAGTGACCAGTGTTTGTGTGTTGGACAAGTGCCGATGAAACTTTGTCTCTGTGTCTGATTGAAACTACATGTACTTGAATCCTAGCAGATATTTTTCTATTGGTACGTCCAATGTAGGTCCGTTCACATGTTCCGCATGGTATTTCGTAAATTTCATGGGATTCTAACGGGATGGTGTCTTTAACGCTGCGTAGCATGGAGGATATTTTCTGGTTAGGTTTGAAAATGGTGTCGATGTTGTGTCTTTTAAGTATTCTGGCGATTTTGTCAGTTGATCCATGAACATATGGTAGGTACGCTGTGCTAACGGGTTTCTGGCGTTCTTCAGTTCTTTGGCTACTGTTCTCTGTGCGACGGAAAGCTCTGGATATTAAGCTGTTTGGATATCCATTTGAAGAAAGAGCTTCTCGTAAGTTCCTCAATTCTTTCGGTAAGTTAAGCTGGTCGGATAGTCTTTTGGATCGGGTGGTAAGAGTGTTGACTACAGATGCTAGTTGTTTGGGATGATGGTGCGAAGAAGCGTTCAGATATCTGTCTGTGTGTTGGTTTCCGGTACACAGTGTGGCTCAAAGTGCCGTCAGGTTTCTTCTGTACCAAGACATCCAAGAAAGGAAGTTGTTGATGCTTTTCTATCTCCATTGTGAATTTAATTTGGTCGTGTTGGGAGTTAAGATGGTTAAGGAATTTGTCCAGCTCTGGTCTGCCGTGGGGCCAGATTACAAATGTGTCGTCAACATATCTTAACCAGAGTGTAGGTTTAAGTGTGGCTGATGAGATTGCCTTTTCCTCAAAATCTGTAAGAAATATGTTGGCTATTACTGGGGATAGAGGTGAACCCATTGGTGCTCCTAGGACTTGTTTGTATATTTGACCATCGTACCTAAAGTATGTATTCTTTAAACAATGTTCTGCCAGATCTGATACATACTTTTCTGGTTTTAATTTTGATCTTATGATGTTCAAGGCCTCAAGGACCGGTACTTTTGTGAATAAAGATACAATGTCAAAGCTCACAAGGAGGTGGCCGGGCTGGAGTTGGTGATTTTTCAGTATGTCTATGAAGTGTTCAGCATTGCGGACATAGGAATCACAATCTTCGGCGTATGGTTGTAAACATTTTGCTAAATGTTTCGCAAGAAGTTGGACCGGTGAACCAATGGAGCTTACTATTGGTCGTAGTGGGGCTCCATCTTTGTGGATCTTTGGTAAACCATATATCTTGGGACACCGTGAAGATTTCTCCCTTGGTATAAGATAATTCATTGATTCCTTGTCAATGCTAGAGCTTAGGATCTTTTGTCTGGTAGTTTTCTCAAGATAGGTTGTGGGGTCCGTTGTACTGGGTAGATAAGCTGGATCATCTAAGATTGTGGTCATTTTTTGTTTATAGTCAGCACTGTTCATGACTACAGAGCAATTTCCCTTGTCAGCTGGTAGGACCACAATGCTGTTGTTTTCTCTTAGTGCCTTGAGGGCTTTGAATTCCTCGTATGAGATGTTTCTTGTCGGTAGTTTGGCAGATCTTAAAATGTGGCATGTTTCCTGTCTTATTGTCTCGGCTAATGTGGCAGGGAGTTGTGAGATAGCAGTCTCGACACCAGTGATTATGTCTTCTTTGGGAAGGCGAGTTGGTGCTATTGCAAAGTTAAAACCCTTGGCCAGTACTGTTTTGGTAGGTTCGTCTAGGGGCTGGTCTGAAAGATTGTAAACCACTTTGTCGATGTTGAGTGGTTTTGGTGCAGGTTTTTGTCTCCGTCTGAGAAGGTTGTATTTTTCTTTCTGTCTATTGGTAATTAATAATCTATTCTGTTCGGCTCTGTTGTTGGATATTAAGTCTATCTGTTGCCAGAGGAGAGGGTGTAGCGTAGTGGTTAGAGCTATGTGTGTTGTCAGTATATTTTGGCTGATGCTGTTAAGTTTCTGTCGTTTGGTTTGGATTTCGTCCCGAAGCAAAGCTTGGCTTGCGTTGTGTAGTATTTTGTTTGACCTGGCTGTCGGATTTTGGTGTGACAGCCTCATACAGACGGGTGTTATGTCTGTATCTCTACAGCGACGTAAAAATGCTAAATCGCATAATAATTGAGAGCGTTTTGTCCGTAGTTTCTCGAAACTACGGGTGAGGTGGTAAATTTCCTCCCCGTGGAGGTTTATAATGTTGTATTTGAGGTTTTCGCGGATAGATACCTGTGTTGTATTGTTTTCTCGGGGATTCCGCGTTGATGCTGAGGGTTGGCTCTGAAAAGAACCGGATTCTCGACGTTTCGGCGAACTAACATTCGCCATTCTCAAGAGATATATGCGCCCGTACGGGTCAACCGTTCGACGCATACTGAGAGCTCTTCGTGCGATGCGACTACTTATAGCTGTCTGGCTTCGGGTCATGCGCGTTGTGTGCGATGCTTCGGTTCGGTTGTTTGTTTGTTTTGTTGGTCGTACATGAGTCTGGGGTGTCTGGGTTTGCATTTTGAGGGTGGATATGATCGGTCGCCATGCTGGGGGCAGTCTCAAGGATATATATATATATATATATATATATATATATATATATATATATATATATATATATATATATATATATATATATATATATATATATATATATATATATATATATATATCTGTAATCAGCAGCAAAAATGCTTTCAGAAACATTTTTAAATTTTGCTGTGACTAAAAAAATTTTGAAATTTGAAGAAAAGATTTTGAAAAAAACGATTTTCTCGCATTTTGTCGTTTGCGCCGTATCGACTTCGAGTCGATGGTATTTCTTAATCGAAAGCTTCCTCAGAAATAATATACACGTTTACCGACTAATTTTGGGACGTTGAATCAATTGGTGAAGACTAGAAGTCTCTGTGCTTAGCCGTTCAAAGGTTATAACAGCGTGAAATCTGCCGGAAATGCGAGATATTGTATTTCAAATTACGTTGAATTATATATTAAGGCACGTGTTTTATCCAATAGAAGATTCTAAACAAATTGCTAAGATTTAGTTAACACAAATTAAGACTCGCGCAGTAAATTAAAAATGATTACGATTTGTTGTAAATCAATTAAAATGTAATAAGCTATCAAACTAAGCAAACATGAATATCAAAGTCGCAGTTATTTGAACTTTAACGTTTAATATTTCGCGATAAAAGAAGAATTACGTAAGATATTGATGTTAATTAATCACTTACTTATAGATGTCGGAAAATAGTTGGCCCAATGATCTTTTGAAAGTAAACAGATCACCGAGGTTCCCCAAGACGTAACCAGATTTGGGAGATGGTAGACCCCGCTGTTTCCAGTAATTATATTTTTTATCAAGATATATTTTTGCGAGTATTAAAAGAGCAGCAAGAAACACAGCTGCCTGTATCAACATCGCGATTTATCTGAAGTGAACTTAACACACCATTGACATGACCTTAAGCATAAATTTTGACAGAGCGTTTTATCTCCCTATTTATAAAACTTTAATTAAATAAATTAACTTAAAAACATATTTTAAGTATAGATATTATTTTATTAAAATTATGGAACTTTCCAGGATCTTAAATAACATAATATTGCAATTAGGTTTTTAATTAGGTTAGTTTTTAATTGAAATTGCAATTTTTTTTTCGAAAATTGCAAAATTAATTTAATATTGAAATTTTACTGTATTTATTTTTCAATTTCTTTTTCGAAAGTTTAACCATAGTCCACCGGCAGCTACCCTCATGAAGAACCTGGGGTCGATATCAAGCGGCTGCGGTGTTTTTGGGTTCACATCAACTTCGAATTTGGAAATGATTGACGCTATGGAAACTTTGCCTTGCATGGTACCAAACCTCATTCCTAAGCAAATCCGCGGTCCTTCCCCAAATGGCAAATAGCTATATTTCACTATGTTTTCCATATCGGCAAACCTTTCCGGAATGAATTTTTCAGGCTCTGGGAAATAACGACTGTCCATGTGCAAACCATAAGCTGGGATAATTACTGGTGTGCCTGCGGGTAAAGTAACTTCGGGTCCGGGATCGGTTTTTGAAGCCGGAGGTAATTTGTAAGGCCGTGTGCAGACTTTGGACAAAGCCAGCAGTGGAACATTTTTCCTCAAACTTTCTAAAACAAACTGCCATTAAACTCAACAACAATGCAAACAGGAAACTTACCTTTCAAAACCCAATCTAAATATTCCATTTCATTCGCAGCTTCGAAAGTTAGCTCTCCGTCATGCTTTTCCAAAACCTCGTCGATTTCTGCTCGAAGCTTTTTCTGCACATCTGGATGTGCAGCTATTTCATAAATTGCATAACAAATTGCAATAGCACTGGTTTCATAACCGTCTAGGAAGAAACCACCGGCGTGGGCGGTTATATCGTTATCATTAAACTCCTTCTCGTTATTGATCTTCGTTTTTAAATTGTTCATGAAATCCAGAAAATCGTTGCGGATTATGGAGTTGTCTTTGCGATATTTCAAAGTATCAACCACGTTCTGTTTCAGAAAGGCCGTGACTTCGTCTGAAAAGAATCTGCAACGGAAGTGGAATGTATTTTGTGCACGGGTTCAAACTGGTTCTAGTTACTTGATTTTTAAATATCGGGCGATTGTGGGAAGGCCCATGATGCAAAACATTTTAAATCCTGCAATGAATCCGGGCTCGGTTAACTGTTTCCCGATCTCGTGAAACCTTGCATTCGTTTCTGTAAACGAATCGCCGTCTAATCCAAAGGCGCAGCTCGCTATATTCTCACTAGTAAATTTACAAGCCAAATCCTTCACCTCGATAACTGTTTTTGACGAATCTATCAAATCGCTTATGTATTTATTCATTTTGGCCGCGTTTTCAAGTAATAACGGCATCATAATTTTCACCTAAACAACAAAAAAAACCTGGAGTTATTTCCTAATATTCAAACTGTGTTAAACTTACTTTTCCGCTGGTGAAACTTGGACTCAGTTGACTCCTGACAACCTTCCATTTAGGCCCACGCAACACGAAGGGATTGTTGCCGAAAATGTAATCGTCGTAGTCGTTCATGTGGAAATCGTTATCGTGAAAATGGTTAAACTCTTTCACCATAACTTCTTTAATAATCTCCGGATTGTTTATTATTACTCCTGGACGAAGAAACTTGTAAAATCCTATGTAGTTAAATTCCTTAAACTCACTGAAAACAATTGTTGCTTTTACAAGACTAGAAGTACAAGACTAGATAGAGAGGATTAGACCAGACAGACTAGAACTTGCTATCTAGTCTAATCTAGCTTCTACAAAGACGCAAACTTTTAACCTAAATTGGAACTCGACATTTCCATCAATTGCTCAGCTTCTAGACCAGGGGTCGGCAAACTCTATAAAGCAGTACGATTTTTGCCCGCGAGCGGTAACCGCTATAACCGCGAAGCCGCTCGAGAAACACACAGTACGCTATGGGAAAAATCAGTCGCGGGCAAAAACCTCAAGTGATGCCGCTTGTATTAGCTTACTTGAGTCACAAAATCACGCGATTAAAAACTGCGGCGGTTTAGCCGTAGCGCGGCCTAGGCCTTACTTGACTCTCAGAATCACAGGATTATAATCCGCGGTGGTTTTTATGGTTCCGTACCGAAAACGGAACCCTTATAGGATCACTTTGTTGTCCGTCTGTCTGTCTGTCAAGACCATTTTTCTCAGGAACGCGTAGAGGTAACACGTTGAAATTTGTATCAAATACTCGGGTCTGCGGTCGCTTTCAGTTGTGAAAAAATCAAACTTGTTAGTCAACGCGATAAAAAGATATGACCGTTTATGTCGCATATTTTGCGATTTCACGTTCTGACTTCGTTGATCTAGAATCATGGAATTTGGCAAGAAGCGGTTGAAGAAGGAATGTTTTCAAACTTGATCAAGAGCCATTGATGTTTTTTTTTTCTTATTGTCATATTTATGTATTGTGTAAGTGCCTATGCGAAAATATTATTGATGACCTTGACTACCAAATCCATAACTTTACCAATATCTTCTGGAAATATTTGTGCGCAAAGTGCTTCCTGTTGAATTATGCAATGGAAAAATGATCACAATTTTTTTCTTTTAAAATTGTGACAAATCCAAATAACTCCATCTGTTGCAATTGACACAATTTTAGTAAGTGGGGTGTGCTTTTTCTTCAGGCATTCGGGCACTGCATTTTCAAGATCTTCCACGATGAGAAAATCATGAAAATGCAGTGCGCGAATGCCTGAAGAAAAAGCACATCCCACTTACTAAAATTGTTTAACCCTTGAGTGGCAATAATCCCAGGAGTTCTACTTTAGGACCATCTGATGAAATATAGCGAGCAAAGAGGACAACTTACGCAGTATCCTTTATGTCACAAGACTCATCAACCGTTATTGATATGGCTGATGCTAATTTAACGTCCTCAACTTGTTGTTGGAATTTGTCCTGTATGTTACAATTTTGGCAGGCAATGGTAAGCTTTTGATTTTATAATTAATATCTTCTTTATTGTTGAAATTGTGAAAAAGTAAGTCAGCCACATTTATAAAACAACTTTTTATGTACCCAACATCATTTTCCGTTTTTGACGATTTCCTAACTCACGACAAAGCTATCCAAGTTAGCATTATTTGTAGACTGCACAACAATTAAAAGAGTAACAAAATTTAAACATGAATTTTAACAAACATTAAAGAGAAACAAACATTAAAGAGAACAAGGGAACAAGAATTAAAGAGAATCTTTTAAAAAAATTTCTTTAGTTCTTCAATTTATTTCTTTCTTACATCACACTTACATCACCGAATTGACATTCACAGCGGCATGTATATTTTCGAAATGTCTCTAGACCAGAGACTTTTGTTGTTTGCTAGTTTTTTCAAAGCAAATAATACAAGTTTTAAGACCAGCATCAGTAGGTACAGACACAAACGTAGTTTCCAGTTATAAATTCCAGTTTGGAATTCACGATATCGCGTCGATCGCCTATTTATCGGCTACTTATGTCCAAAAAAGCAAAATTTTGACTTGACTACGAGACACAATAACCAAAAGAAACAACCGAAACCCGTGCTGTGACTGTTAGTTATGAACTTGGCTGCGGCGGTCGTAAGACTTCCGAAAAGGGACCGTTCTGTTCCTTTTTCTGTGATTTTTTTATGTTTCAATATATTTCTGAAAAGCCACAAACTCACACCAAAAGAGCCACATGTGCCTCGCGAGCCACACTTTGCCGACCCCCTGTTCTAGACTAACTAGCAAGATGAAACTTGACAAACATAATCTAGACTAACCGAGTTTTACTAATCTGAAGACTAGAACTCTGTACCTAATCTCGTCTAGCTTCTACAAAGTGGCAAACTTAACTAAATTCTAGCACAAATTAGGAGTCTACATTTCCATCAATAACTCAGCTTGTAGACTAATTAACAATATGAAACTTGACAAACATAATCTAGACTAACCGAGTTTTACTAATCTGAAGACTAGAACTTGCTACCTAGTCTACTCTAGCTTCTACAAAGTGGCAAACTTAACTAAATTCCAGCACAAATTAGGAGTCTACATTTCCATCAATAACTCAGCTTGTAGACTAATTAACAATATGAAACTTGACAAACATAATCTAGACTAACCGAGTTTTACTAATCTGAAGATTATAATTTTCTATCTAGTCTAATCTAGCTTCTAGCTTCTACCTTAGCATGTAAACTAGCTAACAAGATGAAGCTTGACAAACATAGTGCAGACTAACCAAGTTTGACTAATTGAAGACTAAAACTTGTTATCTCGTCTAATCTAGTTTTCACAAGCAAGCAAACTTAATTAAAATTTTAGCCTGAATTGGCGCTCTACATTTCCATCAATTACTCAGCTTCTAAACTGACTAACAAGATGAAACTTGACAAACATAATCTAGACTAACACAGCTTTACTAATCTGAAGACTAGAACTTTCTACCTAGTCTAGTCTAGGTTCTACAAAGTGTCAAACTTAACTAAATTTTACAATTAGTACAATTTAGGAGTCTACATTTCCACCAGTTACTAAGCAACTAAACTAGCTAATAAGATGAAATTTGACAAACATAATGCAGACTAACCATGTTTTACTAATCTGAGGGCTAGAACTTGCTATCTAGTATAATCTAGCTTCTACAAAGATGCAAACTTAACTAAAATTTTAGCCCAAATTGGCAGTCTACATTTCCATCAATAACTCAGCTTGTAGACTAATTAGCAAGACGAAGCTTGACAAATATAATCTAGACTAACCGAGTTTTACTAATCTGAAGACTAGAACTATGTACCTAGTCTATTCTAGTTTCTACAAAGTGACAAACAACTAATTTTTAGCACAAATTAGTAGTCTACATTTCCACTAGTTACTAAGCATGTAAACTAGCTAACAAGGTGAAACTTGACAAACATAATGGAGACTAACCAAGGTTTTCTAATCCGAAGACTAGAACTTGCTATCTGGCCTAATCTAGCTTCTGCAAACACGCAAACTTAATTAAACTTTTAGCCTAAATTGGCAGTCTACATTTCAATCAATAACTCAGCTTGTAGATTAAGTAACAAGATGAAAATTGACAAACATAATCTAGACTAACCGGGTTTTACTAATCTGAAGATTACAATTTCCTACCTAGTCTAGTCTAGCGTCTACAAAGTGGCAAACTTAACTAAATTAGCAAAAGTTAGGAATCTACATTTCCACCAGTAACTTAGCATGTAAACTAACTAACAAGATGAAACTTGACAATAATGCAGACTAATGAAGTTTTACTAATCTAAAGACTAGAACTTGCTATCTAATCTAATCTAGCTTATACAAAGACGCACACTTAATTAAATTTTACCCTAAATTGGCAGTCTACATTTCCATCAATAACTCAGCTTGTAGACTAATTAACAAGATGAAACTTGACAAACATAATCTAGACTAACCAACTTTTACTAATCTGAAGATTATAATTTTATATCTAGTCTAATCTAGCTTCTACAACGTGGCAAACAACTAAATTTTAGCACAAATTATCAATCTACATTTTCACCAGTTACTAAGCATATAAACTAGCTAGCAAGATGAAACTTGATAAACATAGTGCAGACTAACCAAGTTATACTAATCTGAAAACTAGAACTTGCTATCTAATCTAATCTAGCTTCTGCAAACACGCAAACTTAATTTAACTTTTAGCCTAAATTGGCAGTCTACATTTCCATCAATAACTCAGCTTGTAGACGAACTAAAAAGATGAAGCTTGATATACATAATCTAGACTAACCGAGTTTTACTAATCTAAAGACTAGAACTATGTACCTAGTCTAATCTAGTTTCTACAAAGTGACAAACTTAACTAATTGTTAGCACAAATTAGTAGTCCACATTTCCACTAGTTACTAAGCATGTAAACTAGCTAACAAGATGAAACTTGACAAACATAATGGAGACTAACCAAGTTTTTCTAATCCGAAGACTAGAACTTGCTATCTGGCCTAATCTAGCTTCTGCAAACACGCAAACTTAATTAAACTTTTAGCCTAAATTGGCAGTCTACATTTCCATCAATAACTCAGCTTGTAGACTAATTAACAAGCTGAAACTTGACAAACATAATCTAGACTAACCGACTTTTACTAATCTGAAGATTATAATTTTATATCTAGTCTAATCTAGCTTCTACAAAGTGGCAAACTTAACTAAATGTTAGCACAAATTATCAATCTACATTTTCACCAGTTACTAAGCATATAAACTAGCTAGCAAGATAAAACTTGATAAACATAGTGCAGACTAACCAAGTTTTACTAATCTGAAAACTAGAACTTGCTATCTAATCTAATCTAGCTTCTGCAAAAACACGCAAATTTAATTAAACTTTTAGCCTAAATTGGCAGTCTACATTTCCATCAATAACTCAGCTTGTGGACGAACTAAAAAGATGAAACTTGACAGACTTAATCTAGACTAACCGAGTTTTACTAATCTAAAGACTAGAACTATGTACCTAGTCTAATCTAGTTTCTACAAAGTGACAAACTTAACTAATTTTTAGCACAAATTAGTAGTCTACATTTCTACTAGTTACTAAGCATGAAAACTAGCTAACAAGATGAAACTTGACAAACATAATGGAGACTAACCAAGTTTTTCTAATCCGAAGACTAGAACTTGCTATCTGGCCTAATCTAGCTTCTGCAAACACGCAAATTTAATTAAACTTTTAGCCTAAATTGGCAGTCTACATTTCCATCAATAACTCAGCTTGTGGACGAACTAAAAAGATGAAACTTGACAGACTTAATCTAGACTAACCGAGTTTTACTAATCTGTAGACTAGAACTTTATACCAAGTCTAATCTATCTTCTACAAAGTGATAAACTTAACTAAATTTTAGCATAAATTAGCAGTCTATATTTCCACCAGTAACTTAGCATGTAAACTAGCTAACAAGTTGAAACTTGATAAACATAGTGCAGCCTAACCAAGATTTACTAATCTGAAGACTAGAACTTGCTATCTATTCTTATCTAGCTTCTACAAAGACACAAACTTAATTAAACTTTTAGCCTAAATTGGCAGTCTACATTTTAATCAATAACTCAGCTTGTAGACTAACTAACCAGATGCCACTTGACAAACATAATCTAGACTAACCGAGCTTTACTAATCCAAAGACTAGAACTTGCTACCTAGTCTAGTCTAGCTTCTACAAAGTGGCAAACGTAACTAAATTTTAGCAAAAATTACGAGTCTACATTTCCACCAGTAAGCATCTAAATTAGCTAACAAGTTGAAACGACAATCACAATGCAGACTAACCAAGTTTTACTAATCTGAAGACTAGAACTTGCTACCTTGTCTAATCTAGGTTCTACAAAGACGCAAACTTAGTGAAACTTTTAGCTTAAATTGGCAGCCTACATCTCCATCAATAACTCAGCTTATAGATTAACTAACAAGATGAAACTTGACAAAAATAATCTAGACTAACCGAGATTTACTAATCTGAAGACTAGAACTTGCTATCTAGTCTAATCTAGCTTCTACAAAGACGCAAACTTAATTAAACGTTTAACCTAAATTGGTAGTCTACACTTCAATCAATAACTTAGCTTCTAGACTAACTAACAAGATGAAACTTGACAAACATAATCTAGACTAACCGAGCTTTACTAATCCGGAGACTAGAACTTGCTACCTAGTCTAATCTAGCTTCCACAAAGTGACAAACAACTAAATTTTAGCACAAATTAGGAGTCTACATTTTCACCAATAACTTAGCATCTAAACTAGCTACCAAGTTGAAACTTGATAAACATAGTGCAGACTAACGAATATTTACTAATCTGAAGACTAGAACTTGCTATCTATTCTTATCTAGCTTCTACAAAAACGCAAACTTAATTAAACTTTTAGCCTAAATTGGCAGTCTACATTTCCATCAATAACTCAGCTTGTAGACTAACTAACAAGATGAATCTTGACAAACGTAATCTAAACTTGCCGAGCTTTACTAATCTGAAGACTAGAACTTGCTACCTAGTCTAATCTATCTTCTATAAAGTGACAAACTTAACTAAATTTTAGCAAAAATTAGGAGTCTAGATTTCCACCAGTAACTTAGCCTGTAAACTAGCTAACAAGATGAAACTTGACAAATATAATGCAGACTAACTAAGTTTTACTAATCTGAAAACTAAAACTTGCTATCTGGCCTAATCTAGCTTCTGAAAACACGCAAACTTAATTAAACTTTTAGACAAAATTGGCAGTCTACACTTCTATCAATAACTTAGCTTGTAGACTAACTAATAAGATGAAACTTGATAAACATAATCTAGACTAACCAAGCTTTACTAATCCGAAGACTAGAACTTGCTACCTAGTCTAGTCTAGCTCATACAAATTGGAATACTTAACTAAATTTTAGCACAAATTAGGAGTCTACATTTCTACCAGTAACTCAGAATGTAAACTAGCTAACAAGATGAAACTTGACAAACATAATGCAGACTAACTAAGTTTTACTAATCTGAAGACAAAGACTTGCTATCTAGTCTAATCTAGCTACTGCAAACACGCAAACTTAATTAAGTTTGCGTGTTTGCAGAAGCAACTTTTTAGTTTAATTAAACTGTTAGCCTAAATTGGCAGTCTACATTTCCATCAATAGCTCAGCTTGTAGACTAACTAGCAATATGAAACTTGAGAAACATAATCTAGACTAACCGAGTTTTACTAATTTGAAGACTAGAACTTCATACCTAGTCTAATCTATCTTCTACAAAGTTCAAACTTAACTAAATTTTAGCAAAAATTAGCAGTCTGCATTTCCACCAGAAACTTAGCATGTAAATTAGCTAACAAGATGAAACTTGACAAACATAATACAGACTAACCACGTTTTACTAATCTGAAGACTAGAACTTGCTATCTAGTCTAATCTAGTTTCTACAAAGACGCAAACTTAATTAAACTTTTAACCTAAATTGGCAGTTTACATTTCCATCAATAACTTAGCTTCTAGACTAGCTAACATGATGAAACTTGACAAACATAATCTAGACTAACCGAGCTTTACTAATCCGAAGACTAGAACTTGCTACCTAGTCTAGTCTAGCTTCTAAAAAGTGGCAAACTTAACTAAATTTTAGCAAAAATTAGGAGTCTAGATTTCCACCAGTAACTTAGCATCTAAACTATCTAACAAGATGAAACTTGATAAACGTAGTGCAGACTGACCAAGTTTTACTAATTTGAAGACTAGAACTTGCTATCTAGTCAAATCTAGTTTCTACAAAAACCCAAACTTAATTAAACTTTCAGCCTAAATTGGTAGTCTACATTTCCATCAATAACTCAGCTTGTAGACCAACTAACAAAATGAAACTTGACAAACATAATCTAGGCTAACTGAGCTTTACTAACTCGAAGAGTAGAATTTGCTACCTAGTCTAGTCTAGCTTATATAAAGTGTAAAACAACTAAATTTTAGCACAAATTAGGAGTCTACATTTCCACCAGTTACTTAGAATGTAAACTAGCTAACAAGATGAAACTTGACAAACATAATGCAGACTAACCAAGTTTTACTAATCTGAACTGGCTACCTAGTCTAATCTAGCTTATACAAAGACGCAAACTTAATTAAACTTTCAGCCTAAATTGGCAGTCTACATTTCCATCAATAACTCAGCTTGTAGACTAACTAATAAGATGAAACTTTAGAATCATAATCTAGAATAAGCAAGTTTTACTAATCTGAAGACTAGAGCTTTATACCTAGTCAAATCTATCTTCTACAAAGTGACAAACATAACTAAAGCTTCTACAAAAACGCAAACTAAATTAAACTTCTAGCCTAAATTGGCAGTCTAAATTTCCATCAATAACTCAGCTTGTAGACAAACTAACAAGATGAAACTTGACAAGCATAATTTAGACTAACTGAGCCTAGTCTAGTCTAGCTTCTACAAAGTGACAAACTTAACTAAATTTTAGCACAAATTAGGAGTCTACATTTCCACCTGTAACTTAGCGCGTAAACTAGCGAACAAGATGAAACTTCACTAACATAATGCAGACTAACCACGTTTTACTAATCTGAAGACTAGAACTTGCTATTTAGTCTAATCTAGCTTCTACAAAGACGCAAACTTAATTAAACTTTTAGCCTAAATTGGCAGTCTATATTTTCATTAATAACTCAGATTTTAGACAAAGTAACAAGGTGAAACTTGACAAACCTAATCTAGACTAACCGAGCTTTACTAATCTGAAGACTAGAACTCTGTACCTAGTCTAGTCTATCTTCTACAAAGTGACTAACTTAACTAAATTTTAGCACACATTAGCAGTCTACATTTCAGGCAGTAACTTAACATGTAAACTAGCTAACAAGATGAAGCTTGACAAGCATAGTGCAAACTAACCAAGTTTTACTAATATGAAGACTAGAATTTACTATCTAGTCTAATCTAGCTTCTACAAACAAGCAAACTTAAAAAAACTTTTAGCCTAAATTGGCAGTCTACATTTCAATCAATAACTTAGCTTGTAGACTAGCTAACAAGATGAAGCTGAACAAACATAATCTAGACTAACCAAGTTTTACTAATCTGAAGACTAGAACTTGCTACCTAGTCTTGTCTAGCTTCTACAAAGTAGCAAACTTAACTAAATTTTAGCCTAAATTGGCAGTCTACATTTTTATCAATAACTCAGTTTGTAGACGAAATAACAAGATGAAACTTGACAAACATAATCTAGACTAACCGAGTTTTACTAATCTGAAGACTAGAACTTGCTACGAAGTCGCAAACTTATTTAAACTTTTTACCCAAATCGGCAGTCAAAATTTCCATTATAACAAATAACATTATACAACGGAGATAACATTGAATTAATTTAAAAGATACTCACTTATAAAGATCAATGTATATTTGTCCTAAAGATCTTTTCAGAGTGAGGGTGTCCAACAAGTTTCCAAAAATGTATCGATGGTGTGCCGAAGGTACTTTGTGCCTGTCCCAAAACGTATACACTCTGTCCAAGTAAAGTTTTGTAAGCAAAACCGCGAATGAAACGAAACCGATGATTAGCCACATCTTCGCAATCGGAAATCGAATATTTGGGAGCGAAACTGCAGAACGGTTATATATACAGCAAACATTGCATTTTTTCAAGTACTAATCTATAAGCCGATTGCGGAAAATGGAAACAATCCGTTTATCTGCGTTAAATGCACATTAAATAATAATTAGAATGATCATTTGTATTTTAAGTGGTGATTTGGATTGCATGTATTATGCATATTGCATGCAGATTTGTTATGTCTAGGATGTTTTTTCGCTAGAATTAAGGCACATGCCGACAATT
Source organism: Phosphuga atrata (assembly GCA_944588485.1). Taxonomy (NCBI): domain Eukaryota; kingdom Metazoa; phylum Arthropoda; class Insecta; order Coleoptera; family Silphidae; genus Phosphuga; species Phosphuga atrata. Next base: position 70,924,238 of record OX155898.1, on the reverse strand, counting down.
GGTGCCATTAGAAACACGTTACTATTTGCGAAGGTTTTTGCGTCTTTTCAGTCGCAGACATCTCAAATTCATTTACAAGATTTGACACAGCTGCTTTCTAATAGTTTCGTAATAATAAAGAATACTCAAACTTAATAAAGTCGGAACACAGCCTGAATATATAAATATATTCAACCTTTTCCAAGCTCTATAACAATTATTGAGTCTTTTTAGGACTACCGAAAACAAATCTCATGTGAAATTTGTCAGTTATTTAACAGCTTTCAGTTCACCACCACTCAACAAAAATCAGAAAAATAACGTTGTTTTTTAAGGTCATGTCTCTCCGATAATGCCATCTGTAGACGCGTTTCGAGATTTATCTCTCATCAGTACAGCTTTGCTTTTATGAACAACAATTTGTAAACCACTTACTTGGAACCCATGTGGATGATTAGGGTTAGATATTTTTACATTGACATTTGGTGGGAGAGACATGAACTTAGCAGGTTATTGATTTAAATGATAACTTAGAATTGGTAAAACCATACTACATTGCTGAGTGTCACGAAGGTGGACTGAAAGCTATAAAATTACAAATTTCACATGAGATTTGTTTTCGGTAGTCCTAAAAAGACTTATAGAGCTCCGGAAAGGTTGAATATTTTTATATATTCAGGCTGTGTTCCGACTTTATTAAGTTTATATGATTATCTATAATGTATGGTTTTACCAATTCCAAAGAATACTCATTTTCAAAGTTTCCTCTCTTATATACTAGTTACAGACACACAGTGCCGGATTTCTGCCTAGGCCTACAAGGCCCCGGCCTAGGGGCCCAGTCAACTTAGGGGCCCTGGTGGCGAAAATGAAGTCAAATTACAGTCGTGACAAAGAACAGTCGTGAAGAGTAAATTTTTTTTTTTTTCAAATTTCAAATATTTTTATTCGATTATTTAAGCGTACAGAGGAAGTGTGTATAATATAAATAATACATGTAACATTTGTAGGCTAAAATGTAATTTATCAAATTGTTCTTAACTTTTGTAGGTTTCTATTCTAGTATAAAATTCTTGAAGGGTGTATGGTTCAATTTCTATGAGGAGGCGTTTGAGCACCTTCTTAAACTCTTTAAATTTAGTTAACTATTTTATATATATATTGGTAGCTTGTTATATAATTCTATATTGCTATATGGTGGTAACTTTTCTGTCAGGGTTAGCTTGTGTGGAAGTTTCTTATAAATTGTATTTTTATTTCTTGTCTCCTTTGTGTGATGGAATTGATGTTCTTCAAATAACGGTTTATTCTTGACCAAAAATAATAAAGATTCATACACATACGTGCCGCTCACTGTTAATATAATATGTTAGCTGTTTTAAAGACATCTCTGCATGTTTCTGTGTAGTCTAAATTGTATATTGTCCTTATGCTAATCGTACACCAAAACCGATTTTGTCGGCCGATGGCGGACAGAACTACCCGGACGAGTTAATCGGACGTGTATGTGCTTACACTGCAACAGTGTTACCACCAGTGTTACCAACAGTGTTACCAACAGTGCTATTCTGTCGATTATTGTAATTTTTTTAATGTTTATCCCCCATAAGTTGTGTTTATAATAGACCAACTTCTATTATAAACACAATTTATTATTTTTTTAATATCCATAGTCGTTTAGGTATATAACAACAAAATTTAACTATAAATACACTCAATTTGACGAGAAATTCCAACAAGTTCGGATCATCGTAATGATCGGCCGTTTTCGGGCGTTATCGGACGATGACAGTCGTGTTTGTCTACGCGTTCTCATTCTGTTTGATTCAATCGCCATCGTCGCCCGAGCAAACATCGGCCGATGACGGTTTAGGTGTACGCGAGCCAATAGAGTCTTTCTCAGATAAGATGGTCTGCCGGAGCCGACGCCTGTCGATGCTGTCGATCCTCTTCAAATAATTGCCAATGATACAAATGAAAACAATCTACGCGCTCTGAGGCTTCAGGTTTTCTGAATTCATTAGACTCGATGGAAACTTGCTTTTTGTCCCGTCTCTGGAATGATATATTGGAAAGGTTCAACAAAAAAAGCAAATCTCTCCAATTTGTTAACATCGACCTGAGTACGATCGTTGAACTGTATCAGTCTTTGGTAACATACCTTGAACACTTAAGGAAACTCTGTACGTGTACCTTTGATCATTATGAGTCGAAAGTTATTGAAAAATCCGGTGAAAATATGCATATGACGAGTGCCTAGGGGCCCTGGGTCTCTAAGTCCGGGCCTGCAGATACATGCAGTTATACTAAACATATTTAAACAGCTGTATAACAAACAAACAAATTAAGACTAACCCCAACGTTCCAACGTGTCTAATTCGTAAGTTATAGACTATCAATGTTAGTTAGTCTGTCTAGACCAGTGTTTCCCAACCTTTTGTGTGCCATGTCCCACCTAAGCCTTCCTAAAATTCTTATGCCCCCCTATGTAACATATACATAATTTTTAATATTAAAAAATTGAATTGAAACTTAAATCATGGGTTTTAGGAAGAAGTCACTAAAAAATTGTTAATGAAACACAGTAAGTAAATTTTCGAAAAATAAAACGAAAAACTGAAATTCAAATTCGAAATAATTTTGATAAAGACTTTTCTATATTAATTTATGATTTTAATTTAGTGAAATCCTTGCGCTTGATGCTTGCTGCACAGAGATTTTATTAGGTTCCAATTTGGTTAGCTTCAGTCTCAAGTCTCCCCGTTGTGTTATATCCAGACGATTTTATTTTTACCAGTATAGTATATTAAAGGACGAGTTCAGTAAGCGCGATTTTACAGCACGCGTCTAAGTTTGGAAAACGACGAGCGTAGCGAGGAGTTTTCTAATGGACAAGTGCTGAAAAACGCCTTACGAACGAGTTTTTTATAGTATTTTTTCTGTTTTGCGTCCTTTTATGCCATTTCTAAATTAAAAAAAATCACCGATACATATTGCGCAAATTGTATCGCACTCGGCGAGCCATAACTGCACGTATATGAGTGCTGTTGTGAGTCCATTACAGCACCAAATAACACGCAAAATAGAAAAAAATCATTTACTGCACTAAGTCCACATTGAGCTTAATATGAAGATGGAAAGGGTAACAATATTGATGTTCGCTTTTCAAAATTTTTCTTTAAAGTTTGAAAGTCAAATCTGAATTAATATGAGGAGTATTTTTCGCCTTAAAGCGCGCCTCAAGAGGATCTCGTTTCATTGATTCGTTGGTCACGCAATGCTGACATAAAGGACAAAAAGGAAGGAAACCGCTCATCGTGAACGGCGGGTATGAACCCAAATTTTATTTGGGTATGAACCCAAAACTGCGTTGTTTAGCGAGATTTGCCGCAGGGAGGTTAACTTGACGATGCCAAAAACCCAGTTGATATTTTGGTCTCGTCACACGAATTTATATTTATGCTTTTTTCTATCAATTTTGGCACTAGCATTGCATTTAAATGGCCAGGAGCAAGAGGGTTAAACTCGTGGCCTGTCCATTTTCGAATTGTCCCCCTTAACAATCAAATTGCCCCCTTAACAGACAAATTGCCCCCCTTAACAGACAAATTGCTCCCCTGTGGAGCGTGGGCCCCACGTTGGGAAACACCGGTCTAGACTGTCCTTCTGGCTGGGAGATACAAGTTGCACAATCTAACAACAGAACTAGAAGGAACACATAGACAAGGACATCAGGATGACAACACATATGAAGAGGACATGTGAAAAGGCTAATGTTACCCTGACGACTTGACGACTTGGCAAGAATGATGCCAAATATTGGACGGCCAAGATCGAGGAGGCTTATAATTCTAGTTCAAGTAGTCTCTTCAATACCCCTATGCGGGGATACCTATATGAACGAATACCCCTAAATGGACGCAAGTTCTACTCCACAAGAGATGTGATATGTAGAAAGCATAAATAGAAAGATGGTAATACGTGTTGCGATGGTAATATGTGTTGTACGCGGTCTACAGGAACGCCTCCACCATGGCTGCACTTGCCTTTGCAGGATTACCGCCGATACTCAAAACTGATAGTCAGAGAAAATATGTTGAACGCCTGACAACAAAAATGGATGTTGTTTGATGGGTGGACTAAAACACTTATTAACCCTTTCGCTGCGAATAACTTTTTTGAACTGATGTGATTGTGTGTTCAATATTCTGAACATTACATTATAGCCCGTGAGAAATACATAACTTTGTATTATTTGCAATAATTTACAAATAATGCCAAATTTTCAAAAACCAAAATCTCTAATCGACGCAAATTTTGTTTTTTTTTGGTGATTTGGGTGGACAAACTTTGCGAAATTTTTTTGTTTTGTGTCAAAATTGGAAGCATATGTCAAAATAATTGGGAAATTATGACAAATTTTCAAAAACCAAAATCTTTATTCGAAGCAAATTTTTTTTTTATTCGAATGGACAAACGTTGCAAAATTCTTTTGTTTTGTGTCAAAATTGGACGAAAACGTCAAAATAATTTGCAAATATTACCAAATTTTCTAAAACCAAAATCTTTACTCGACTCAAATTTTGTTTTTTTGTTGATTGGAGTGGACAAACTTTTCGAAATTCTTTTGTTTCTTATCAAAAATGGAGGAAAATGTCAAAATAATTGGAAAATATTGCCAAATTTTCAAAAACCAAAATTTCTAATCGAAGCAAAATTTGTTTTTTTTTTTGTTGATTTGAATGGACAAACCTTGTTTTCATTCAAATCAACAAAAAAAAAAACAAATTTTGCTTCGATTAGAAATTTTGGTTTTTGAAAATTTGGCAATATTTTCCAATTATTTTGACATTTTCCTCCATTTTTGATAAGAAACAAAAGAATTTTGAAAAGTTTGTCCACTCCAATCAACAAAAAAACAAAATTTGAGTCGAGTAAAGATTTTGGTTTTAGAAAATTTGGTAATATTTGCAAATTATTTTGACGTTTTCGTCCAATTTTGACACAAAACAAAAGAATTTTGCAAAGTTTGTCCATTCAAATAAAAAAAAAATTTGTTTCGAATAAAGATTTTGGTTTTTGAAAATTTGTCATAATTTCCCAATTATTAACTAAATTCTTTTTTAGCCTCCTGAATTGTAAAGCTAGCTTTGATATCGTGTATACATCAAGCGAAACTAGAATTTTACTCACTATGTTGCAAAGTCCGGCCACAATGCAGTAAAGGCACTTTCCCGCATTGTAGCCGTACTTTCCCGCATTGCGCCAAATAAAATAATTTCCAATATTGTAAATAATCTAAATAGTTGGGAAAGATGGTTCGTTCTGGACCCTCCACCTACACTTCCGGTCCCCCACCTCGCCCCCACTTCCGATCCCCATTCCACTTCCGGTTCCCACTCAAACTTCCAGTTTCCACTCACACTTTCGGTTCCCTCCCCACTTCCGGTTCCGCAACAGGAAGTGGGGAACTTTTCGGAAGTGGGAGTGGGAGCCGAAGTGGGTACATTTTTGGAACCGTAAGTAGGGCGGGAAACAGAGGTTGGGGTGGAAACCGGAAGTGGGTGGGAAACGGAAGTGGGGGACCGGAAGTTTAGGCGGAGGATCTATTTGTTTCTTAAATAATAATTGTCGGCAAAAAAAATGTATACAAATTTAGTGCGGAAATGATATTTTCTCGCCCTTCGGGCTCGAACCCCAAACGAGCTGTCGCGTTGTAAAATCAAACTTTTCACACTCTGATGTAAATAACTATTGTTTAGTGTCAAAATTGGACGAAAATAATTTGCAAATAATTACCAAATTTTCAAAAACCACAATCTTTACTCGAATCAAATTTTGTTTTTTTGTTGATTGGAGGGAACAAACTATTTTCTTTTATGTCAAAATTGAACGAAAACGTCAAAATAATTTTCAAATAGTGACACATTTTTAAAAACCAAAATCTCTATTCGAAGCAAATTTTGTTTTTTTTTGTTGATTTGAGAAACTTTGCGAAATTCTTTTGTTTTATGTCAAAATTGGACGAAAACGTAAAAATAATTTGGAAATAGTGCCAAATTTTCAAAAACTAAAATGTCTATTCGAAGCAAATTTTATATATTTTTGTTAATTTGAGTGGACAAACTTTGCGAAATTCTTTTATTTTATGTCAAAATTGGAAGAAAATGTCAAAATAATTGGGAAATATTGCCAAATTTTCAAAAAACAAAATCTATTCGAAACAAAATTTGTTTTTTTTTTTGTTAATTTGAATGAACAAACCTTGCAAAATTCTTTTGTTTTGTGTTAAAATTGGACGAAAACGTAAAAATAATTTGCAAATATTACCAAATTTTCAAAAACAACAATCTTTACTCGAATCAAATTTTGTTTTTTGCTGATTGGAGTGGACAAACTTTGCAAAATTCTTTTGTTTTGTGTAAAAATTGGACGGAACGTCAAAATAATTTGCAAATATGCAAAATTTTCAAAAACCAAAATCTCTATAGGAAGCAATTTTTGTTTTTTTTTTGTTGATAAACTTTGTTTGACAAACTTTGCGATTTTTTTGTTTTATGTCAAAATTGGAAGAAAATGTCAAAATAATTGGGAAATATTGCAAAATTTTCAAAAACCAAAATCACTATTTAAAGCAAAATTTGTTTATTTTCGTTGATTAGAATGGAGAAACCTTTTTGCGTCAAAATTGGACGAAAACGTCAAAATAATTTGCGAATATTGCAAAATTTTCAAAAACCAAAATCTCTATTCGAAGCAAATTTTGTTTTTTTGTTGATTTGAGTGGACACACTTTGTAAAATTCTATTGTTTTATGTCAAAATTGAAAGTTATTCGCAAGTCTAGTCTTGTCTGTCTAGTCTTGTCTGTCTAGTCATGTTCGTCTATTCTTGTCTGTGTAGTCTCGTCCGTCTAGCCGGACTAGCCTTGTCTGTCTAGTCTTATCTGTCTAGTATTGTCTGTCTAGTCTATCTAGTCTTGTCTGTCCTAGTCTTGTGTGTCCTAGTCTTCTATGTCCTAGTTTTGTATGCCCCAGTCTTGTCTGTCCCAGTCTTTTCTGCCCTTGCCTTGTCTGCCCTACTCTTGTCTGCCCTAGTTTTCTATATCACATTATTATCTGTACTAGTTTTGAATGTCCTAGTCTTGTCTGTCCTAGTCATGTATGTTCTAGTCTTGTTTGTCCTAGTCTTGTCTGTCCTAGTCTTGTGGCAACTTCATGTTACGGCTACGTATTGCGACAACTTCAAGTTGCAACAACTTCATATTGAACTTAAATTGACTATTAACTTATAATAAGTAAGTAGTCCATGGAAATCACAATCTAATCCATCTAGTCAAATTCAGTTAGCATTGTTGCGAATTCATTAAATTATGTACATTTTAATTTAGTAGACTACATAGACAAGACAACAAAGAGACAAGATACAGATGCAGACAAGAAGGAGACAAAACTAGACAAGACTGGACAAGATTGGACAAGACTGGACAAAACTAGACAAGACTGGACAAGTCTGGACAAGACTAGTCAAAAATAGACTGCTATAGCAATCCATAGCATCTGCTCGTCAAATCAATTGGACTACTATAACAGTATATAGCACCTGGGTGTCTAATCAATTGAACTGCTGTAGCAGTCCATAGCAGCGTAAGGGTAAAGTAATTAAGGTAAAGTAATGTTCGCAAGTAAAGCAAAAGAAATTTGGGTTATCTAATTTTTTGAAAATTATCAAGGTCAAATGCGTTTAAATTGAAAGTTGGCTTTTAATGTGAATAAAATTTGCAACGAAAATTGAGAGTTTTGAATAATAGTGTTTTCTCCAGGAAAGGGCAAGAGTTAATTAAACTTTTGAGGTAGAATTTTTGATTAAAAATGTTATTACATGAGCTCACCAAATTTAATATTATCTGAATATATTTACGGACCCCTAAAATTTTGCCACGGACAACTAGAAGTCCGAGGACCCCCGGTTGCCGACCGCTGATCTAGACTACCACTCAACCCACGAGATCGACGAATGTTGGTATTTTGGACTAGAGGTGGTGGACTCTCCAGAACACACTGTGTTCCATTGTTCAACCATTAACAAGAGTTGCCCATAACAAATGTCAAGTTCAAGTTACGCAGGAAAACGCAGCAGCACTGCTACTGTAGTCGAAGGACGGCTGGGACAGCGATGCTGCGGGAAATTATGAGAGGGAATGAGGCCGAACAGCGTAAAAGGAAGTACCTGAGAGATGGAGCCCAATGGAGAGAAGTATAACAACGCCCACCTCAAAGCAATGCTTAATGGTAGTTCCGGGACGACGCGAGAAGTCTAGCATAAGAACTTATTGTGTTAATAATAATAATAATACTAATAATAATAATAATAATAATAATAATAATAATAATAATAATAATAATAATAATAATAATAATAATAATAATAATAATAATAATAATAATAATAATAATAATAATAATAATAATAATAATAATAATAATAATAATAATAATAATAATAATAATAATAATAATAATAATAATAATAATAATAATAATAATAATAATAATAATAATAATAATAATAATAATAATAATAATAATAATAATAATAATAATAATAATAATAATAATAATAATAATAATAATAATAATAATAATAATAATAATAATAATAATAATAATAATAATAATAATAATAATAATAATAATAATAATAATAATAATAATAATAATAATAATAATAATAATAATAATAATAATAATAATAATAATAATAATAATAATAATAATAATAATAATAATAATAATAATAATAATAATAATAATAATAATAATAATAATAATAATAATAATAATAATAATAATAATAATAATAATAATAATAATAATAATAATAATAATAATAATAATAATAATAATAATAATAATAATAATAATAATAATAATAATAATAATAATAATAATAATAATAATAATAATAATAATAATAATAATAATAATAATAATAATAATAATAATAATAATAATAATAATAATAATAATAATAATAATAATAATAATAATAATAATAATAATAATAATAATAATAATAATAATAATAATAATAATAATAATAATAATAATAATAATAATAATAATAATAATAATAATAATAATAATAATAATAATAATAATAATAATAATAATAATAATAATAATAATAATAATAATAATAATAATAATAATAATAATAATAATAATAATAATAATAATAATAATAATAATAATAATAATAATAATAATAATAATAATAATAATAATAATAATAATAATAATAATAATAATAATAATAATAATAATAATAATAATAATAATAATAATAATAATAATAATAATAATAATAATAATAATAATAATAATAATAATAATAATAATAATAATAATAATAATAATAATAATAATAATAATAATAATAATAATAATAATAATAATAATAATAATAATAATAATAATAATAATAATAATAATAATAATAATAATAATAATAATAATAATAATAATAATAATAATAATAATAATAATAATAATAATAATAATAATAATAATAATAATAATAATAATAATAATAATAATAATAATAATAATAATAATAATAATAATAATAATAATAATAATAATAATAATAATAATAATAATAATAATAATAATAATAATAATAATAATAATAATAATAATAATAATAATAATAATAATAATAATAATAATAATAATAATAATAATAATAATAATAATAATAATAATAATAATAATAATAATAATAATAATAATAATAATAATAATAATAATAATAATAATAATAATAATAATAATAATAATAATAATAATAATAATAATAATAATAATAATAATAATAATAATAATAATAATAATAATAATAATAATAATAATAATAATAATAATAATAATAATAATAATAATAATAATAATAATAATAATAATAATAATAATAATAATAATAATAATAATAATAATAATAATAATAATAATAATAATAATAATAATAATAATAATAATAATAATAATAATAATAATAATAATAATAATAATAATAATAATAATAATAATAATAATAATAATAATAATAATAATAATAATAATAATAATAATAATAATAATAATAATAATAATAATAATAATAATAATAATAATAATAATAATAATAATAATAATAATAATAATAATAATAATAATAATAATAATAATAATAATAATAATAATAATAATAATAATAATAATAATAATAATAATAATAATAATAATAATAATAATAATAATAATAATAATAATAATAATAATAATAATAATAATAATAATAATAATAATAATAATAATAATAATAATAATAATAATAATAATAATAATAATAATAATAATAATAATAATAATAATAATAATAATAATAATAATAATAATAATAATAATAATAATAATAATAATAATAATAATAATAATAATAATAATAATAATAATAATAATAATAATAATAATAATAATAATAATAATAATAATAATAATAATAATAATAATAATAATAATAATAATAATAATAATAATAATAATAATAATAATAATAATAATAATAATAATAATAATAATAATAATAATAATAATAATAATAATAATAATAATAATAATAATAATAATAATAATAATAATAATAATAATAATAATAATAATAATAATAATAATAATAATAATAATAATAATAATAATAATAATAATAATAATAATAATAATAATAATAATAATAATAATAATAATAATAATAATAATAATAATAATAATAATAATAATAATAATAATAATAATAATAATAATAATAATAATAATAATAATAATAATAATAATAATAATAATAATAATAATAATAATAATAATAATAATAATAATAATAATAATAATAATAATAATAATAATAATAATAATAATAATAATAATAATAATAATAATAATAATAATAATAATAATAATAATAATAATAATAATAATAATAATAATAATAATAATAATAATAATAATAATAATAATAATAATAATAATAATAATAATAATAATAATAATAATAATAATAATAATAATAATAATAATAATAATAATAATAATAATAATAATAATAATAATAATAATAATAATAATAATAATAATAATAATAATAATAATAATAATAATAATAATAATAATAATAATAATAATAATAATAATAATAATAATAATAATAATAATAATAATAATAATAATAATAATAATAATAATAATAATAATAATAATAATAATAATAATAATAATAATAATAATAATAATAATAATAATAATAATAATAATAATAATAATAATAATAATAATAATAATAATAATAATAATAATAATAATAATAATAATAATAATAATAATAATAATAATAATAATAATAATAATAATAATAATAATAATAATAATAATAATAATAATAATAATAATAATAATAATAATAATAATAATAATAATAATAATAATAATAATAATAATAATAATAATAATAATAATAATAATAATAATAATAATAATAATAATAATAATAAAAAAACTTACTTAATAACAAAGAAACTTACATGCTGCCTACATAGATTACAAAAAAGCATTCGACTCTGTACCACACTCCTGCCTCATCCACACGCTACACATTTACAGAATCAATCCATCCATTATAAGGTTCCTCGAGAACACGATGAAATCCTGGCGAACAACAATTAATTTAAAAACAGATAAAGGAAATATTAATACAAAAGAAGTGATTGTCAAGAGGGGAATATTCCAAGGCGATGCTCTTAGCCCACTATGGTTTTGTCTCGCACTAAATCCAATTTCGAATACACTAAATAATACTAAATACGGATATCAGATTAAACAGAACCGACAGAATCTTCACAAAATCAACCACCTCTTATATATGGATGACTTAAAACTATATGCTACTACACCCAGAGATCTAGATGCATTAATAAAAATTGTAAGTAACACGAGTAGGGATATCAACATGGAATTTGGCTTCGACAAATGTAAAAGAATCTCTATAGAAAAAGGTGTAATGTCAAGGGCAACAGAACTTCAGAACAACGGAATACCTATCGAGCAAATGGAACCATATGAAACCTACAGATACCTTGGCATAATGCAAAACATAAAGATAGATCACGCCGAAGTTAAAAAGGAATTTGTAAAAAAATTCTGTTGCAGATTAAAGACAATCCTAAGAACCAAACTGAAACCTAAAAACTTAAGTAAAGCCATCAACACCTATGTGATCCCTACACTCACCTACTCCTTCGGCATTGTAAAATGGTCTGAAACCGAACTGCAAGAACTTAACAGAAAAGTCCGAGTATATCTAACAAAACATCTAGGGCACCATCCGAAAGCATGCAAAGAACGGATTACACTACCAAGAAACAAAGGTGGCCGCGGCATATTAGACATCTCCAACCTTCACTACTCAATTATAGAGGGATTGCGCTCATACTTCTATCAAAGAATCGAAAATCCCCTGATAGAAGCTATCACTAAAGCAGACAACAATTTCACCCCACTAAAATTGAAGGACAAAACATACACACCGCTCAACTACATACTTACCGAGGAAACAAAGATTCAAAAATGGAAAAATAAGCAACTCCATGGACGCTACATATACATGCTGGAATCTGATTACGTCAATAAAGCTGCCTCGGTGGACTGGCTCGTCCAAGGCGAAATATATGTGGAAACTGAAGGTACCATCATAAGCATTCAAGATCAAGTAGTAACGACAAGAAACTATCAAAAACATATCCTAAAAGAAGAAATAGCCTCCGATCTATGTAGAAAATGCCACCAATACCGAGAAACAATTGAACACATAATAGCAGGATGCCCAAAGCTGGCACCAACGAAATACTTGAACAGACACAATCTAGTAGCAGGAATAATACATCAAGAACTGCTAATAAAATGCGAAATAGTGAAAGAAGACATTCCATATTATAAGTGCACTCCAAATTCAATTGAAGAAAATGACAGATACCTTATTTACTGGGATAGATCAATAATCACTGACAAACAAATAACCAACAACAGACCCGATATTGTTCTTAGAGACAAGAAGAATCACAATACATACCTCATAGATATAGCTATACCAGAATCATCTAACCTACTGAAGAAATACGAAGAAAAAATTAATAAGTATACTGAGCTGGCAATAGAGGTGAAAGAGATGTGGAAGCAAGAATCCACGCAGATCGTCCCCATAATTATATCAGCCACCGGTGTAATCCCTAAAAGTCTAAAGGAGAATCTAGGAAAGATAAAGCTCGACTTCAACATCTTTAGAAAAATACAAAAGAGCACTATACTTGCCACCACAAATATTGTAAGAGGATTCCTAACAACATAAAATAGACAGCAACGGATCCTGGTACTCAGTACCCGACCTAATCCAACCAACAACCATAAAAATGTGAAAAAATAAATAATAATAATAATAATAATAATAATAATAATAATAATAATAATAATAATAATAATAATTAAAAATTTCAGTTCAATCAATAACCTGCTCAAGTTCATGTCTCTCTCACAATATGTCAAAATTATAAACCTCTAACCCTAAACACCACATGGGTTTTCATGTGAGTGGTTTACAAATTATTGTTCATGGAAGCAAAGCAGTGCTGATGAGAGATAAATCTCGAAACGCGTCCACAGATGGCTATCCACTTAAGGTATCGGAAAGACATGATCTTAAAAACAATGTTTTTTTATGGTTTTTGTGGAGTGTCACGAAAGTGGACTGAAAGCTGTAAAATAACTTACAAAATTTCATGTGAGATTTGTTTTGGTAGTCCTAAAAAGACTCAATAATTGTTATAGAGCTCCAGAAAGGCTGAATATATTTATATATTCAGGCTGTGTTCCGTTTGTTTTAAGTTTGTATAATAATAATAATTTATTAACGGTAGTGGGTACCTTTAAGAAACAAAAATAATAACATAATATTGGCCCAATATTGAAACTTGGGGAACACCAGAAGGTACAAGCTGTTAATTTGATAGACAATTATGTAATTTCACAACCTGTGTCCGAGGAGAAAGATAGGAAGTGAACCAATTTAACAGGCAACCGGATTTTCCGAAAGCTGATAATTTTTTTAATAATATTTGGTGATTAATTTTGTCGAAGGCGTTGCTGAAATCAGTATAAACAACATGTACCTCCAGGCCCGCACTCATTACACTGATGATATAATTGGTACATGATAGTAAGTTCGTCACAATGGAACGTGGAACGGCGGAATAATTATCGGGGTTCGTGTCTCAATTTTCAGGTTTCTTTGGATATCTAAACATCGTTTGGACGGTCATTTCAAAACATCGTCGTCGTTAAATTCTTTGGCGTCCCCGATTTTCTCTTTTATTAATGACACGCTATCCGATAAAATGTTACAAACTATTTGGGTTGTTTTCCTAAACGAAGTAACTATATTTCTTAAGACAACAATTACCTCATCCGGAAAAAAATCTTGAAAAGCCGATGATTAGTCACATCTTCTCAAACTATGATGATCTTCTCAAACTATGAAGAATGCAATTTAATTAATTTCAAATAGACCCAAAATTGGGTAGAGTTGTCAAATATTGTCTATAGCTTGAGAACTGGACTAGATGGCCTAGTGAGTTTTGACTTATTCCAATCGCATTTCTAATGGCACTATAGTCCATTTTTTTTAAGAATACAGTAACTAGAAACCTGATTTACACTATGAAAAATGTTCAATCTAGTTACAAAATTTGGCGCTAAATTCAAATATAGTTACTTGCATATAAAATTGGTAATTTATTAATAGTTTCATTGAATATCTTATTATTATTAATTAAACACCAAATGGCAACAATAGTAATAAAATACAACAAATAATTGGAGAAAAACACAAAAAATCTAAATGATACAAACAGATCAGATGATAATTGTGAATAGACCTTTTTACTGTTAGTTAAGCGCATGCGCATCTGTCAAGATTGAAAGGCGGGTATATGACAGTTTCGGGCAAATATTAAGGTTATACGTCAAAAAGTTCGGGCAATTTTAACATATAAAAAGCGGATATTGACGCATGCGCACAAAAAAATTTCAACTATGAATAGGTCTATTGACACGGCAGCCATTGACAACTAACAGCTGCAAATGTATGTGAAAAGAGAGAGATGGAGAAGTAAATATCGTCGGTGTGAACTTCTCCTCGATTTAAGCCAATCAGAGAACAAGGTTAAATAAGCCCTATCTTCCCTGTACTGCATTCTTAAAAAAATGGACTAAAATTAGCAACATTACTTACTAGTCCCTCACATAAGCAACCCTAATGACCAAATAAAACACATTTGCTTATCCCAATTATCATTTCATAAACATTTACTATAAATAAAAAGATTGTTTTCAATTGCAACAACTGCTATCAGCATATACCATAGATTAATACTCTCCTACAGACTTAAGTATATATAGATGTCGCATATTAGCTACCCAGCGTTCAATGTCGTTTGCCTTGAGAAGATGTGGCTAATCATCGCTCTAATTTCATTCGCGGTTTTGTTTATCAAACTTTACATACGCAAAGTATACACATTTTGGCAAAGACAAAATGTACCCTTTGCGGACTATCGATACTTTTTTGGAAACTTCTGGGATACGATAACATTAAACAAATCACTTGGACAAGTATATTGCGATATTTATAAGTAAGTACTTTTTAAATTTATACAGTATAGTTTTACCCCTTTCGGTAATGTTATCTGACTAGCGTGTCACTCTGTCTAGTCTTAAGTTCGAATTCTGGTAGGGGAGACAACAACTAGGGCGGTTTTCACTAACCGTCCGGGCTGCCTACCCTGAATGAATGCAAAAGATGCGATACCGGGGTGGCGCATTCTAAAAGCCAAGGTGGAATAGGGGGTTTGGTGAGAGTCTGTCTGTCTAGTCATGTCTGTCTAGTCTTGTCTGTCTAGTTTTGTCTAAGTAGTCTTATCTGTCTAGTCTTGTCTGCCTAGTCTTGATTCTCTAGTCTTGTCGGTCTAGTCTCCTCTTTGTAGTCTTGTCTGTCTAGTCTTGTCTGTCTAGTCTTGTCTGTCTAGTCGTGTCTGTCTAGTCTTGTCTGTCTAGTCTTGTCTGTCTAGTCTTGTTTGTCTAGTCTTATCTATCTAGTCTTGTCTATCTAGTTTTGTCTGTCAAAATTTTAGCACAAATTAGCAGTCTACAATTCAGCCAGTAACTTAGCATGTAAACTAGCTAACAAAATGAAACTTGACAAACATAATGCAGACTAACCATGTTTTACTAAACTGAACACTAGAACTTGCTATCTAGTCTAATCTAGCTTCTACAAAGACGCAAATTAAATAACTCAGCTTGTAGACAAACTAGCAAGATGAAACTTGCCAAACATAATCTAGACTTACCGAGTTTTACTAATCTGAAGACTAGAACTTTGTAGCTAGTCTTATTTATCTAGTCTTGTCTGACTTGACTTAATCCTTGACTTAATCCTCCACTTCATTCTTAACTTCAACTTTTTCCAACTTAACGTCATCGTCCATGGCATCGTCTTTGCTATTCTCATGCGAAACGTCAAAACTTCAAAACATCCTTTTCCAACAACTCTATGTATTTCTTCGCATCGATCTTCTTATTATTCAAAAACGTTCCGTTCGCCGCGTCAAAATATGTTATATACGGTCGCACTCGTTTCCGCGAGGATCCATCGTCTCCAGTAAATGGAACCAACCGATACTGCAAAGCTGTGTGTTGTTTGGAACAGGAAGGATGATCAACGGGCAAGTCCACAACTTTCCAGCCTCTCCCGATCGAATACGCACTCTCTCTGAGATTATACAAAGTTTGCATCGCCTTTTCTTCCTTGAACTGATAAAGCCTCCACCGCCGTTTCGGTTTCATAGCCTCTGGGAGCTCACTGTATTCAATTACAACTCCCTTGTAAGTGTTTGTCTCTTCCGTTTCTTCTTGCGGGATAGTCCAAAGTTCGGTTTCTCTTTGTCAACGTTTTATTTCTTGTCCTTGCGTTGTCCCCCCATGTCGCCCCATATTTTGGCTTGCCCCCCCATGTCGCCCCATGTTTTGGCTTGTCCAAACATGTCGCCCCATGTTTTGGCCTGTCCCCATGTCGCCCTATGTTTTGGTCTGCCCCCCCCCCCATGCCGTCCCATGTTTTGTCTGTCCCCCCATGTTTTGGCTTGTCCCCCATGTCGCCCCATGTTTTCGCCTGTCCCCCCTTTTTGTTTTGACTTGTCCCTGCGAAATTCTTTTGTTTTATGTCGAAATTGGAAGGAAATGTCAAAATAATTAGGAAATATTGCCAGATTTTCAAAAACCAAAATCTCTATTCGAAGCAAATTTTGTTTTTCTTTTGTTGATTTGAGTGGACAAAATTTGCAAAATTCTTTTGTTTTATATCAAAATTGAACACGACAAGTTATTTGCAAGTCTAGTCTTGTCTGTCTGTCTAGTCTAAAAAATGTTATTACATGAGCTCACCGAATTTAATATTATCTGAATATATTTACGGACCCCTAAAATTTCCCCACGGACCCCTAGGGGTCCGAGGACCCTCGGTTGCCGACCGCTGATCTAAACTACCACTCAACCCAGGCAATGACCTAAAGAAAATTGGGAAGAGCGAGATCGACGAATGCTGGTATTTTGGACTAGAGGTGGTGAACTCTCCAGAACACACTGTGTTCCATTGTCCAACCATTAACAAGAGTTGCCCAAAACAAATGTCAAGTTCAAATTACTGTAGTCGAAGGACAGCTGGGGCAGGGATGCTGCGGGAAATTATGAGAGGGAACGTGGCCGAAGAGCGTAAAAGGAAGTACCTGAGAGATGGAGCCTAATGGAGAGAAGTATAACAACGCCCACCTCAAAGTAATGCTTAATGGCAGTTCCGGGGCGACGCGAGATGTCTAGCAGAAGAATTTATTGGGTTAATATTACTAATAATAATTTATTAACGGTAGTAGGTACCTTTAAGAAACTAACAAGACATACTTCATCACATAATATTGGTCCAATATTGAACCTTGGGGAACACCATAAGGTACAAGCTGTTAATTTGATAGACAATTATGTAATATAACAACCTGGGTCCGACCCGAAAGATAGGAAGTGATAGTCGCCCCATGTTTTGGCTTGCCCCCCCCATGTCGCCCCATGTTTTGGCTTGTCCCACCATGTCGCCCCCTGTTTCGGCCTGTCGCCAAAATCATTTTAAGTGGTCTGTTAGAAAAACGCATATCTGGAGCGTTGGAAACCTAATCACCCTCAAATTAGTCTCCTTGGGACTCCACACACTTCCCCCAGCGGTGCCGCCATTGTTGGAAGCATTCCGAAAACGCCTCTTTCGGAATCGACTTTAGCTCGGCTGTCGTTGCAGCCATAATGTCCTCTCTTGTCTAAAATCGCGTTCCTTTCAATGGCCTCTTGACTTTGGGGAATAGCCAGATGTCGCAGGGGGGCCACATCAGGAGAGTAAGGAGCCTGTCGAACCAGATGAGTCAAAAAATTGTGAACCAAGTGCGAAGAATGTGCTGGAGCATTGTCCTGATGGAGTCGCCAATTTCCTGATGACCACAACTCCAGTCGCAATTTCTCGGATAGACACATCACCACCGTATCACCACAGCGTTCACTTTGGCAATGACATGGTCATTTCAGTTTCATGTTGATGGGCGACCAGAGCGTGACTCGCTTTCCACCAATGTGCGACCGTCTTTAAACCGGTTGTACCACTCCTTAATCTGTGTGATGCCCATAGCATCGTCACCGAAAGCCGTCTGAATCTTCCGAATGGTTTCCACCTGGTTGTCGCCCAGTTTCTGGCAAAATTTGATGCAGTAGCGCTGCTCCAGTCGTTCCGTCATTTTACTTGCATTGAAAAACCGACGAGAGCACTAGAGAACACTCGACGAGAGAACACTCGAACACTGCTCGACAGCAACTGACGCAATCTACAGGCGCGAAAAAATTCACGCATGCGCACGAATGTTCAAGGTCGGCTCATGCAAGCGCGCTTGATTCAAATCCATCAGGTTTTCAAAATAAAAAATAAGGTCGCATACTTTTCTAACAGACCACATATATTGTTGTGGTAAACGTATAAATACCGTACCATCACGCATTTCTTCGCGGTGGCGTCCTATGTTGCCGTTTCTTTACTTCCCCGTCGTTTCTTCTCTATAACGTACCATATATAGGCCACCACTGACACTCTAATTGACTCCTTAGATCTTCGGTGCTGGGACATTTAAAAACTGTGTGGTATGTAGATTGTAGATTTGGTGGTGACGACTTGTACTGCTACCTTCATAGATCTATTGTACCCCACCCTCTTCCTCTAAAGAGCGTTCCCTCTGGCTATGATGACTATGTCATCAGCGTAATCTTGACATTATTTGATGTCTAGGTCGTTCAGCCTAGCCACTAATTCATCAACTACCAGGCTCCACATCAGTGGTGATAGCACACCTCCCTGTGGGTACCCTCGAGTTGTGCAGATCTTTATGGTGTTTCTACCCACTTGTGCCTCCGCCGTTCTGGTTCTCAGCATTTCTCCCATCCACTTTGAGATAGTGCTGTCGACTCCTTCTTTCGAGAGCCGCTTTGACAGCCTCGTGCGAGGTGTTGTCAAAGGCTCCTTCTACAGAGCTCAGGTATGTATCCGAGCACTAAACTACTTCTAAAGATTTTTAGAAGGTACGGCATTAGTTCTCTCCCTCCTTTTTGTGGGAAGGCGGCAATTAATCCTGGAAAGTGCCGATAGCCCATCTGATTCGGTTTTCCGTACAGATGGAATCGGATACAACTGTGTGGTATGCGTCGTCGTTGGGATGTCCGCATAGCAAGCAAGTCGCCGTTTCGCTTCTGTTAAATCTTTACAAATACACCATGAAACATCCATGTGCGGTGAGAGCTTGAGTGAGTTCAAAACTCATTTCGCCATGTGTTCTTTCACCCCACATGCTCATATTTGGTATTAGAATCCCACCTCTCCACCGGCCGGTGTGTCCACCGGCCGGTTGTGGTCGAATCCCACCTCTCTTGCCATCGCTCTATTGGTTTTTGACGCGCCGTCTTCTAGGCTTCCGCCTTTCTTTTACTTGCTTTTGTCCACTGAGCACGGCTTGTATGTTTTCTGCCTCTCCTGGACAAGTAGATCGATTGGCGCGGTTCTGGCCAAACCAATGCTGCCTTACTTATTGTTTGGTAGATTGTAGATATGGTGGTGACGACTTGTACTGCGTTCTTTATAGATCTATTGTACCCCACCCTCCTCCTCCAAGCGTTGGTGTACTTACTCATTTAGAGCGCCTCCTCTAATCCTGATTCCTTTAGGAACTTCAGGATCTGGGTGGGATTCAAGCTCTTCTGTGTTCAAGCAGTGAGCCCTGAGGTACATCTGTCTCTTGTGGAGTAATGCTCCGCAGTATTTGAACAGATACTGTTTGGTATCCCCCACAAACTGTCTAGTCTTATCTGTCTTGCCTACTCATTATATTATTATTTATCGCTGACAATAATAATTACTTTCAGTGATTTTAAAGAATACAACTATGTGGGATATTACAAGTTTCTTCGGCCAGGAGTGATAATAAACAATCCGGAGATTATAAAAGACGTTCTCGTTAAAGAGTTTAATCATTTTCACGATAACGATTTTCATATGAATAAACACGATGACTTCATTTTCGGGAACAATCCCTTCGTGTTGCGAGGAGCTAGATGGAAAGTGGTTAGAAGTCAACTGAGTCCAAGTTTCACAAACGGAAAAGTGAGTTTATCACAGTTTGAACGGGTGTAAGAGAATGTCCCTCGGCGTTTTTTAGGTAAAAGTGATGATGCCGTTGTTGGTTGAAAATGCAGGAAAAATGATTACATTTATAAATGGTTTGATAGATTCGTCTGAAACGATTGAAATGAAGGATTTGGCTTGTAGATTTACTAGTGAGAATATAGCAAGGTGCGCGTTTGGATTAGATGGTCACTCATTCACCGAAGCTAATCCAAGGTTTCACGAAATTGGGAAGCAGTTAACGGAGCCTTCATTCATCGGAGGGCTTAAAATGGTCTGTATCATGGGTCTTCCCACAATTGCCCGACATCTAAAAGTCAAGTAACTATAAATAAGTATTAAACCACGCATAAAACTACATTCTATTTATTGCAGATTTTTTCCCGACGAAGTTTCATCGTTTCTGAAGAAAGTAGTTGTCGATACAGTGAAGTACCGTAAAAATAATTCCATAATCCGAAACGATTTTCTCGACTTTATGAGCAATTTAAAAACCAAAATCAACGACGAGAAAAAGTTTAACGATAACGATATAACCGCCCACGCCGGTGGTTTCTTCCTAGACGGTTATGAAACCAGTGCGACTGTGATAAGTTACGCCATTTTTGAGATAGCATCGCATCCAGAGGTGCAACGAAAACTTCAAGAAGTTGTAGACGAAACCTTGAAAAAGCATGGAGAGCTTAGTTTCGAAGCGGTAAATGAAATGGAATATTTGGATTGGGTCTATAAAGGTAAATTTGGCATGTATTCAATAGCATTGACTTAAACATTCGTTTCAGAGAGTTTAAGAAAAAACGTTCCATTGTTGGCCATGACTAAAGTGTGCACACAGTCTTACAAACTCCCTCCGGCTTCAAAAACGGATCCTGGCCCAGAAGTTACTTTATCCCCAGGGACTCCGGTAGTTATTCCAAGTTTTGGATTACATATGGACAGTAGATATTTCCCCGAGCCCGAGAAATTCATTCCGGAAAGGTTTTCCGATATGGAAAACTTGGTGAAATACACCTACCTGCCATTTGGAGATGGACCGCGGATTTGCTTAGGAATGCGATTTGGTATAATGCAAGGCAAAGTTGCCATCGCGTCGATTATTTCCAAATTCCAAGTCAGTGTGAACCAAAAAACAGCGCAGCCGCTTCAAATCGATCCCAGGTTCTTCATGAGGGTACCTGCTGATGGAATATGGATTAACTTTCAAAAAAGAAACTCTAATCTCACAAAATGAGAACAATTCTAGAGTGAAAGCTAGAAGTGAATTAAATTTAAAGTTTTATCTTTGTTACAAAACCCCGTGTTATTTCCTTAGTATCAACAAAATTACCAATCAAAATTACCATCAACCATACACATCAGCCTTTTTATGTCCCACTGCTGGGCACCGGCCTCTTCTCTGCCACATATCCAACCTCAGCACTAAGATTTGAATATGGGGCCATCAACCAGATTACCTTAGATTAGAAGTGAATTAAATTAAAAGTTTTATCTTTGTTAGAAAACCCCGTGATATTTCCTTAGTATCAACAAAATTACCAATCAAAGGGTACCATCAACCATACACATCAGCCTTTTTATGTCCCACTGCTGGGCACCGGCCTCTTCTCTGCCACATATCCAACCTCAGCACTAAGATTTGTATATGGGACCATCAACCAGATTACTTTTAATTTGAGATATCGGTTATCAGAACCAATTAAAGTATTAAACTACAGCTTTCTCATATGGCGCTACAACCCAAATTGGGGTGTATTTTTGTCCTCCATTCTTCTTTGTCCTTTGCTGCTCTTCTCCACGCTCTTACTCCAAGTAGTTGGTAGGCGCTTTCCCGGGTCTCTTCCTCCCACTGTTTTCTTGGCCTTCCTATCGACCGCCTGCCTTTGCATTTTTGCGTTCAGTGTTCATAGTTATCGTCCATCCTCGCACGTGTTCTGCCCATCTTGGTCTTTGCAGTCTGATGAATGTAGAAATCGGTAGTTCTTGGTATATCTGGTATAGCTCGTTATTGCACCTTGGCCTTCTGATGTTTCCGACCATTGCCGCCCACGTAGAATCCCACGTAGCACCTTGCGCCCAAATATGTGCTGTCCCCTTCAAGCTCGTTAATTTCTCGCTATTTCTTCTCTTTTTGTTAAGAGTTTCCAGAAATGGTCTCTCCAGATGTTCTCAGTTTTATTTGGGTCGCTTTCCGCTTGTCCGTAATGATTTTTGATTAGGCTCGTGCATGTGCTGTAACTTCTTCGTGTGCCTTTTAGGTGTTTATAGGCTTTTCTGGTCCCACTCTCTTTGAAGTTCTGCTCCATCTTCGATTGTGGTGACGACTTGTACTGCGACCTTCGTAGATCTATTGCATCCCACCCTCTTCCTCTAAATGTTTGTAGACTTACCCATTTAGAGCGCCTCCTCTAGTCCAGATTCCTTTAGAAAATTTAGGATCTAGGTGTGATTCAAGGACTGCAACTCCTCTGCGTTCAAGCAATGGGCCCCAAGATCCATTTGTCCCTTGCAGAGCAGTGCTCCGCAGTCTTTGAGCAGATGTATGGGGGTTTGCTCTGCTCAACTACAGAATCTGCATCTGTCATCTTCCTCTAGGCCTAGGGTCTTGTTTTTTCTCTAGGGGCATAGGGTCCTAGTAGGTGTTTTCTGAGTCTGCAGTGTCCCGTCAGAATTCTAAGCTTCTTCCTGTTTAGTTTCACGCAAACTTTTGTTCTTTTCTGGTTAAAAGATCCCAGCATTACTTTGGATTGTCTTAGCGCTGGAAGCTCTTTCCAGGTTTTCATCCATTGTTCTCTTATTTCTTCATCTAAACTTTTGTGGATGGTGTTCACACTCATAACGCAAAAGGGTTTCGGACCTATAAAGAGATTACTGGATCCTTTGTTTGCTAGGTGATCGGCTTCTTCGTTTCCGTCTATACTTGTTTGTCCTGGTACCCAGTATAGCGTTACTTTATTTTCTCTGCCAAGCTTGTTAAGCTTTGCCTCACAGTCCCTTACCAGTTTGGATCTGATGGAATGAGCTAATGGCCTTGATGACTGCTTGGATGTCTGACAGGATAGCAATTCGTTCTATTGCGATAATTCCTGTCGAGGTTAAATTGTGCACATCTTTCGATTGTGTGTACCTCTGCTTGGAACATACTTGGGAATGGATTCGAAGTATTAGGTACGAACTCCAAACACTCCTGCACCAGTTCTTTGTCTTCGAACCATCTGTGTAGCACTTGATAGCATTTTGCTCTATGTGGTATGTTGAGGATTCGTTGTTCCAATCTGCTTTACTACTACACATCGCTGTGTAGTTTTTCTCGAAATTGTATTTGCATACCATTTCGTGTTTTGGTGCTTCCAGGCAAAGGATCTTGGCAGCGAGGCTGTTCCGGTCTTTGCTCCCGATTATTTTGCCTCTGCATATTTCTTCCTTGCTGAATCCTACAATCGCCGATCTAGCGGCCCTCTCCAAGACAAGGAGGAATGGAGTCAGATCCAGCAGCTGTTCCATTGCACCCGTGATGCAGACACACGCCAGTCTTTGAATCTTCTCAAGCTGCTTCCTCATAGAGGCCAGCTTGGTTCTACTTCCACACCACTGCCCCATAAGTGATCGCAGACTGCGGAGCACTGCTCCGCAAGAGACAAATGTATCATGGGGCCCATTGCTTAAACGCAGAGGAGTTGCAGTCATTGAATCCCACCCAGATCCTGAAATTCCTAAAGGAATCAGGACTAGAGGAGGCGCTCTAAATGGATAAGTATACCAAGGTTTAGAGGAAGAGAGTGGGGTACAATAGATCTACGAAGGTCGCAGTACAAGTCGTCACCACCAATACTACAATCCACAAGTGATCGCAGGTCTCACTATCATGGTGTACATCCATCGCAGGATTTTGGGGTTACAACCCCACGTTTACCCTGCCAGATTTCTATACACCATTAGAGCGCCTTTGGCTTTTTCTACCTCTGCTTTAGCGTGTCTATTCCTTAGGAGTTTGCTATCTAGTGTGATACCCAGATACCTTATCTCCTGTTTGTCTTCCACTGCCCTTCCATCTAACAGTATGGGCTGTAGGCAGTTTGGTTTTCTCCTTCTAGTAAATGATATCACCTTTGTTTTGCTCGGGTTGAGTCTCAATCCCAATGTTTGACACCATCTACTAGTTACATTGAGGCCTCTCTGTACGATTTCACAAAGCGTTCCCTCAAACTTCCCTCTGGCTATGGAAATTATGTGATCGGTTTAACCTTGACATTTGATGTCTAGGTCGTTCAGCCTAGGCAGTAATTTATCGACTACCAGGCCCCACATCAGTGGTGATAGAACACCTCCCTGTGGGCACCCTCGAGTTGTGGAGATCTTGTCTCTTCGCACTTGTGCCTCCGCCGATTCTCAGCATTTCTCCCATCCACTTTGAGATAGTGCTGTCGATATTCCTTCTTTCGAGAGCCGCTTTGACAGCCTCGTGCGAGGCGTTGTCAAAGGCTCCTTCTATATCTGCTCTATTATCTATTATCTCAAGTGCTGCTTCTATTTCATTTGTTAGCTGATACAGGATGGTTTCTGTAGATTTGCTCTGTATGCATGCTGACAGTTGTGTAGTGGTGCACCTACCAGCACTATTGTTCTAAGGTAATTGTCAATAACCTTCTCCATTGTCTTTAGCATAAAAGATGTTTGACGAATGGGTCTAAATGACTTCGGTTGAGTGGTGTCTTTCTTCCCCACCTTCAGTATGAATACCACCTTAACCCTTCACTATAGCTCCGGTATGTATCCGAGTGATAAACTACTTCTAAAGATATTTAGAAGGTACGGAATTAGTTCTCTCCCTCCTTTTTGTAGGAAGGCGGGAATTAGTCCGTCCACACCTCCATCTTAGCTATGAGCTTGTTCTCATATCCTCTCTTCTTGTACCTACATATTCTGTCTGCTGCACACAAATTCTCTCTCCAGTTTTCCTTTCAATATATTTCTTATATTTTTGGTTTCGGACCTCTATTGCTTTCTCGCACTCCTTGACGAACCATTATTCCCTTTTTTCTTTTGTCCTAAGATTTCTGTTGATGTTTCAGTAATTGTTCTTTTTAGATTCTCCCATTGGTTATTTTGTGTGGATAGCTTTCTTGCTCATACCGAATTTTCATTTAAGGTGCTTTTAATTTTCCATAGTCTGGTGTAGCTAGCTGTCTTTGTGAGTTCCTGCCTGTTGTTTTGCCGTACTGTGCACCTAAAATAGATTTATGTTAATAAACGATCTGATCCACAGTGATACAGCCCTGCTTGACGACATTTATTATGCTCTTTGCTGCTCTCGTCTACAATAGGGTGATCTATTGGTTCACTGTCCTACCATCTGGTGACCTCCAAGTGCCCTTATGGATGTTCTTGTGTGGGAAACATGTGGAGCTGATCACCACGTTTTTGCTTGTAGTACAAGTATCTTATCTGTACAGTCTTGTCTTGTCTGTCCAGTCTTAATGCCTGTTCTGGTTTCTCTTCAAGTGCCCTTATAGATGTTCTTGTGTGGGAAACATGTGGAGCTGCCTGTTCTGGCTTATCTCCAAGTGCCCTTATGGATGTTCTTGTGTGGGAAACATGTGGAGCTGATCAACACGTTTTTGCTTTTAGTACAAGTATCTTATCTGTACAGTCTTGTCTTGTCTGTCCAGTCTTAATGCCTGTTCTGGTTTCTCTCGAAGTGCCCTTATAGATGTTCTTGTGTGGGAAACGTGTGGAGCTGGCTGTTCTGGCTTATCTCCAAGTGCCCTTATGGATGTTCTTGTGTGAGAAACATGTGGAGCTGTATGTTCTGGCTTCTCTCCAAGTGCCCTTATGGATGTTCTTGTGTGGGAAACATGTGTAGCTGCCTGTTCTGGCTTATCTCCAAGTGCCCTTATGGATGTTCTTGTGTGGGAAACATATGGAGCTGTATGTTCTGGCTTATCTCCAAGTGCCCCTATGGATGTTCTTGTGTGGGAAACAAGCTGATCACTATATTTTTACTGCTGAGGAGTTAATAAGCATTTCTCCGTTTTCGTTTGTCTCGTCGTGTATTAAACTAACTAGAAAAATTTTAAACAAACTTTTGAAATATTTTAGCAAAATCGCGATAACTTTAGAACGGGGAACTAGCTTTATGCGGTCAACACCCCTGGATATATACGCCTGAAGCACACCGAACAAACCTATGGCAAGTGGCTGCCATTAGATACTTGTCTCTGGCTGCCATTCGCACACGGATCGAGGCAAATGAAGAGCTAGCCCCTGGACACCATCTATCTTCTAATAGGCTAAGAACGGGAGTCGTACGATGTAACAGCAACCTAAAAAAATGGGGCTAGAAAGAGGACGACAATTGTGAATGCAGCGTAACTCACCATCAACATCTATATATAAGCCATCATCATCTGGATGTGTGCACTCGCTCCTCCGCTGTCACAAAACGAACATGTTTATTCCGACAACACCCAACGAAGCCCTCGCGGCAAAGTATTTCGACCCCGAGTACTTGGACACTGTGGACGACAGCGACCTCGTCCAAATGATGAATTATATAACGCAACTGCTGTTGAAGAAACAAACCGCCAACGATAAACCCCAGGAAACCGCCGCCGAAAAGACAACCGATGCCGTCCCCGAGAAGACAAACGAAGCCGCCCCCGAGAAGACTAACGAAGCCGCCGCCGAAAAAACAAACGAAGCCGCCCCTGAAAAGAAAACTGAAGCCGATGCCGAAAAGACAACCGAAGCCGCCCCCAAGAAGACAACTGATGCCGCCCCCGAGAAAACAAATGGAACCGCCGCCGAAAAGAAAACCGAAGCCGCCGCCGAAAAGACAAACAATGCCGCCCCCGAAAAGAAAACTGACGCCGCCCCCGAGGAGACAAACGAAGCCGCCGCAGAAAAGACAACCGAAACCGCCCCAAGGAGAAGAAATACACCAATGGACACTCACAGCCCCACCAAAGCCGCCCCCAAGCGTAAACCCGACCAAGAAGAAGAGCAACCCATCATCATCAACGAGAAGACCAAACACATCAGGACCACAGGCCCCTGGAGAACAACCACAGAAGACGAAACACTGAAGAAGCAACCAAGAAAACCGACAACCACACCAGGACAACAAGACCCAACTATAGCCAAGTAAAGCCAAACGAAACACAGACAACACAGACAAACAAACAGACTAAAAAAAAAACACAACGACAACCAAACCCCAAGACGGCGGGATAGCTGGGCGAAAGCTCAAAACCGCCAAACCAGCACAGGACACATGATGATGGATGTGTGCCCAAACATGAGAGAGACTTGCACAGAGGAGAACCTGATACTCGCAAATTACAAAGTCACATATGTGGCTGATTTTTGGAAACTAAAAATTTGATTTGTTATGGTGATCCGAACACGGAAAGTAAGTAATAAATACTTTCGGAAATATTTTCGATTTCTGTTTTCAGATTCGAGAAAACAATAAAATTACCTTTAATTCGAGGTGTTGGATGTAACAAATAGTTGGGTATTAATTTATCCTTGTTAATGGGGTGTGTGATAAGTCAAGTATCTAGCTATAACCCCGGATGCTAAATTGACTTGGAATAAACACCTACTGATGCGCATACTCTGCTTAATGAATAGCATGGTTACGACCGTTATCTTATTGACAAAGTCATTCAGCCAAAAAATGAGCTTCATCGCTAAAGATAATTTTTCTCCAAACTTTTGCAGAACAAAATCGGATAAGTTTCGGCGATTTAAATGATCCAGAGGTTTCAGTTCTTGGGTTAATTTGATCTTGTAAGGGTGTAGTCGGAAATCTTTACGCAAAATTATTCGCCACACTGTGGACTAAGAAATTCTCAATTCTTGTGAACGGCGTGGAATCGACTTGTTTGGTTCATTTTGAACTGGAGCTCTTCTTCTTAGAGCGCCCTATCCGTTGCGGATTTTGGCGTTTAGCATGGCAATCTTGGCTTTATAGGTTTTAGGTTTTGTTGGCGATGTATTAATCGGTCCCCATATTCTACCAGGGCGGCTGACTGGAGGAGTTTATCGATATTTTTTTAACAGAAATTGTGTCAGGGTTGCTGGATGAAGTGCCTCTTTTGACTAGACGCCAAATATGGTTCATGCACGATGGTGCACCTGCACATTTTAGAGCGTTGTCTCACCTCGATAACGCCTATCCATTAAGGTGGATAGGTCGAGGCGGTCCAATTGCTTGGTCAGCTTGACCTCCTTGGACTACTTTTTTCTGGGTCACTTAAAAAAACTTATTGTTAGTCTATGAAACGGAAGTGACGTATCTCGCAGAACTGCAGTGATAAATGGATGTGTAACTGTTAAGGCCGGTCCACACGCTCCGTTTTGCACAACGTTTTGTCTGCGCAGTTCAACACGTTGCAGATAAAACGTTGCGTGTGGACAGGAAAACTGCGAGAACTTCGCGGAGACGGTACAGTTGCAGCGATAACTGAGCTAAACATCATAGATATCCATGAACTGTGCAGACAAGTCGGTGCGTTTGGACGGACGGTAGCTCCGTTTTCCGATTCATTTTGTTCCTCAGTTTCTTTGTACGTGTTTATTTAATATACAGTAAAACCTCTTTTTGTGCGGTCCTTTTTTATGCGATTTTGTTTTTGTGCGATTGGTTTTGTGCGATTTTATTTTTGTGCGATTTTATTTTTGTGCGATTGTTTTCGTGCGATTTATTTTTATGCGGTATATGAATCTTATGCCCGCCATACACGCAATGGTCCACCGGAGAGGTCTACCTTTGCAGGTTTGCCTGCGCAGGTAAACCGGAACGTGTGTGGGCATAGACCTGTACAGTTTCTTGCGTACGCATGACCTGCGCAGGCAAACCTGCACATGTAACCTATCCGGTAGACTGGTAGACCGTAGCGTGTATGGCGGGCATTAGCGGCGTTAGCACCAGTTTAATGTTTCCTATCAATGTACATTATACATGTTGTATCTAAAAATTGTACATATTTGTATATGTATATGTACATGTATTCGAGAAATATTGTAATAGAGAAGACGGAAAAGGCTATCGTGTTGTGGGTTAAAGATTTAAAGACTAAAAAACGAATCCCCGTTCACAAAGAATAATCAAGAAACAGATATGTGGACAGTATATCAACCAACTTAAGGATTTAGAACCAAGTTCGTCGTCCTGTTTACGAAACGTGACGTTTTATGTGATAAAGAAATTTCAAAAGCTGTGAGAAACGACGTAAGAAGATTTAATTCGGAGAATATAAATAAGATCATACAGGAAAACAAAGGCCCAAAATTACTCAAGAAAAAATTGTCACAAGGCAAGAAGGATATCTGCAAGCTGAGGGACAATCAAGGCAATGTGGAAACAAACAGAGATGAGATCCTTAAGATAGTAGAGACATTTTATGCCGAATTATATAAAAAACAAACAGAAGGAATACCTGGCGACAAAATTATCAAAGTTCTGAACCAAGGGTCGGAAGATATCCCAGAGATCACAGTAAGCGAAATAAATGGAGCCCTCTCCGAGATGAAATTCAACAAGGCCCCAGGAGAGGTTAGACTAGTCATCGAAGCAATTAAAATGTGAAGGAACAAGCTGCTGCAGGCTATAAAAACTTTTTAATGCATTCCTCTCAAAATGAACTACGCCCTCTGAATGGGACAATGCAGTTATAATATTATTACACAAAAAAGGCGACATAACAAATATCGGAAACTATAGACCCATAAGTCTCCTGTCACACGTATACAACCTCTTTACTAAAATAATTACGAAAAGACTATGTCACAAATTAGATTTGTATCAGACAAGAGAACAAGCTGGTTTTCGAGCAGGCTACGGAACGGGTGACCACCTGCAGGTTTTGAAGAACCTTACTGAGACATGTGTGGAGTACAAAAAACCTCTAGTACTTATCTTCGTAGTTTATGAGAAAGCATTTAATTGAGTAGACCAACACGCAATGCGCAATCAGACTGCAGAATAGATTATCGGTACTCGACAGTTAAAATATGTATGAGAATGCTACTCTGCATGTGTCAGACTCCACGACAACACTGACAAATTCAATATTAAAAGAGGCGTACGTCAGGGTGACACCATCTCACCAAAACATTTCAATACTGTTCTCCAGTACATGTTCAAACAAACAAACTGGGACAACTTAGGTGTGAATATAAACGGTGAAAGACTTAATCACCTAAGATTTGCCGACGATATAGTCCTCATATCCGAACGATTGGATGACGCCATCTCAATGTTAAGAAATCTAAATGAAGAGTCAAAGAAAGTAGGACTTAAAATAAATTACTCCAAAACCAAGATCATGACAAACCTTGTGCTCGGTGAGGGCATATATATTGACGGTATCAAGGTGGAAGAAACTACATCCTTTAAAAACCTCGGACACGAGATTTCCATTGGAAGAGATAATCAGACCCTAGAAATTCTTCGAAGAATAAGGCTTGCATGGGTTCTTGCATGGGTTCTTGCATGTTAAGGTTCTATGGTAATCTCAAATATGTGTTCAAGGCAGAGTTGCCTAAAGGGAAAGGTTTTTGGTGATACCAAATCAGTTTGAAAGGACCAGTTCTTACCTACGCAGCCGAAACACCAACAGCTGACGAAACGGACAATAAAGAAAATACGAGTTACGCAACTAGCGATGGAACGATCAATGCTGGGAATCTCTCTCTGAGATCACATACCAAATACTGAAATCCGCAGACGATCCGAAGTTGCAGACGCCGTGGAGAGAACTAAAATGGAACTGGGCGGGACACATTGCGAGATCTGTTGATAACAGATGGACAAGACGAATCCTTGAATGGAGGCCTAGATCGGAAGCCTTCACAAATAGAGGGCGTCCTCCCACCAGATGGACCGACGACTTAAAACGCAGTACCAACTGGATGCAGATGGCACAAGACCAAGGACAGTGGAAACTATTGAGAGAGGCTTACGTCCAGCAGTGGATTTCAATAAGCTGATGACGCACTTCACAATGTGAAGATACAAGGCGAGGCAGCGTCCGCCGATAAACCAGCTGCTATGAATTATCGCAAAGTATTAGCGGAAATCATTGATTATGGTGGATATTGCCCAGATCAAGTAGTTAATGCAGATGAGACTGGGTTATTCTGGAAAAAGATGCCCAGCCGAACATTCATTGCGAAATCGGAGAAAACTGCAAGTGGTTTTAAAGCGGCAAAGGATCGAATCACACTTCTTCTTTGCAGAAATGCCTCTGGTGCAAAGATGTTAACACCACTTATTATAAATAAAACTTTACACCCACCTGCGCTAAGAGGCATAAATTTATCTGAATATCCAGTACACTTCATGGCCAATAAAAAGCATGGGTCACATCAGCTGTATTTGCAACATGTTTCAACGATTCTTCTGTGCCAGAAGTTGAAAAATACATACAAGTTGATGGGTCTTCCGTTTCAAGTGTTGCTAATTGTAGATAATGCACCCGGTCATCCTTGCAGCCTAATGTACAAATAGTGTTTATACCACCAAATATGACTAGCTTTATACAACCACTGGATCAGGACATAATCGCAAATTTTAAGAAACATATCAAATTAACTTTCAGCTACATTTTGAAAAAGCTAGATAACGATAAATTAAGCCTGACTGAAGTTCTCAAAATTCTCAATTTTAGACTGCATAAACCATATTATTGCAGCAATTGGACAAATCAAACAACACACATTAAATTTTTGCTGGAAAGCAATCTGGCGTGCATGTGTAATTAATCGAAACGTTACAGAAAACGCATCAACGTTATTATCTGAAATTAGTGCGTACATAACATCGGCGGAGAAGGCTTTCATTCTTTCGGCGATAATGACCTGTATGATTAAGGACCAAACTGTCGATGATAGTGACATTATCAATATATGCAGGGTTCCAGATTTTGAAAAAATTGGAAAAGCTTTTTCATAATATAAATACCAATGCGGAAAGAGGCTTAAAATTCCAAAAAGAGTTGAAATCCATGCATGTCTCACTATAGTGACGTTTACAAGTAATTGGCCAGTCGACCGTCGTCACAAAAACTGATCACTGACTTTATGGTACCAAAAAACAAATCAATTGAAATCCTATCTTAAACCAATTCATCACAAGAAGATGCGCGTTTTGGATTACGACGAGTAGGAGCAAACTACATATTTAATGTATAATTTGAAAATTTCTCCATGTATATGTACAATGAAGAATTAAATATTTGTACAATTTATTTAGGTCTAATTTAATTATTTAATTTAATTGAAAGCATTCTCTCATCTATTTCATAAATCATTGATGTATTTTCTAAGTGCGACTTTTTTATGCGGTCCCTATCCACCGCATAAAAAAATTTTAGGTTGTATATCGTACAAAGTTGTTTATTATATGTAAGAATTTATAAAATTTTCGAACATTTTTTTGAACGATTTCTTTTATGCGGTCCCTATCCACCGCACAAAAACAGGTTTTACTGTATTATTATTAATATATTATATCTCTATAAAGTGCAACTTATATTATTATTAATAAATTATGATCTCTATGTTAAGACCCAACAATTTTATTTTATTTGGTCTTAAAACCATTTTTTTTAATTTTGTTTCTAAAAGTAGATAATTTTAAATTACATTAAGATTATGCTAAACAGTTTCTTAACAAGGCAGCATGCCAAAATTAACCAGAGTAGTATCTCCTCCATGACGATGTCACTAAACCTGTGCGAAATATACAGATATAACTGCACCGTGTGGACGTTCTACAAATTGCAACGTTTTCATCCCGTCTTAAGACTGCGCAGACAAAATGTTGTGCAAAACGGAGCGTCTGGTCCGGCCTTTAAGGCCACCGCACGAATTTTGAAACGTGTTCGAAAACACGAACCTTATATTACATTAGTAAACACTACAACAATATATTGTTTTATTAATATAATTTAAACTTTATATGTCAATAAGGCACGACTTCTAATATAAGATTACATGGTTATATATTATACTATTTACATGAAGTAAATATGTTTTAATATAATAAAAATATATAACAAACCTCTCTTTCACTCCTCTCTATATATATACTCAAAATTCAACAATGTAACAAAATAAAATATTTGGCTGTCAGTTAATCTCTTGACAGAGGTTCATGAACACAAACTTGAACATCTACTTCTGAAGAACTGTGACATGGTCTAGCAGAAGACGTCGAAGCTACCATAGCAGGTGTTGATTCCCCATCATGAATATCTACAAAAGTTATATAATAATAATTAATAATAATAAAACATATTTATGAAAACATACTTATAAATACAGTATAATCTCGATAATCCGACACATATGGAACCAGACAACCGCCGGATTATAAGAAAGAGTGGAGAGAGGGAAGAGCGCGAGCGGTTTCCAGACCGCCGGATTACTGGACGTGTCGTCCGATTAACTAACGGCCGAATTACCGAGATTATACTGTACATCAAAATTCAACAATTGGCCAATTCAACAATTGGAAATGAACAGATATATTGAGATTGTTTTGGATTGGTTTGTAATTATTGGGTATTAGGTTATTAATTATTAGGTATTGTAATTATTGGTTTGTAAGTATTACATTGGAGTCAGTCGTCGTTTCAAGGATTCAAGAAGAGTTTTAGAGGAGTATTGTCTGTTGGAATGTTTAAGTGGTCGTTTTAAGCAAAGTTCGTCAATGATGTTGAAGGTCATGGGGTTGTTTCTAAGCTGTTTCCTAAGTCTGTCATGTTTGTCAGCAAGTGAAGGGACCCGGGTATGTCTATAGAGAAGTGTCGTTGGAGGGGTTGTGAAGAGGGTTGTTTGGATGTCTGAGTTTGGTTGCGAGGCGTAATGCGATTCACTCTGCGACCTCAAGGGTTCGTCTACATGAATTGTTGCAAAAGGTAATTACATGTCCATAATCAAGAATGCGACGACAGATAGATTTATAGATTTTCGACGCGGTGTTTGTGGAAATAACCTGGTTGCCGCACGTTAAGGCTCTAAAGCAGTTTTTCCCAACATTTTTTGTGCCATGCCCCACCTAAGGTTTTCTAAAATTCTTATGCCCCCCACGTCTTAGTATTCTTCGCTGCAAATTTCGCATATAAGTTGCGACCGGCCATTCAGATGCGTCCGGGGGTTCCGAGGTTAAATTGATGACGCCAAAAACGAGCGCCAGTTGATATTTTGGTCTCGTCAAACGAATTTATACTATTTATTGGCCTATTTAAGAATTTGTTTTTTTCTTTCAATTTTGGTACCGAAATCTAGCTTTGAATGGCCCGGAGCAAAAGGGATAAACTTGTGTCGAGTCCATTTTCGAATTGCCCCCCTTAACAATCAAATTGCCCTCCTGTGGGGCGTGGGCCCCACGTTGGGAAACACCGCTCTAAAGTGTATGCATCGTTTAATTATGTAGACTTGGTAAAGAATACGGGATTTTTTTAAACTTAATGTTGCGGACTTTTTACCTGGTGTAACTGTAATTAATCGTCTTTGGCACTCTTTAACTAAGATCTGGAAGCAAAAACTAAGCTTCTACGTTGTCTACGTTGATTCAATAAATATATTTGTGCTCTTGTTGAAAATAATTGTTGACATTTTCAAGATGACAGATAGTAGATGCAAACGCAACTAACTCGACGTTGCCACGTTTATTTTTTTTTTTTTAAGGAAAATATTATCCCATATCCATATCAAAATATCAATACTTTTTTTAGGATACCTAATCTAATTAGGTTTTACCTTCGCCACAAGAACGGTTCTTGCCACATTGTCCTATATTGGATCGAGAGTTCGCGCTGCCGGGCTTGTTTTCTTGATTTATCTGCCCGCTTCGCGACGGGCAACCTAATCTAACCGGAGTTAAACGAACGGTCCTTGCCACATTGTCCTATATTGGATCGAGAGTTCGCGCTGCCGTGCGTATGTGGTTTTGATTTATCTGCCTGCTTCGCGGCGGGCAACCTAATATAACCGCGGTTAAACCAACAGTCCTTGTTACAACGGTCATAGGCGGGTTAAACCAACGGTCCTAGCCACATTGTCCTATATTGGATCCAATATAGGACAATGTGGCAAGGACCGTTTGTTTAACCAACTCGGCTGATATCAATTTCCATTCTAATAATTTTTGAATTGTTTAGTCGGGATCTCTTAAAATATTCTCAATATTGATAATAGACAATTCATTTCTGGAAGCCAATTTTGTATATACTTTACACAAGCATGTGACGCAGAAAAAATTAAATAATTTATATGTTGTCAAAATTAAATTTGGCAACGCTGACCCATTGTATCTACATTCTCAGTTATGTGACCAGTCATACACGTCAGATATTTGGTTGAAAATGTAAATTTTTTTATTACAAAACCAAACCTAACCCAAACCTAACCCAAATATTTCTCCGAAATAAGAAAAAAATATTTTGTACAAGGCCTATGTCTTTTCACTACAATGTGCATGCAATTTCTGTGGTGGTGGCGTTAATAAGTAGGTACCAAAAAAGCAACCAACCTTGAATTATCCCGACACAGTTTCAAGAGGCCGTTTTTTGGAGCATTTATACGACCCCTCGGCCGGGATCAATGTCTACTCAACCAAATTCTTGACGGTTTCGTCTGGATCCTAGCAGAATCTGGTGGATCTCCTGGCAGATCCAGGACACTAATAATTAACTCGAGACATTGTGGCTGTTTGTCGCGTAGCTGTTCGTTGCAATATGAATGCAACTTCAATACGACGCTTAAGATTGTACATATGTTGCCAAAACTATAGTTTCTCATATAAACGGGCATATAAACAAAATTAAACATGGCAACGTTGAGTTAGTTGCGTTCGCATCCACTATCTGTCATCTTGGAAATGTCAACAATTATTTTCAACAAAAACACGAATATTTATTGAAACAACGTAGACAACGTAGAAGCTTAATTTTGGCTTTCGGATTATAATTAAAGAGTGCCAAAGACGATTAACCCCTTGACATACGAATAAAATGACGTTGACGTGTCTATATACATGTGATCTTATCACATATACATGACGTCTTAGAGACGTCATTGTAGAGACGTCAAGGAGTTAACAACAGTTACACCAGGTAAAAAGTCCGCAACACTAAATTTCAATCCCGTATTCTTTACTTAACCCAAAGTTATATATTTAACACATTTTAACGAAAATTAATCCTTATAATCAATATATTGTAAAAAGAATTTACGATTTAATGTGTCAGTGCACAAGATGTAGGTCATACATAAAATAACTGAAGGATTAATATCTAAAAGACAAAGAGCACGATCTAATGATGTCTAACAATAGTAAAATTAAAATAATAATAAACAATAAAAAACATCTCCGAATCATCAAGCGTAGAAGCTTTGGCACACAATTCAATTGAATCGGACGTACCGGGATAATCTAGCAATAGTTAACATCCAGTTTTTAGTCGCTGTTTAGTTTTTTTGTAAGACTGCAGGCCTTCAGCCCCTGGCACTATAGGTCTTGACCGTTTCATAGTCGCTTGCTTTGACGCAGCGAAACGGCTCACATGGAGTATCTTGAACTCATCTGCTAAAAGTGACTGAAGATTGTCCGTACTATTGTTAGACATCATTAGATCGTGATCTTTGTCTTTTAGATATTAATCCTTCAGTTATTAATCCTTATGTTTAATCGAAAATTAATTTTGTTTACCACTACTGATTAAAGAAAATATATTTAAAATTAGAATAATTACCTTCTTGGGATAGGAAATATAGGATTTACAGGTCACAGGATATTACATAATTAATTTTTCTTGGCCCTTGCGCGTTTCATGGCAAGGAACAAAGCACGAGCATCTAGAAAACAAGATAAAACCACCGATTTATTGTTTAAACTCGATTTACCTGGATTATGACAATTGGCCATGCAATATGTGTCTCTAATGACGGCACAATTTTCCATATTCAGTTTCATGAATTGTTGTCCAAATATAAAATAACCGAGCCCGCCTCCAAACAAAACTGATATGAACAACCAAACGTTGTAATACATCACCGTCAGCATGAGCAAATATCCCAAATTGTGCAAACTGATCCACAGTCCCGCATCACAGCTATATAATAATGCTCTAAAAAAGAATACATTATTCTATTTTTTGTTTCATGGATTCAAATTTATGATGTGATAAAACAAAGTTGAATTTATCGCGCGAATTTTATTTCTTGGTGTGAAATAAAATATAAAAAAAAAACTTTATTTATATTTTAACTTTATAATGTTACAAAAATACTTATAGTTATGTTTTACTAATTTGATGGCTAACGAATTATATGTTGATATGTATAAAGAGCTTGACGACTAATTATAATATGTTCTTACTTCTCTAATTAACATCTATATATAAACTAAACTAACTATAATCTACGCTAAGTTTACAGTCTCTTTGTGGAATATGAAAACCAAGTTAATCTAATGCTGGGGTTGCAAGATCCCGCGTAGGTAGGCAGACTGCATGCGTAGGTGGGTAGATAACACGCGCTTTGGATATGACGTCGCATGTTGTCATTCAGTCTTGTTTACTATTTGCATAGATAGGCATGGATTCTCAGTTTAAATTTGTTATTTCGATAATGGAAAAAGCTAAAAACCCATTTTATAGATATTGTATAGTACCGGAATGCAAAAACACCATTAGAAGTACAGTGTTTGATAAAGTCCCAATCGAGGTGTCCATCTTTTGCGCATGGAATACAAAATATGCTGTCGTAATTGAATCTCTTTCTGGTAGATTGTCCGATTGTGCTTTAAAAAACCACTTTCAGTGATTGTTCTTGATAATTTATAATGTCACTATATGCCAAAATCGCACTAAGTATTGGAAAACACTACAGAAATATTGCTGCGCAAAACAGCACAGGGAATATCTACGCCGATAATTGTCATAACGTTACGTCCCAATCCATGTTTCGATTAGACCAGGGGTCTACAAACTACGGCCCGAGGGCCACATCCGGCCCGCGGACAGATTTTGTCCGGCCCGCGGAGAGTTAGCATACTTGAAAACTCCTTTTAGAGAACATATTTTTTATAGCAAATTAAATTTAGTTTACTGAAGTATTCTAATTTTATGTTGAATAATTATTAATATGACATCTACATTGATATGGTCATGGGCTACCTACTCATAACATTGTTGTAGGCTTATTGTTATTGTTTTTGAGATAAGTTGGATAAAGAAATACGGAATTGTAATGAGTAAAGACATGTATAATATGCAGAAAATTTAACTTCAGTATATAATAACTAATATATTATTGAAATGAATCCAACTAACATTTTATACATTTTAAATAAAAACATAACTTATAACAAGCATAATGACATATGAAATACTAATGAGATTTATGTAATTTAGATTTTCCACTGACAATAGTTTGTAGTTGTGGACTAATTTTACTTGTACCAATTATTAAAAGAGATTTAAGATGCGCATCAGTTAATTTAGATCTGTACTTCATTTTGGAGAAGGTCTTCTCACACAAATAAGTAGTACCAAAAACAGAAAACAGCCCACGAGCAAATTTATGCAAATTATCAAATTGTGTCAGTGGAAGACTCCAGTGGAAGAATTCCAACAAAGATGAGTTTTGATATTTGTTCTTAATTATATCACTGCACTGTAGATCAATCATTTCCATTTGAAGTTCCGGGGCTAGGGTTTCAATGTCAGTATCAAAAGGATTCTGAAAAATCTTAATTTGATTCGCAATGGCATCAAATTCCGAGAAACGAGTATCAAAATATATTTTCAAAGCACTCAAAGTTTCAATTGCAAAATCGATAGGAAACTTAGTCTCAGTGGTGTGGCTCAATATTTCACATGTTTTAAAATGTGAAAAACATTTAATTCGTAGTTGTGATTGAAACAGTATTAATTTCATCCGGAATGATTTGATATTAGTGTATAAATCAGGAAGATGCTGGTTTTCTCCTTGCAATCTCAAATTCAGTTCGTTCACATGTTTTGTCAAATCAACATATAATGCTAACTTCCACAGCCATGCGTTGTTTTGTAATTCAGTAAGAGGGCGATGCTTTTCAATAAAAAAAATTTCGATCACTGCTCGAAGTTCAAAAAAGCGCTGAAGGACTTTCCCACAACTAAGCCAACGTACGGCAGTATGATAAGGTAAGTCATTTTCTCCAATCTATTCAATAAATTGTCGGAATAGTCGGTGATTCAGCCCAAAAGATCTGATAAAATTAACAGTTGATATGACTGGTTTCAGAACTTCAGACATATCCAAACATTTTCCGCACAAAGACTGTTGATGAATGATACAATGTAAGACTAATGGTTTTGAACCACCGTCATTTTCTACAGCCTTTGACACAAGAGCGACCACTACTTTATCTTTCCCACTCATGTTTTTGCCTCCATCAGTTATAATACATTTCAAGTTTTTCCATCGAAGGTTCTTTTGATTAATGGCCATTTGAACTCCTTTAAAAATATCTGTACCAGTAGTTGTGCCATGAATACTATACATATCAAGAAGTTCTTCATGCACTTCATAGCTTTTATCTACTCCTCGAATATAAATCAACACCTGAGCAGTATCTGACACATCCGTTGACTCATCCAAGGCCAAAGAAAACCACTCAACATGTCCATTTTTGTCGAACAGTTGAGAGGATATATTTTCAGCGATGTTTTCTACCCTTCGAGCCACAGTGTTTGCTGACATACTGACAGTTTTTTAATAAATTTACCTTTTCAGGGCACATTTCTTCGGCTACTGCAATTATGCATTCTTTGATCATTTCTCCATCGGTGAATGGTTTTCCACGTTTTGCAATTTCAAAAGCCACACGAAAGCTGGCACGAGTTGCAGCCTCTTGTTCAGTTTTGAGTTTTGTAAATGAAGATTGCTGCGATTTCAATCCGCACTTCATAGCTTCGAATTTTTCTGTCTCGCTGTATATTTTGAGTAATTTTGAAAATGTTTTGTTTCATAATGACGTTTAATGTTATATTCCTTGAGAACGGCTATGCTTTCATTGCAAATCAAACATAGCGCCTTGTTACTGGACTCAATTACGAAATACTGAATGTTCCACTGATCTTTGAATTTTCTGCCTTCACTATCAATTTTTGCTTCTTTTCCATACTACTAAATCACACACAAAAGCAACAATTCAAATCAAAATACTGTTACAAAGATGTCTTAAACTTAAACACGCACAAACACGTTTTAAGGAGGTACGCACTATTTTATTTCACAACAGTGTCATTCGAACTGACTTGTGGTTGCGCCACTAGCCTTCTTATATATTCCAATTAATGCCATCTAGAAGTGAGTGGAAGACACCAGAACTTTCTCGAACCAACGAGATTATTCTGTACGTGCTATTAGCGCCATCTGTTAGCGATAGAAGACTACCTATTTCCGCTTGTGTCCACCAGATGTCGTGTCACGTTACTCCTCATGGCTCGTACTCTACGACTAATCTAGAAATTACAGATAATGACAGGAAAATTAATAATAAGCAGTGTTGCCGTTTTGCGGACTTTAGTCCGATTTGCAGCCTTTTTTAAACGTTGCGTACTTTTTCGGACTTTTTTTTTCATCAGTGGACTATTTCACTTTTTACCACCGGCAACAATGATAATATGGTTTTGGCCCTTGGAACTTACTGGAGTAATCAGTATGGCCCTAAAGCTGGAAAGTTTGGAGACCCCTGGATTAGACCAATGGTGATGCGTTTCGCAAATTTGAATTTCGCTCGCATATTCTGGACTTTTTGATTTAAATTTTTGGAATTGAATACAAACTAAATGAGAAAACAATGGTATAGGTGTAATGTCAAGATCATAAAGCATCGGGGGTAAAAAATCAAGTAAATCTAAATCTCTTGCATATTTCCTATTAGAGGATGGGGTACGTGGTTAGACCCAGTAATTTTTTATGCCGATAATTTTGCAGGTATTAATGATATAATTTTCGAAATCAGTGATTCCAGCGCCTCTTTGGAAAATTGCAAAAAAAATATTAAAAGTACGGATTTGCTCCGGTACCTTGCATTTATTAAGGCAAACTATTTCTTCGTCTCAAACTCTATTCATAGACTGCAAACACAGGGTATACCTCTATCAGAAACAATTCAAAAATTATAGAAGAATTTAATAAGTCCTGTAAAAAAGTTAAGGGTAGAGTATGTAGTCTTGATATATCTGATCAAGACCACATACGCGCGGCTCC
This sequence comes from Phosphuga atrata, assembly GCA_944588485.1. Lineage (NCBI taxonomy): Eukaryota > Metazoa > Arthropoda > Insecta > Coleoptera > Silphidae > Phosphuga > Phosphuga atrata. The sequence goes on along the minus strand of OX155898.1, from coordinate 70,882,089 downwards.
GCTGTGCGTAGTATGTAGATTTCATTTATCTGATCAAGACCACATACGTGCGGCGCTGCCGCGCGTAGTATGTTGTCTTGAATTATCTGATCAAGACCACATACGCGCGGCGTCGCCGTGCGTAATATGTAGTCTTGATTTATCTGATCAAGACCGCATACGCGTGGCGCCGCCGTGCGTAGTATGTAGACTTGATTTATCTTATCAGGACCAAATACGCGCGGCGCCGTCGTTCGTAGTCTTGATATAGCTGATCAAGACCACATACGCGCGGCGTCGCCGTGCGTAATATTTAGTCTTGATTTATCTGATCAAGACCGCATACGCGTGGCGCCGCCGTGCGTAGTATGTAGACTTGATTTATCTTATCAGGATCACATACGCGCGGCGCCGCCGTACGTAGTATGTAGTCTTGATATATCTGATCAAGACCACATACGCGCGGCTCCGCTGTGCGTAGTATGTAGACTTCATTTATCTGATCAAGACCACATACGCGCGGCGCTGCCGTGCGTAATATGTAGTCTTGATTTATCTGATCAAGACCACATACCCACGGCGCCGCCGTACGTAGTATGTAGTCTTGATATATCTGATCAAGACCACATACGCGCGGCTCCGCTGTGCGTAGTATGTAGACTTCATTTATCTGATCAAGACCACATACGCGCGGCGCTGCCGTGCGTAATATGTAGTCTTGATTTATCTGATCAAGACCACATACCCACGGCGCCGCCGTACGTAGTATGTAGTCTTGATATATCTGATCAAGACCACATACGCGCGGCTCCGCTGTGCGTAGCATGTAGACTTCATTTATCTGATCAAGACCACATACGCGCGGCGCTGCCGTGCGTAATATGTAGTCTTGATTTATCTGATCAAGACCACATACCCACGGCGCCGCCGTACGTAGTATGTAGTCTTGATATATCTGATCAAGACCACATACGCGCGGCTCCGCTGTGCGTAGTATGTAGACTTCATTTATCTGATCAAGACCACATACGCGCGGCGCTGCCGTGCGTAATATGTAGTATGTAGACTTGATTTATCTTATGAGGACCAAATACGCGCGGCGCCGCCGTTCGTAGTTTGTAGTCTTGATATATCTGATCAAGACCACATACGCGCGGCGTCGCCGTGCGTAATATTTAGTCTTGATTTATCTGATCAAGACCGCATACGCGTGGCGCCGCCGTGCGTAGTATGTAGACATGATTTATCTTATCAGGATCACATACGCGCGGCGCCGCCGTACGTAGTATGTAGTCTTGATATATCTGATCAAGACCACATACGCGCGGCTCCGCTGTGCGTAGTATGTAGACTTCATTTATCTGATCAAGACCACATACGCGCGGCGCTGCCGTGCGTAATATGTAGTATGTAGACTTGATTTATCTTATGAGGACCAAATACGCGCGGCGCCGCCGTTCGTAGTTTGTAGTCTTGATATATCTGATCAAGACCACATACGCGCGGCGTCGCCGTGCGTAATATTTAGTCTTGATTTATCTGATCAAGACCGCATACGCGTGGCGCCGCCGTGCGTAGTATGTAGACATGATTTATCTTATCAGGATCACATACGCGCGGCGCCGCCGTACGTAGTATGTAGTCTTGATATATCTGATCAAGACCACATACGCGCGGCTCCGCTGTGCGTAGTATGTAGACTTCATTTATCTGATCAAGACCACATACGCGCGGCGCTGCCGTGCGTAATATGTAGTCTTGATTTATCTGATCAAGACCACATACCCACGGCGCCGCCGTACGTAGTATGTAGTCTTGATATATCTGATCAAGACCACATACGCGCGGCTCCGCTGTGCGTAGTATGTAGACTTCATTTATCTGATCAAGACCACATACGCGCGGCGCTGCCGTGCGTAATATGTAGTCTTGATTTATCTGATCAAGACCACATACCCACGGCGCCGCCGTACGTAGTATGTAGTCTTGATATATCTGATCAAGACCACATACGCGCGGCTCCGCTGTGCGTAGCATGTAGACTTCATTTATCTGATCAAGACCACATACGCGCGGCGCTGCCGTGCGTAATATGTAGTCTTGATTTATCTGATCAAGACCACATACCCACGGCGCCGCCGTACGTAGTATGTAGTCTTGATATATCTGATCAAGACCACATACGCGCGGCTCCGCTGTGCGTAGTATGTAGACTTCATTTATCTGATCAAGACCACATACGCGCGGCGCTGCCGTGCGTAATATGTAGTCTTGATTTATCTGATCAAGACCACATACCCACGGCGCCGCCGTACGTAGTATGTAGTTTTGATATATCTGATCAAGACCACATACGCGCGGCTCCGCTGTGCGTAGTATGTAGACTTCATTTATCTGATCAAGACCACATACGCGCGGCGCTGCCGTGCGTAATATGTAGTATGTAGACTTGATTTATCTTATGAGGATCAAATACGCGCGGCGCCGCCGTTCGTAGTTTGTAGTCTTGATATATCTGATCAAGACCACATACGTGCGGCGTCGCCGTGCGTAATATTTAGTCTTGATTTATCTGATCAAGACCGCATACGCGTGGCGCCGCCGTGCGTAGTATGTAGACATGATTTATCTTATCAGGATCACATACGCGCGGCGCCGCCGTACGTAGTATGTAGTCTTGATATATCTGATCAAGACCACATACGCGCGGCTCCGCTGTGCGTAGTATGTAGACTTCATTTATCTGATCAAGAACACATACGCGCGGCGCTGCCGTGCGTAATATGTAGTATGTAGACTTAATTTATCTTATCAGGACCAAATACGCGTGGCGCCGTCGTTCGTAGTCTTGATATATCTGATCAAGACCACATACGCGCGGCGTCGCCGTGCGTAATATGTAGTCTTGATTTATCTGATCAAGACCGCATACGCGTGGCGCCGCCGTGCGTAGTATGTAGACTTGATTTATCTTATCAGAACCAAATACGCGCGGCGCCGTCGTTCGTAGTCTTGATATATCTGATCAAGACCACATACGCGCGGCGTCGCCGTGCGTAATATTTAGTCTTGATTTATCTGATCAAGACCGCATACGCGTGGCGCAGCCGTGCGTAGTATGTAGACTTGATTTATCTTATCAGGATCACATACGCGCGGCGCCGCCGTACGTAGTATGTAGTCTTGATATATCTGATCAAGACCACATACGCGCGGCTCCGCTGTGCGTAGTATGTAGACTTCATTTATCTGATCAAGAACACATACGCGCGGCGCTGCCGTGCGTAATATGTAGTCTTGATTTATCTGATCAAGACCACATACCCACGGCGGCGCCGTGCGTAGTATGTAGACTTTGGTCTGAAAAAATATACTAAAAGGTGAATCTATACACGAAAAATTTAAAGCGGTAATACAAATAAAATGAGGGATTTTTTAAAATAAAAAATATGATGAAAATCTTAAAAGGCGAAATAGTTAAGAAGTAGTTTAATTTAGCAATAACTGTAAAAATGAAAAATGCACCAGTTACTTCTGTAGATGTTGAAAGAAGTTTCTTGATTTATAAACATACAGCAAGTTTTCATACAGCAAACAATAATCTAGAAAGTTTTGAACAACATTTGATTATCAATTATTACAGAAATATGTTGTAAAATAAATAGTATAGTTTGTGAATTGACTAGTGGTCAAGTTTAGATATAGATTGAATTAAAATATGTACTTATATTTTTGTTTAGTTAATAATTGCAATGGGTGCAAAGACTAGAAAGGTCCGAGAAGTCTACTCTACTACCAACCTCACCTGCTCGAGCGGTGACAAATCTTGTCACCCGGTGCACCCTACTAGACAACTGACAAGGCTCTGGCGTCAGAGTCACGGCGGAATAACCATTCAAACGAGGGATGAGGAAATGCAACTCCCTTCCTGAACCTCTTATCAACCCGCAATGGCCAGCGTGATAAGGTAGCGGCTAAAATCCCCGTAAGTAAGTAGAATGTACAACAAAGAGAGTCTTCGGCGGCTCGCGTCCCCTTGCCAAGGTATCGGACGGCCCAGAGAGCGAGTATAGGGTGCTAAGAATCGCCGGAGTGAACGGGGCTACCACGGAAAACGATCACTGCAAATTATCACCTACAACACGAGAATTTTGTCTTCGAACTATAGACTACAGGAGTTAGAAGAAGAGCTAAAACACTTGAAATGGGATATACTGGGTATCAGTGAGCACTAAAGGAAAGAAGCAAATAACACTCCCGTCATCTACTGCACTACGTAGGAAAAGATAATATAAATCAAGGAGGAGTAGGTTTCCTGATAAACAAAGCTCATGTAATTAATGTCGTCCAGATCGAGAGCATAGGCCCCAGAGTGGCATACTTCATCCTCAAAATTAACACTAGGTATTCGTTGAAAATAATACAGGCATATGCAACCACGTCCACCCATGTTGACCAAGACACGGCACTACAACAGTCACCTTTCCGTTATACCATACTAATGGGAGACTTCAACGACAAGTTGGGAAGCAAGGAGGATGATAGTGAATGTATTGTATATATTCTCCATAGGAAGTGATCACAGAGCAGTTCGAGCAAAAATCATTTGAAACATAGAAAGATAAAGGTCGAAACTTCTATCGGAAGTCAGGGATACGGCCAGAGAAATGAGAGAGTAGTACCGCTAAAGAGTAGTACTGCCAAGTACTGCTAAACTTTCTGCAACAAGAAAATTTATACGCAATGAACACCTTTTTTGAGAAGTCCCCCCAGAGAAAATGGGCGTGGGCCAGCCCTGATGGAGTCACAAAAAACGAAATTGACTTCATAATTTCCAATAAGAAATATATTGTCCAAGACGTCACTGTATTGAATAGATTCTCCATAGGAAGTGACCACAGAGCAGTTCGAGCAAAAATCACTTGAAACGTAGAAAGAGAAAGGTCGAAGCGAAACACAGCAAGAAGAAAACCAATTACACCCCAGGATGCAGACCAGTACAGACAACTTCTCGAATCAAATCTAGCAGCCCTAGAAAATGTACAAGAAGAAAATGTGGAGGTTGACATAATGAATAGCCAAATAATAACGGCAATAGAGAGAGCGGAAAACGAGTGTCGAACAAGAGGGCACCAGAGAAAGGAGAAATTGAGCGAAAACACTAAGTTTGAAACAAAAATTTGAAGGATAAGCACTTGACAAACGCAAGGCAGTTAAGAAAACTCAATAAAGAAATATCTAAAGCCATCCGACGTGAAAAAGGACAACACAACACAGCAGAAATAACTTGACCTATAGAAGAGGTAATAACAGAGGAATGAAGGTACTGAGCAAATAACTGTCACATGGGAAGAAACAAATAGTAAAGATCAACGATAAAAATGGGAAACCAACAACTAATAGAAAGAAAATCCTAAACATAATCAGAGAATTTTATGTACAACTGTATAAGAATGATGAAACCTTATATAAAGATCAAAAGATCCCCAAGATCAAAAACAAAAGATCTGATGCCATCCCAGATATAACAACGGACGAAAGAAATAAACGACAGCATAAAAGATAAAAAAATAAGAATATAAGTGCTATAACCATCGAACACATTAATATAGGAGGAGAAAAACTTTTACAACTACTGTGTATACTATTTTATCTACGGCCACTATTGTAAATGCCCATTATCGTACAGTTCGTAGACTATGTAAATACATCATAACACGCATGTATGTAACAGTCCGCGATTAATGTTATGTAATGTTTGAAAGCACACATGAGCGTTTGGTTTACGATTCGTTGATTTGTTGAGAGCTGCAAGTTGATACTATTTTTAAATATAGTACTCCGTGATTTTCAAACAATCATTAAACGTCACATCATTCACATAGAAGCTGTCATTCATTTCGTTTTTTCACGTTTAAATCTAACAAAAACTACAAATAAGTACTGAATAAAAAGATATAATCATTATGAATGTATTTCTTTTCATTTCTATCAAGTTAAATAAGGTCGAGTAATAATTATATATGAAAATACAACTGTTTGTTTATTATAATGCTAAAGAATGTACCTAATAAGAAATAAATTTGTTACATCAAACATATTTTTCTTATTAAACAGAAACAAATTAGTGTGGTCGTAGATAAACTATAGTATATAACTCGAGTTATAAGGCAATTATGTACGAGCGGAACAGTTACGCACGACCCTCGTAGCGGGTCGTGCGTAACTGTTCCGCTTGTACTATAAGCTTCTTACAACTCTCGTCACGTAATATACTATAATGCATGTCTGAGAGATTGTATAACACCCGAGAAATGTGAAAAGCTATTATTGTACTAATCCATAAAAACGGTAACATAGCGCAGATCCAAAATTATAGACCGATCAGCCTTCTTTCCCAGATGTACAAATTGTTTGATGAGAATTATAACAAAGAGACTAACAGCGAAGCTGGATCCCTACCAAACACGAGAGCAAGCGGGCTTTCGTGCCGGCTACGGTGTTAATGATCACCTTCATACCATCAAGATTTTCATCGAAAAGTGCATAGAGTACAACAAGCCCCTGGTTCTTGTCTTCATCGACTACGAAAAGGCCTTCGACACAATCAACCACAGTGCAATGTTTAAAGCTCTCGCTGACTGCAGAGTTGACTACCGATACACAAACATCATGCAACCGCCTGCATAAGGCTACATGAAGACACTCCTGACTTCAAGATAGGGCGAAAATGCGACAGGGAGATGTTATTTCCACCAAGTTATTTACAACCCACCTAGAATAGATGTTTAACAGTGTTAGCACCGAGAACTTCGGAATCAACATCAATGGTGAAAAACTTAACCATCTAAGCTTTGCTGGTGATATAATATTAACAACAGAATGCCTTGATGAGGCGCAAATGATGCTACATGAGCTAGAATTAGCCTCCAAGAAGGTGAGCCTTAGTGTCAACGCCAGCAAAACTATGGTCATGACTAATTTAATTGCAAGCACAAATCTAACTCTCAACAACTCAACAAATATACTCGTGCAAGTATCTGGGCCAGGAGATTCGCTTGAACAGAGACAACCAAACTTGTGAGTTGTCAAGAAGAATAGCTTGGGCAGCCTTCGGAAAGCTAGGCTATTTCCTAAGATCCGACATTTCCATCTGCCTTAAAAGGAGAGTCTTCCATCAGTGTGTCTTACCTGTATTAACATATGGGGCCGAAACATTAACTCTTAACAAAACGTACAGCTAACAAAATCAAAGTAGCACATAGAGCAATGGAGAGAGCAATGCTGGGTCTGCCTCTGAGAGACAAGGTTCTCAACACAACTGTGAGGGAAAGAAGTGGAGTAACCGACGCCATCGAGAGAAATGCCAACCTTTAATGGAATTGGGCGGGACACCTGGCCAGAGTCAGTGATGACAAATGGACGAGAAGGTTGGCGGAGTGGAGACCGCGTAACGATGCATTCCGAAATAGAGGAAGACCGGCCACTCGATGGTCGGACGATCTTAAGCATCCATCCCAATTGGATGATAAATATCCATCCATCCAATCCATCCAATTGCATGAGAGCAGCACGGGACAGAGGGGGGATGGAAGTTGGCTTATGTCCAGCAGTGGACAAATATGGCTGGATTATGATGAATAATTGTTAATTAGAATTAAGAAAATTTTGTGTGAATAAAAATATTAGATGGCATTAACTATTTCTACCTTTTCTTCGTCAATTTCTGTCAAAGTTTTGCATATTGTACTGCTAGATGGTTGAATTGAGTGCATATTGCCTCAAAAATCGATGCATATATATATGCCCAAATATTTCATTTTTTTTGTGCATATAATCCGCCCTTTAGTCATTACCTTCCGAAACTCTCACTCTTTCATACGCCAGAAGGTCTAGCGCAGAGCTTTCGAAACTGTGTGTCGCGACACGTTACTGTGTAGGCTGCAGTGTAAAAGTGTGTCGCACGAAGTCAGAATAATCACGACCTAAACATATAGGTTCTTTCAAGATTCAATATCTGGTCGTGATGTCATGAATGGTTTTTCAAGCTATTCATGATAGTTACGTGTTTGAGAACTGTTTGGACCATTAATGGTTTTGGGTGCATTTTAAAACTGTTTATGACCGCTGTTTTCTGATCGCTTATGTCCACTAATGGTTATTGAGTGCTTTTTGCAATGCAACGTTTAAATCTAGGAATTTCAGATATGTATTTTAGATCGCTCCTGTGACGCGAAATTTTGTTTGTCTAAAAAGTGTGTCGCCATCATGTGTGTCTGGTCTAGCGGGATGACTCCAGCAACGATCGCCACGAAGTCGCTAGAAACAGTCCTGTAGGTGCTGCACACACGCAGCAGCATACATTTTTGCACTCTCATCAGTCTGTCTCAATCTCGCCCTGTAACGTTTAATCTTGAAGCTAGACAGACAAGACTAGACAGACAAGACTCTCACTAAACCCCCTATTCCACCTTGGCTTTAGTATGTGCCATTTAGTATGTGGCATTAATTCAGGGTGGGCAGCCCGGACGGTTTACTGAAAAACTGCCCTAGTTGTTGTCTCCCCAACCAGGAATCGAACCTGGGTCTCCTGCATTAAAAGACGGGTATGTTGTCAACTACACCACTGAGGAGGACAGAGACAGACAAGACTAGACAGACAAGAATAGACAGACAAGACTAGACAGACAAGACTAGACAGACTTGCAATTAGATATGAGTTTATTAGAGTTTATTAGAGTTTAAGATTGCTAGTCAACACAATGTCTCTATCACACAGTATGAACAATTGCTGATTACGGAGGTAATAATAAATAAGTATGAGTAAGCACCTTTATAAATAAGTAACAAGAATGAAATGTTCTTGTTATTATTTCATACTGCTGTAGACAAAACACATTTCTAAATTTAATTTACAATGACTAGGTCATGGGCACTACGATATACAAAAAAACTTTTGGAATGGAATTTCAAATTAGCAGAGTATTTGATATTTGAATGCATTTTTAATATTTCGGTTTTGCAAATAATTATGTACTCGGTGATGACTTGCTGTACTGCGACAACTCATGAATAAATGGGGGTACAATAGACCGTTATCGATCTATTGTACCCCCATTATTACAACAAACTATGTAATATTATGTTTAAATTGCTTTGCATGTGAAACATGATAACTGTTTACATTAAATTGAAAAATTATTTAATTCAATGTAAGTATGAATTACCAAGTTGTAATAGTCATCCTATTGACAACTGTTTGTTATATCTAGAAAGTTATTCTCACCTGTGTTTAAATGAAAGGTCTAACGGTTTATCCAATCTCTTAGGGATTAAAGAACTATTTTCCATAACCGGGCATATGGTTTTGAGTTGTTTAGATCTAATTACGAGTTCTCGTTGCCTTTGCTTGGCTTGCAGTAATCGTATCCATTCGAAAAGAAATGCGAAACCAGCTACGACTGCACAGAGTAGAATCAATGTCGGGATGGTTTTTATGTTGAAATTGTAAAACAGAAAGTTTTCCAAAGGCAAATTAGTCCAAAATGACATTTTCATTTTAACACATTGAACTCTCACTTTCAAATGAATATGTTTTGCCAAATTTTCACAATATTTTAGGTTACAATGTTGCAAACTGTCTCGATTACATCCCAATTGTTGCTTTGGATATGATGGCGAGGTTTATTTAAGTTAACTCGAATGGTGAGGCACTATCACATATTTGTTTGGCATTTATTTACAGTTGGCCAATTTGTTATTACACTTGAACGAGGAACACTGATAAGAATCGAATTTCCCGCCTTTAAAAATCAGAGTTTCCAAAACATTTATTTTTAATCGAGTTCAAATGTATTAAATAGTTGCTAAAGACCTTTTGACGGTTAGTTAAGTGCAATCGCATCCGTAAAGTTTGAAAGGCGGGAATATAAAACTTTCGGGCACATATTTAGTTATAAGTCAAAAAGTTCGGGCGCTTTTTGACGTATAACATGGCGGAAATTGACAGATGCGCACAAAAAAAATTCAACTATGAAAAGGCCTATTCAAAGTGTTTCCGAGACAAACGAAGTGCCGAGCGGAACAAATGTTAACAATACTCCAACACTTCACAATAAAAAAGGTCAAGGAAGCTCCAGTGTTCAAATTTCAGTGCCCCAAAAGACACTTTGTTGACGCATTACCAACGCCTCGTTCAGACTCTTCGACGACATTTCATTTTCACAAGGGTATAGAGTCGTTATGATGTCAATAGAATGACCGCAAGTTGGTCATCTCTGCTTTAGACATTATAATAGTCTCTCACGGACCCTGTGAGAGACTGTTATAACATCAAGATCAGTGGTGGTTGACAATCGAATTTTTAAACACTGAAATTTTCAAACTTAATTTTCTCAGGCTTAGATAAAAAATACGGGATTCTTTGAAACTTAGTGTTGCGGACTTTTTACCTGGTGTAACTGTTGTTAATCGTCTTTGGCACTCTTTAACTAAGATCCGGAAGCAAAAATTCTACGTTCTTCTACTTTCTCTTCTCTTCTCTTCTAAGTTGATGAAAATAATGTTTTTGATGACCAAAAAATGTTCGTCCACGTTATGATAGCAAGTTTGATATGATAGTAAGATCATATCAAACAGAACAGTCAGTATATCATCGGTGTTCATGTTGTACTTGATGAGGAAGTTGTCGATGAGCGAGAACTCCTTGGGTACGTTTTTCGGGTACGCCTTCTTCAGGTGGTTGACCAGCACGTAGTCGATGGTATCGCAGTGCTCCACCAGCCCCATCCCAGAGCTTTCACAAAAGAAACCCAAATTTACACTTCCTGATGGATTCCGTGGCGTTCCTTGACGTCGGCCAGTACCGCCGTCTCGGCGGCTGGGTTCAATCTCTTGGGCAGCAGGGAAGACCATCTTTTTGTTGAAGATCAGCCCGCACAGGCACCCCAAGCCCCACTTGTCCAGCTCGTCATTGAAGTTCTTGGGCACCCCCTGCTGACGGTTATTTATCGCCTGAATCCTCGTTACCAGGCTATCGGACGTGTATAATACTCTGTTGACCTGTTTGTCCATGCACTCGGCCAGTGCAGGCTCAATTTGGTTACGCAACGTCAGTTATACGTCAGAAAGTTCGGGCGCTTTTTCACGTATAACATGGCGGAAATTGACACATGCGCACAAAAAAATTTCAACTATGAAAAGGCCTATTCAAAGTGTTTCCGAGACAAACGAAGTGTCGGGCGGCACAAATGTTAACAGTACCCTGACACTTCACAATAAAAAAGGTCGAGGAAGCTTCACTGTTCAAATTTCAGTGACACTCCAAAAGACACTTTGTTGACGCATTACCGATACCTCGTCAGACTCTTTGACAACATTTCATTTTCACAAGGGTATAGAGTCGTTATGATGTCAATAGAACGGCCGCAAGTTGGACATCTCTGCTCTAGACTCTCACGGACCCTGTGAGAGAATGTTATAACATCAAGAGCAGTGGTGGTTGACAATCGAATTTTTAAACACTGAATTTTTCAAACTTAATTTTCTCAGGCTTAGGTAAAAAATACGGGATTTTTTGAAACTTAGTGTTGCGGACTTTTTACCTCGTGTAACTGTTGTTAATCGTGGTTGGCACTCTTTAACTAAGATCCGGAAGCAAAAATTTTACGTTCCTCTACTCTCTCTTCTCTTCTCTTCTAAGTTGATGAAAATAATGTTTTTGATGACCAAAAAATGTTCGTCCACGTTATGATAGCATGTTTGATATGATAGTAAGATCATATCAAACAGAACAGTCAGTATATCATCGGTGTTCATGTTGTACTTGACGAGGAAGTTGTCGATGAGCGAGAACTCCTTGGGTACGTTTTTCGGGTACGCCTTCTTCAGGTGGTTGACCAGCACGTAGTCGATGGTATCGCAGTGCTCCACCAGCCCCATCCCAGAGCTTTCACAAAAGAAACCCAAATTTACACTTCCTGATGGATTCCGTGGCGTTCCTTGACGTCGGCCAGTACCGCCGTCTCGGCGGCTGGGTTCAATCTCTTGGGCAGCAGGGAAGACCATCTTTTTGTTGAAGATCAGCCCGCACAGGCACCCCAAGCCCCACTTGTCCAGCTCGTCATTGAAGTTCTTGGGCACCCCCTGCTGACGGTTATTTATCGCCTGAATCCTCGTTACCAGGCTATCGGACGTGTATAATACTCTGTTGACCTGTTTGTCCATGCACTCGGCCAGTGCAGGCTCAATTTGGTTACGCAACGTCAGTTATACGTTAGAAAGTTCGGGCGCTTTTTCACGTATAACATGGCGGAAATTGACACATGCGCACAAAAGAATTTCAACTATGAAAAGGCCTATTCAAAGTGTTTCCGAGACAAACGAAGTGTCGGGCGGCACAAATGTTAACAGTACCCCGACACTTCACAATAAAAAACGTCGAGGAAGCTTCACTGTTCAAATTTCAGTGACACTCCAAAAGACACTTTGTTGACGCATTACCGATACCTCGTCAGACTCTTTGACAACATTTCATTTTCAGAAGGGTATAGAGTCGTTATGATGTCAATAGAACGGCCGCAAGTTGGACATCTCTGCTTTAGACTCTCACGGACCCTGTGAGAGAATGTTATAACATCAAGATCAGTGGTGGTTGACAATCGAATTTTTAAACACTGAAATTTTCAAACTTAATTTTCTCAGGCTTAGGTAAAAAATACGGGATTCTTTGAAACTTAGTGTTGCGGGACTTTTTACCTGGTGTAACTGTTGTTAATCGTCTTTGGCACTCTTTAACTAAGATCCGGAAGCAAACATTCTACGTTCTTCTACTCCCTCTTCTCTTCTCTTCTAAGTTGATGAAAATAATGTTTTTGATGACTAAAAAATGTTCGTCCCCGTTATGATAGTAAGTTTGATAAGTTTGATAGTTAGATCATATTAAACAGAACAGTCAGTATATCATCGGTGTTCAAGTTGTACTTGACGAGGAAGTTGTCGATGAGCGAGAACTCCTTGGGTACGTTTTTCGGGTTGGCCTTGGCTTCCTTCAGCGCGTTCTCCGCCTTCTTCAGGTGGTTGACCAGCACGTGGTCGATGGTATCGCAGTGCTCCACCAGCCCCTTCCACGCCGGTGTCTCCCAGAGCTTTCACAAATGAAACCCTAATTTACACTTCCTGATGGATTCCGTGGCGCCCTTGACGGCTTCGGCCAGTACCGCCGTCTCGGCGGCTGGGTTCAATCTCTTGGGCAGCAGGAAAGACCATCTTCTTGTTGAAGATCAGCCCGCACAGGCACTCCAAGCCCCACTTATCCAGCTCGTCATTGTGAGTTCTTGGGCACCTCCTGCTGACGGTTATTTATCGCCTGAATCCTCGTTACCAGGCTATCGGACGTGTCTAATACTCTGTCGAACTGTTTGTCCATGCACTCGGCTTTAATTTGGTTACGCAACGTCTCCCATTCCGGTCCATGCATGACGAATGGGCCGGAGTGCTTGTACATCCTGTACTGGAGCCGGTACTTCGTGGTGCAGTCGATTCTGGACGGATCGGATGGGGGCCCTCGTTCTCGAACACCGTGCCGGGCCTCCTTACCACGCGAACTCTCGATCCAATATAGGACAATGTGCCAAGGACCGTTGGTTTAACCCCGGTTAGATTAGGTTCCACGCCGCGAAGCGGGTAGATAAATCCTCACTATCACCACATCCCTGCCGAAGGGCCCGTGCAGGCAGACCACCACCAAGGCCCGTATTCGTCGAGAAGGTATCGGAATATGCCCAGGTTATTGCCCCAACTCAGTTGACTACCAAAGATTTTGCTGGCGCTTAGGGCGTATTGGAGGCTGCTACTGGTGACCTGTGAGCCCAAGACGGGGATGATGCTCCAGAGCTTGGAGATCTTCCGCAAGAAGACCGGGCCGGGCATGTCGTCGAATGGAACGGCCTTTTTGAGCTTCTCCTGGAGGCCAGGGCGGCCGTGGCTTCCTTGTTGAGTGGTGGTAAGACTCGGCAGACTGCAGCTTGGCGAAGGGTAAGTTTTCCGGAACTTTTGTAACACATTTTTTGTCGGATTGAAGGGCGAAGGGTGAAACTGTGGCGGCAACCGGTTTGGCGACGTTTTCGCGAATTTTCAACCGCATTTAGCAACCGCCTCATTTCGTCGGGAAATTCGCAACAGGAAACTTCGGTTGACGCACGGAAAATTTACCTGTCACAGTTTTTGATAGGCAAATTTGATATCATCAACAACAATGATATCATTCCTATCGAGATTAATTTAGAAACTCGTGGTGTGTGATTTTGTGTGTAGCTGTTGAGGGTCAATTTTAACCTGGACGAACATTTTTGATGATATGAAAAACTATGACTTTGGCAACATATATACAATCTTAAGCGTTGTATATTGAAGTTGCATTCGTATTGCATCGAACAGCCACGTCACAAACAGCCACAATGTCTTGAGTTAATTATTTAAGTGTCCTGGATATCCACCAGATTCTGCCGGATCCAGACGAAACCGTCAAGAATTTGGTTGAGTGGATATTGATCCTGGCCGAGGGGTCGTATAAATGCTCCAAGTGCAAAAACGGCCTCTTGAAACTGTGTCGGGATACTTCAAGGTTGGTTGCTTTTCTGTTTACTTACTTATTAACGCCACCACCACATAAATGGAAAGACATAGGCCTTGTAAAAAATATTTTTTCTCATTTCAATTCAAAAATTAGTTGAATAGAAATTGATACCAGCCGAGTTGGTTAAAGGTAGGCGTCCACAGTTTCGCATCGTACGTATCGGACGCATCGCATCAAACGGATCGTAGTATTCTTTCTATAGAAAGTATTACAAGTGCGTCCACTGTTCCGCATCGTACGTATATCTACCCCTCGGCAATGCCGATGCCGATGCTATGGGATCCTTTGTCTTTGGCGGTGGTGGGCGTGAGCCCGTTGGTCCGCCGTCATTTGTTTTGATTTTCGGTTGTTGTTTTGTTTTTATTTTGTCTGTTGTTGTCGTCTATTGTTGATTGTCTTTCATTTTGTTTTCTTTGGTGGTTTTGCTTGACTACAGCTAGATCCTGTTGTCTTGGTGGGGCTGTCGGCTTCCTTGGTTGATTCTTCTGCGTTTGTTCTTCTGCGGTTGTTCTCTAGTGTCCTGCGGTCCTGATGTGCTTGGTCTTCTCCAGTTTGGCTTTTTTCTTGACTTGATGGTTTCCTCTTCCTCCTGGTCGGGTTTGCGCTTGGGGGCGGCTTAGATGGGGCTGTACGTGTCCATCGGTGTGACTCTTCTCCACGGGGCGGCTTCAGTTGCTCTCTCGGGGGCTTCAGTTGTTCTCTTGGCGACTTCAGTTGATCTCTTTTGGGCGGCTTCAGTTGTTCTTTTGGGGGCGGCGTTGGTAGTTTTCCTAGGGGCGGCTTCCGTTGTCTTCTCGGCGGCGGCTTCGGTTGTCTTCTCGGCGGCGATTTCCTGGGGTTTCTCGATGTCAGCTTGGGTCTTCTTTCTCTTTTTCATTATATAATTTAGCATTTGATCGACGAGGCTGTTCCAGGGTGTCCAGGTAGGCGGGGTCGAGATTCATAGCTGCGACGGCTTCGTTGAGGGTTGACGCAATGAGCGTGTTCATGTTGCGGCTGCGAAGGTCGGTGAGACTATGACGATGCCGATGCTCCGAGGAGAAACTTTTACGATGCGTGCCGATGACGTCATACGGAATATGGTATTTGCTGTTAGTTGCGTCGGCAATTCCGATCGCTGCTAACACTGTGGACGCATTGTACAAAAATAATCCGTTTGATGCGATGCGTCCGATACGTACGATGCGAAACTGTGGACCCCTACCTTTAACCAACCGCCCTTGCCACATTGTCCTATGTCAGATCGAGAGTTTGTGCTGCCGCGCGTATGTGATCTTGATTTATCTGTCGCTTAGCGGTGAGCAACCTGCCGCGCGAATAGGACAATGTGGCAAGGACCGTTGGTTTAACACAGCTTAGATTAGCCCACCGCGAAACGAGCAGATAAAACAAGACCACATAAGCGCGGCAGCGCGAACTCTCAATCCAATATAGGACAATGTGGCTAGGACCTTTGGTTCAACCCCGGTTAGATTAGGTTGCCCGCCGCGAAGCGGGCAGATAAATCAAGACAATATACGCGCGGTAGCGAGAATTCTCGATCCAATATAGGACAATGTGGCTAGCACCGTTGGTTTAACACAGGTTAGATTAGGTTGCCCACCGCGTTGCGGGCAGATAAAACAAGACCACATACGCGCGAACTCTCAATCCAGTATAGGACAATATGGCAAGGACCGTTGCTTCAACCCCGGTTAGATTAGGGGTATGTTCCGATATACACTGCTAGCACTGTTCAGTGCTCTTACTGGGAAGAAATTCGTTCCGTTATGGACTGACAGTATACTGCCGCAGTATCCTAGGGAAATATATGACGTCATAAATAGTCGCCATTTTCGTACTGTGAGCACTGGCGCTTTCGAGGTAAGGTGCTCTCAGTGCTTTGATCATTATTATTATTGAATATTGCTATGGCCGTTATTGACATGGAAAATTTAAAAAAATTGCGTTTTAAAATTATTATGCGATTAATACAATTGACAATTAACTTGAATATTCAATTTTTAAATATAACTACATTCAAACAATTATTTTTCTTGTTGACAGTTGCCAGTATACTGGACTGCGTTCCGTTTTAAACAGTAACCAGTATAGATAACTATAAAGGAACGGCTTCGCAGTATACTAAATTGACGTCACGCCTTACAGTGCTCGCAGTGTATATCGGAACATACCCTAGGTTGCCCGCCGCGAAGCGGGCAGATAAAACAAGACAACATACGCCCGGCAGCGCGAACTCTCGATCCAATATAGGACAATGTGGCAAGGACCGTTGGTTTAACCCCGGTTAGACTAGGTATCCTAAAAAAAGTATTGATATCTTGATATGCATATGGGATAATATTTTTCTTAAAAAATATAATAAACGTGGCAACATCGAGTTAGTTGCGTTCGTATACTATCTGTCATCTTGAAAATGTCAACAATTATTTTCAACAAAAACACGAATATTTATTGAACCAGGCAACGTAGAAGCTTAATGTTTGCTTCCGGATCTTAGTTAAAGAGTGCCAAAGACAATTAACAACATTTACAACAGGTAAAAAGTCCACAACACTAAGTTTGAAAAAATCCCGTATTCTTTACTAAGTCCATTTTCTTAAAAACAAATTTGGGGATTTGTTTAAAATTTTGTAGAGATGTTGGTAGAACTCTTTCGGAATATTTTGCAAATTTTCACAATCTTTTAATGCTTATTTTAAAAAATATTGCACTTTTTTGAAAACTCCGCCTTGACAATAGAATTTGTAAACATTGAAATTTTCAAACTTAATTTGCTCAAAAATTAATTTTGGGATTTATTTCAAATTTTGTGGAGATGTTGGTAGAGCTGTTCCGGAATAATTAGCAAATTTCCACAATTTTTTTTAATTTTAATTCTTATTTCAGAAAATATTGCACTTTTTTGAAAACTCCGTCTTGACAGTCAAATTTGTAAACATTGAAATTTTCAAACTTAATTTTCTCAAAAACTAATTTGGGGATTTGTTTAAAATTTTGTGGAAATGTTGGTAGAACTGTTTCGGAATATTTAGCAAATTTTCACAAAATTTTAATGTATTATTTTAGAAAATATTGCACTTTTTTGAAAACTCTGTCTTGACAATCGAATTTGTAAACATTGAAATTTTCAAACTTAATTTTATCAAAAACTGATTTGGGGATTTTTTTCAAATTTTGTGGAGATGTTGGTAGAGTTGTTCCGGAATATTTAGCAAACTTTCAAAATATTTTAATCTTTATTTTAGAAAATATTGCACATTTTTTAAAACTCCGTCTTGACAATCGAATTTGTAAACATTGAAATTTTCAAACTTAATTTTCTCAAAAACAAATTTGGGGATTTGTTTCAAATTTTAGTGGAGATGTTGGTAGAGCTGTTCCGGAATATTTAGCAAATTTTCACAATATTTTAATGTTTATTTTAGAAAATATTGCACTTTTTGCAAAACTCCGTCTAGACAATCAAATATTTAAACTTAATTTTCTCAAAAATTAATTAGGGGATTTGTTTCAAATTATGTGGAAATGTTGGTAGAACTGTTTCGGAATATTTACCAAATTTTCACAATATTTTAATGTTTATTTTAGAAAATACTGCACTTTTTTTAAAACTCCGCCTTTACAATAACATTTGTAAACATTAAACTTAATTTACGGTTAGTAAATGAAAATAGTTTGCGCACCATTCATCACTTTACTCGACAGATTACTCCACAAAACTAAACACAAACATTAAATTATTTCAAATTGTTTTGAGACCTCTGTGGAAAAAAAGGAAACCTTCATATACATTGGTGGGAGGAATAGATAACTTTTGACAAGTAAAAATGTGTTGGTCGACTGTGTTGTTTGTGTATCTGATTAATTTTGAATGTTCGGGTTCACAAATTACATGTAATAATTCCGATTAAACACAGGAATATGGCTTTGTACGATAATAAATATTGGTTATTATCGCACATTAGAAATTCCTTCATATCCACTGATGATACAGGTAATGACATAACCTAAATATCATAATATTTGTAAATACTACGTTCATGTTTTTCTAAAATATTCACTATAAATGTGTATCAATGTCCAATAAGGACCAATATATTTCTCTTAATATTAAATTATGGGTAAGGTGCAGAATACAGGTTTTTTTAAAGGCAACTTAGGAAATTATATATTATAAGCATGCGTTTGAACATTTTCAACAAGAACAGACAAGACTGAGAAGACAAGTTACCCAAGGTTAATGTTTTACAATTAATCTGTGTGCTAATATCGTATAAGAAATGGGACATTACACGAAATTGTTATTATGTTTGTTCAGGTTGTTTTTGTTATTCTCTATGGCAGTGTTTTTCAACCTTTCTTCCCCCTTAGTGTGGAAACAAATTTTGCGACCCCCTACCCTACCCTCCACTGTTTCTAGCTTGAATTTTTTGCATTGTATCATTTTTACTTATTTTATAATTAGATATCGGCTAAATATGTAATTACTTACACATAACAGACATTCGTGATCAAGTCAAAGAAAAAATAAAAGAAAGTACTTTTGTATCCCTGCAGTTTGATGAATCTACTGATATTGCGGGTTGTGCACAAGTTGATTGCGGGTTGTTAGCTTTAGTGTGTTTTGAATCCAATGAGGGATTGATGGAAGAAATACTGTTTTATAACGCTCTGGGGGCCTATGCATACAATAGGTCAGTGCTTATATAACATGTACCTTGAGGCTACACAAGACTTCCATATCGATTGGGCAAAGAAATGCATAGCTATTTGTAGTGACGGAGCAAAAATTATGACTGGTTCGAAAAGCGACTTTATTACCAGACTTATAGCACTGATGCCAAACGCTTGTTGGATGCATTGCTTTCTTCATCGCCAAGCTCTTGTGTCCAAAACCTTGCCACAGAAATACAATGACGTTTTTATTATAATTATAAATTATAATTTGTATTATAATTAGTAAATTCTATTAAAGGATAATCGTTACATACACTTTTATTTCGAAACATTTGTGAAGATATTGTTCACTGCAATAATGAATTAAAGTTAGCTTTACCACACATAGGTAAGGTGGTTATCGAAAGGCAACAGTACTTTGCCTTTTGATAACCACCATAAGAGTTTTGGAACTTTGAGCTGAACTTTTGAAGTATTTGCAGCAGGTCAAGTCCGAATATACCAAATTTTTTTGTGATCTAAAACACTGCTCTATGGTAATGTCATAAGGCACAACAGCAGCAGAAGCAGGTGTGGATGGCGGCAATGACAGTTAAACCTTCCTATTCACATATTTGTAACCACTGCCATGTGCTATTTGTTCAAACATGTATACTAACTATTAATCTTCCTTTTCTCCCTCATATTTTCCATTTGTCAATTTTTGTATTCAAATATATTTTTGACAAATAAATTTGGACTTTAGACTCAATAAACAAGACTGGACAAACAAGATTGGACAGAAAAGTCTAGACAGACAAGACTGGACAGACAAGACTGGAAAAACAAGAAATGTATAATTTCTTGGACAGACAAGACTGGTGTTGCAGATCTTGAGTCTTGTCTGTCATTGAGCACGCTGTTTGTTGATGGGTAGAATTGAAAGCCCTTCAACCAATGCTGGGACTTATGAACAAATGTGGCACCCAAATCACCTATCATCTTTATTGTGTGGAAACGTATTTGTAAGGCACGGAGCCTTGCGTGAAAGTTATAACACAGTTTAATACTTTTTTAACTATCGTAAGCGAGTTACAAGATTAAGATTAACACTAACTTACTAGGACTAACACTAAGCTACGACAGTCGTTGTAAGATTGATAGTAAGACTGGTTCTTTAACAACTATACATTTATGTACATACATTTATGTGTGAGATCTGTGACGTATGTACACAAGCGTCACGCTCTAACGGTGGAAAACTCTCCACTGGACGTTTCTTAAGAACAATGAGGATTATGGGAACAATTAGGATATATTATAACACTGCACAGACAAGAGTAGACAGAGAAGACTAGACAGACAAGACTAGGCAGACAAGACTAGAAAGACAAGACTAGGCAGACAAGACTAGACAGACAAGACTAGACAGACAAGACTAGTCAGACAAGACTAGACAGACAAGACTAGAAAGACAAGACTAGACAGACAAGACTTGACAGACAAGACTAGACAGACAAGACTAGACATACAAGACTAGACAGACAAGACTAGACAGACAAGACTAGACAAACAAGACTAGACAGATAACACTAGATGGACAAGACTGTTCTTTTTCTATCCGTTGGAGATGTTGGCGATTAGCATGGCAATCTTGGCTTTATCAACTGGTTGACGAAACAGTTGAATTGATGTTAGGCCGAACCACTGACGTGAGTTCTTAAGCCAGGAGTTACGTCGTCTGCCTGGTCCTCTTCTCCCATCTCCTCTTCCTTGCATGACTAATATGCGATATTTAAGATTTCGCATTATTTGCCCCAAGTATTGCAGCTTTCTTTCTTTGACGATATTGAGCAGTTCTTTATTTTTACCGATTTGTTGAAGTACTTCTTCATTTGTGATATGATGGATCCATGAAATGTACAAGATGCGTCTATATCTCCAAAACTCGAAAGCCTCTAGCCTATTTTGCGTCGTCTCTGTCAATGTCCAGGCCTCCACGCCATATAGGAGAATAGGCATGATATAGCACCTTACCATTCAGATTTTAAGGGCAAGTGACAAGTTGCTGGAGAAGAACATTTTCTTTGGTTTGTAGAAAGAAGATCTGGCCTCTTCTATTCTTGCACGAATTTCTTTGGAGTAATCCCAGTTGTCATTTATGAGGGTATCCAAGTAGATATATATATATATATATATATATATATATATATATATATATATATATATATATATATATATATATTTATTTATATATATATATATATATATATTTATTATATATATATATATATATATATATATATATATATATATATATATATATATATATATATTTACTCTCTCAAGGCGTTCATTGCCAAGTATTAATGTATCTTGGTTTGGGCTTTCGTTTTTAGATATCACCATGTATTTTGTCTTTGAGGTGTTTAATCTGAGTTCATACCGTTCGCTTGTGGTTTTGAACTTGTTCATTATACTCTGTAGGCTCTCCAAGGTGTATGATAGTATCATCAGCGTATCGTATGTTATTGATGTTTTTGCAGTCGACAAGACTGTTAACTATGCCAAATGTTAATGGCCCCACAACAAATAAACGAAGCATGTTAGCATCCATAGTTTCCTCCATCATCCTCTATGGAGCTCCAGTGTGGTAGCACGAGCGCGCTAAAATATAAACACCATGTTGCCAAACTAGAAAAACTTTGAAGAAGAATGCCCATAAGAATAACGGCAGCATACAGAACTGCCTCTACAGGTGCCGTGCTGGCTATCGCCGGGACCCCCCCCCCCCCTCACCATAAAATTCCTCGTGTTCGAACGCTGCTAGTTGCACGAGGGTCCCCCAACAGAAAGGAAGCGAGGGAGGACTTGATGTCACCATGGCAGGACCTGTGGGAAAACGAGGACGGTACGAGAAAAACTGGGACGAGGTAGACCACTACACAAGTGGCACACGGCGTTTTTGGCACATACCTGTTGAGAATTGGAAAGAGGCAAAATACCGCATGCTGGTACTGCTCCGAAGAAATGCATGGGCCTGAACACACTCTGTTCCACTGCCCCAGATGGGACGCAGAACGACACGTAAAAGAGACTAGCGGTATCGTCGTGACAAGCGGAAACATCGCGGAAGTGCTGGACAATAGGCACCAACATGCTGAGGAACGTAATGTCCCAAATAGCGAGAGAAGAAAGAGAAATGCTAAGCAGAGATAAATGATTAAAAACACAAATGATCCATCTCTGATGAAATGACAAAACTAGGGCGGCACACCCTGAAGGAATGCGCTAACGATACCGCGGTGGCGCATACTGAAGCCAAGTGGAAGAGGGGGTTTAGTCAGTGAAAGCCTCACACCCAGGCCGATAAAGCTTCCCCGAGCCACAATAAAAAAAAATAAAAAAAAGACAACACTGGACAGACAAGACTAGAAGGCAAGACTTGACAGACAAGACGAGACTAGACAGACAAGACTTGACAGATAAGACTAGACAGACAAGACTATTCATACTAGACAGACAAGACTTTAGTGGGGTTGTTTGGGGGAACTCTCATAGAACCCCCTTCTGCACTTGGCTTTTAGTATGCGCCACCCCGGTATCGCATATTTCGCATTCCTTCAGCCCGGACAGTTTGTGCCGTCCTGGTTGTAAATGCCTCTGCCTCGGCGGGTAATTGGACCCGCTCTGTCCGCTCGCTTGTCAAGCGGATATGTTGTTCACGAGATTATTGAGGAGGGCAGACAGACAAGACAAGAATTAAATAACGATTAAAAAAAAAAACAATTGTAGCATTAGCATTTACCTAAAGAGGTTTTATTCTCATAAAATCAATTAATTGGTATGTTTTTAAGAACAACAAACATTCAGAAAATGTTATCTTTTTATATAAATATTCATTTCAATATCATTGAGAATATTTTAATTGATAAATGTATAAAATATTGAATAATTTTTGATAATTTAAACCCAAAAAAGGTGTTACATAAATTCCTTCGGCCTCTAAGTAAGGCACTTTCTTCAACTCACGACCCAACTTTTTTTAGGGTCTTTGAAACCCTCCCAGAAAATGTTTATTAATTTTGAAATCTAATGGAACCCCATTCCTGCATAGCCTTGGGCATTGGTATATCCAGGGGGAGACGATGGGGACGATTCCCATTGGGTTTTCTAAACGAAATAATTTATACTCACCAATATGAGAATCCATAAAACTTCGAAACCGTTATATATTGTGGGCGAGGTTATTGAAGTCAACAAATTAATTTATTAATAAAATTTATCTACGACCACTATTGTAAATGCTCATTGTTGTACAATTCATGGACTATGCAAATGCACCATAACACACGTGTGTAACAGTCCGCGGTTAATGATATGTAATGATTTATAACACACTAGTGCGTTTGGTTTACGATTCGTTGATTGGTTGAGAGCTGCACGTTGATACTATTTTAAAATATAGTACTCCGTGATTTCCAAACAATCATAAAACGTCACAAACGTCATAGAAGCTGTCATTCATTTCGTTTTTCACGTTTAAATCTAACGAAAACTACAAATAAGTACTAAATAAAAAGGTATGTTACCATTATGAATGTATTTCTTTTCATTTCAATCAAGTTAAATAAGGTCGAAGGTGTTACATCAAACATATTTTTCTTATTCAACAGAAACAAGTTAGTGTGATTGTAGATAAAGTATAGTACATAATTCGAGTTGTAAGGCAATTACGTACTCGCGGAATTGTTAACTGTTCCGCTCGTACGTAATATGCTTCTTACAACTCTCATTACGTAATATACTATTACGTGTCATTGTTTTACACTTGATGTGTGGATGTATTGTACAGTGGATACAGTGTACAGTGAATGTATTGAGAAGTGCTATTTTTAATTTCTCAATTTATTATTTGTCATCAGAATAACTTAAGTGAGTTTTCCTTTCGAGAAAAATGTGCTGCTGTATTTTCTTTATGACTGCCCCCTCCTTGAGTATTATTTCCTCTAGTATAATCTACCACTTGCTGCATGCCTTGCTGTATATGGAAGAATGTTACAAGGAATGTTACTTTAGGCCTTTCTCTCTAGTCGTTTACTTCATGGCTGAAGTGTCTGATCACATGCTGGCGTTTTATTATTTTTTATCTTACTCCATTTATCCCTGTCTGCCGCCGTTCTTATGTTTTCTTGTAGTGGTGTCCCGGCGTACATTTTGTCTTGGATGACCAGTTTTTCGAGATTGTCACCCATTCCACGATTTACGTGTCCAGAATATTTAAGTATTCGTCGATTGATAACAGTTGATAGTCTTATGTCAATGTGGAGTTCTTTTAGTATAGATACATTAGTTCTATGCGCTGTCCAAAGGATCCTTAGTAGCCTTCTCTACGTCCATATCTCGAAAGCTTCCATTTTCTGCGGATCTACTGCTTTCAGAGTCCAAGCTTCGGCTCCGTATAGTGCAATTGGAAACACCAGTGTGTTGACGAGCCATCGTTTTGTTTCTTTCGTAATGTGGTCATTTTTTCATACTTTGGTATTTAGTTTCGTCGTGGCTGTTTTCGCAAGAGTGAAGCCGGGGTTATATTAGAGCCACGCCGCGTGTGGCAACGCGTGGGATTGCAATCGGTTACATACATTAGTAGTATGAACGTGATTACATTAGCTCAGTCCCGCGTGTCGCCGAGCGACTCCATGCAGACCACTCGATTTCGATCGGCGTGGCATCGCTGGTGGGGGAAGTAACGCGTTGGTTGGCTCGGCTCTAGTATAATCACTACGTGGCTACGCGCATTCCGGCGCAGTTTGTTGACAAGCAAGCAAGCAGACGTCTACCACATTTCAGTACGCGCGCAAAATGTCCGCCGACGAAATTTACGACGAGTTAGTAAGAGAGTATAAATTTTTATGATCCGAAAATAAGGATTATTTAAGGATTAAGGTTTTTTTTTTAATATCTTTTTCAATCAAAGAATGTACGTAATTAAATTGTGTTTTTGTCATCCTGAAATATTGGTGAATTTCCTCTTAATGCATTTACTGGGTGCACCCAGTATCTCCTCTTCTTTCTTTTCTTCTTGAGTAGGCTTAACATAAATATGTAGGCAATATCTTCTTCAAGATCCGAGTTGGAAGAGAAAATTGCAAATAGGTGCGGACGTTTACGCGGTCGCCACTGAACTGACACAAAAATTTCAGCAGCACGCGCGGCGACGCGACACTGTAGTATAATCACAGCCCGTTGCGTTAGGCAGCGTTGCGACACGCGGTGAGGCTCTAATATAACCCAGGCTTTATGCGGCTTCTAAATTCCGATGACGTATTGCCGTCACTATTTATACAGGAGTCTAGTTAAATTATGTTGTCGACGTTTTCTACGTTCATTATATTGGGTGGATTTTCTCTGCTGTTGCCACGATCTACTACCACCAGCTTTATTTTTTTGTCGATTTAGCTTAAGTTCGAATTTTGAGCTTTCTCTCTCGTCTCTTCCCAGAACTTCGGTCATTTCTTCTTCGTTTTGTGCGATGATTGTGGTATCATTGGCAAATCGTAGTTGTTTATTTTCCTACCGCCAAAGACTATTCCGCCTTCCCAGTTCTCCAGAGCTCCTCTTAGTATAAACTCACCGTATATGTTGAATAGTAAGGGTGATAGAACGCATCCTAGTCGAACTCCTCGTCTTATCCTGAAGCATCTTGAGTTTCTTCACTCGAACTTGATGATTCCTTTGCTGTTGTCATATAAAGTTTTGAGCAGAACGACAAGGTGGGTAGAGGTTCCCACGTCTAAGAGGGCATTCCATAATTGGTGGCAGTTTACACAGTCAAACGATTTGCTGTAGTCGAAGAAGCATAGATATATTCTTCTTCCTAGCGTGCCTTATCCCTTCGGGATGTTGGCGATCAACATAGCAATTTCCGTTCTATAGATATATGGGCTTTGCAAATTCTCTGGACATTTCCAGCCCATCTCAGACGCTGGGATTTTATTAATTTGACTATATCCGGCTTTTGGTATAGGTCCTGGAGTTCAGACTTGTCCAAAGAGCACCTGATGACCGACTGATCAAGATAGTAGGGAAAGGAAACCCAGCAAGAAAGAAACCGCTGGGGCGGCCGAGAATCAGATGGAAGGACAATATTTTAAAAGATCTACAGACTATGCAGGAATATGAGTGGAAGGAGGCCATGTTGGACCGGGACCGATGAAGGCAAATCGTTAACGCAGCCAAGACCCACCAAGGGTTGTAGTGCTACCCAGAAGAAGAAGAAGACATTCTCGGGCTTTTTCAATAATTTGCCACATATTCATAATCTGCTCTCGACAGCCTTTAACAGCCACGAATCCAGTTGTTTCTGAGGAATTTGTCGGTCTACGAGGCTCTGTGGTTCGTCGTACTCTGTTCGATCGTACGAGTCGTTCTGAACAGAATTCTGAGCATGATTTTGCAGGGGTGGGAGATTAATGCGTAAGTTCTGTAATTACTGCATTTCTGGCTTGATCCTTTTTTGTGCAGTGGAATGAAGATAGATGTATTCCAATCAGTTGGCCATTGCCCTGAGTGCCATACCTTGTTGCAGCTTGCCAACAAGAGGTGGATGAATTTTGGCGATAGCTGTTTAAGCATTTCTCCACTGTTATCATCTTCTCCTGAACCTTTATTGTTCTTGAGCACGTTGATGGTTTGCTCAATTTCACCTTTTAAGATGTCAGGTTGCTGTTTTACGCGTGTGATGGGTGAGAGACGAACTGTTCCCTGACGATGACCATTCATCCGCGTAGAGGTCTTCACAGTACTGTCGCCATACTTCTACTACGTCGTCGATTTTGGTTATGATTTTTCCATCCTTGTTTTATATTCTCCACGTTCTTGGTTAGAACTCTCTCGTGATTTCTTTGATTCTTTGGAATAGATCGCGTGTTTCGTTCGTGTTTGCCAATCTTTCAATCTCATGTTTCCCGGAGGTGTTCGTTTTTGTCTCGTCGACATAGTCTTTGTAATTCGTGGCTTAAAGTTCGATATTCTGTCTTCTGTTCTTCGGTTATTACACCTAGGTTGGTTAATACACTTAGGTCGGTTATTACACCTAGGTCGGTTATTACACTTAGGCCGTTAGGACCAATAAACTGTTCTAAATCTAATTATTTGTAACTAATTATGAATAAAGCTGATATTATATGAAGTGTTTTTTTTTTAGTAAATTTATTTATATATTTTTGTTTAAGGAATGTGTGAGCTAGTTATGGTGGGTGAAAATTTGCCGGAGAAACTTGTAGAAATACTAGATAGATATCCGGATACAGATGATAGCCAAGAGGAAGATGACGATATGGAACATGAATCTTACGACATTCAACTTGATATGGAATTCTCTGTAAGAAAATATGGGAATAGTATGTCGGCGTGGTTGGAAAAAATGGACCAAAAAAGGAGGAGAGCAGCGAAAACAAAGAATATCAAATGGGAACCGTCAGATACAAGATTAACGGAAGCAGAAAGGAATACACTTTTCATTGCAACAGAGAACGTTAAAAAAGCACCGACAGGGTTAAAAAAGTCGTTATTGTCCGAACAAATCAAGAACTGTACAAATTTACCGCAGAATCCGTTCATGGCTTACGCTAAATTCGACGGCAGTGCTCAAGTCGGCATTCCTGTTAGGAAATATAAAATTTTCTTAACAATGCTCCCTGAAGAACAAAAAAATTATCCAATGATTGTTGTATGTATAGCTACCGCCAAGATACAAGAACTCATTGGTTTAATTTGTCTTAAATGCAGGTAAAAATGTAATTATTTTTATATCATATATTCACTTATATCATATATAACCATTCATTTATATCATACATAACCCTTCATTTATATCTTATACGTGGTCTGTTAGAAAAGTATCCGACCTTATTTTTTATTTTGAAAACCTGATGGATTTGAATGAAGCGCGCTTGCATGACCCGACCTTGAACCTTCATGCGCATGCATGAATTTTTTCCTGCCTGTAGATAGCATCAGTTGCTGTCGAGCAGTGTTCGAGTGACGTAGTGTGTAGTGCTCTCGTCAGTTTTTCAATGCAAGTAAAATGACGACAAGTGAAATGAGAGATGTCGCCTACATGATGCTGTGCGGCGCAAGCGACTGGAGTTGTCATCAGAAATTTGGCGAGTCCAACACGCTCCAGCACATTTTTCGCACTAGGTTCAAAATTTTTTGACGAAAAACTAGACTCTTATTGTTCGACAGGCTACTTACTCTCCTGATATGACCCCCTGCGGCTATTCCCCAAAGTCCAGAGGCCATTGAAGGGAACGTCATTTCAGACAAGAGAGGACATTGTGGCTGCAACGACAGCCGAGCTAAAGTCGAAAAGAGGCTTTTTTGGAATGCTTCCAACAATGGCGGCACCGCAGGGAGAAGTATGTGGAGTCCCAAGGAGAATACTTTGAGGGTGATTAGCTTTCCAACGCTCCAGGTATGCCAGTTTTTTTTTTAACCGGCTAAAGGTCGGATACTTTTCTAACAGACCACGTATAGCCATAAAAGCGCTTAAAACTCATTTCGTGTGGTGATCTACTCCATGTACAAATGTACATGTCGCTTGACTTTGCCTCTTCTGTTACTTTCCTCCACATGGCTCAATCTATAGTCTATACACGGGCTGGCGAGAGAATGCAGCTGAACTGCACCGAGGTATGAGGGGCGAGGAACGCGCCGAGTTACGCGCAGATTACTTTGAGTTAAGAAATATGCGTCAGTTTTTCGAAAACTAAACACCGCGCGCTCGGAATAATGTGGGAGTAGAAAGTTGGAGTAAAATATGCGCAGAACAATGCTAAACTTCTCGAGACGAAATGTATTCTCTCGCCGGCCCGAGTATAGAATCTTGTTCCTCTATACCTGTATCTTTAGATTATTAATATCGGAACCTCCCATCTGGATTTTGGTCTCCCATATGCTCTGCTAATCTCTGGCATCTACTTTGTAATTATCTTTATTTCAGTTGTAAATTAATTAGATATTTTACAATAAAAATTGCAGTACAGTTCATGGAGATTTTCAATTACAACCAGTTACTAGTTACGGATTATACATAACTGAAGAAGATGGTGAAGTGGATGGAGATTTCCCTTGCCTGGATCCCAAAGAATGTGTAGCCAAGTTTGGTTTCACTTGCCTAGGTTTGGTTGAACATAGAAACTCAAAAGTTGTCACGTTTGAAAGCCTCGAAGCAGCGAATACAGAAAGCATAGAAGAAACATTAAATTATTCGTCTCATAACGGTGGACCTAAAGATATTCCAAATTTAATAAGATATTTTATAACATTGTTGTAGCTATGGCCGATGAAACAAAACAAATGACTGCCGACATGAAGCTTATGGAAGTGCATGCCACAGCAATGGAAGCACCGTTATATCAATCGTACCGAGTTTATATCCTTACTAAAATGAGATCGAAAGTTGAAATACATTTAGGTATCAGTGGGGAAAAGATCGAGATAGATCCCGTGCAACAAAAAAACACAAAGTTTGTTCTTTCGCGGCAAAAAGCTGTAAGTCATCACATGGATTCAGTAGCTTGGTGTTCGACAACGTCACGAAGCAACAAAACAACGTTCAGAATAATTTATATATCTTCGTCAGGCAGTCGAGATTCAGGTGAGTAAGTTTACAATAAATAATCGTAGACGATCGTTCAATAAATAATCATAGACGATCGTTCAATGAATAATCGTAGACGAAATCTAATGTTTAATTTAGGTTCAAGCAACTTCTCTTCGCAATCTCATATCAATACAAAACATTACGACTTTGAGGCTGATCATGCGACAGCCGATGAGATTGTAAAGAAAGTAAACATGATATTAGAAATAAGGTCCAGTTTAATCAGGAGGGAGTTTTTGGCGACGCTCGAAAGGAAACAAAGGCGGAGCTTTAATTTAAAATAAGTTATTTATATTATAATAAAGTATATAAAAAGAAAGGAAATGTTGGTTTAAATATGTATGATCAAATTCCATTCAGGGAGCGAATTTCCTTTTGTTTAAACTTATGTGTTCCAAGATTCCCATTTTATTTTCAATATCAATAATCCTCGTTAATTCGCTGCATTAATAATGTTTTTGATTGTACAAGATTTAATTTCAGAAATATCTATAATAACTTTATGTGGGAAGACACCACGTCTTTAATATGTATAATAAAGATTCCTTATTCTATTGAATATCTATGAATATTATAAATATCTTTAAAAATTATTTTACACAATTAACGATATGAACAGGTTTTTAAAGTGTTTTTGTGTATGTTGAAATACCTTTTGGCTTGCATTGTTTTTTGTATCTATTTAATATAAAAGCTTCGTATTCCTGTTTCAATTGAATACGTGCGAGGTAATCCTTGCTTATATCCAAAAATCTGTATGGGGCTGGAGCTTTAAGTATAAAAGCCTTATGTTCGGGAGTTAGAATATTAACATCAAGCTTTAAAGAGTGTTGGGTTTCATTTTCTCTGGAACATATTGATGCATCATTGATTTGGAATTGTAAATTATCTAATGTTACCTTAGATCGTTTAAAAATATTCAATTCAGTATGTATTTCTCTTGGAGTTGTTCTTTCTTGCTCGACTTTGTCCATATATTCTTTTGGATATAAAGAAACCTCATCTGGCTCACCAGTTTCTGGTGATATAGACATCCTACTCCTTTTATATTCTAATAACAATTTAAATCCGATTTATTTAATCAAAGTTCTACAAAACTCTTACATGTTAGATTTAACAACTAATGTTTTTAAATTTCTTTAGTTATTACTTTCTCCTCTAGAAGGCCGCGATAAAGTAGTTTTCTGTTACTTACGAAATATAACATAAACACATTCCTGTTTGACATTTTCTATTTATTTAAATAAATAATCTATAATGTTCTACAAAACACGCATTTAAAATATAGCGACTAAGATGCATATATGTAGTACTGTCGTACTAGGAGACTGCTAAATGATAGATAATTATTTTGTTGTGTTGGTGACATATTTGAATTCTTTAGTTGGCAACATCATTGGCATGGCACACTCAATATTCGAAATTAAAACAAACGACAAAAAAAAATGACAGTTTCAGACTTTGTTAAATAAAAATGGTGTTTGCAACAGTGCAGAATGCGTTTATTGTTACGGGTAATTTTCGTAGTGAATTGTAAAATGGAAGTGGCGATTGGTTGTATTCACGGTATTCAGTTTACGAACAATTTGTTGAAACCTATCACTGTGGGCGAATGCTGATGGTTGAGCGCTTTGGGAACACTAGTAATGTAAGTAAAGGATTATTTCCATTATTCTGCAATCGTTTTTACAACGCACAACATTCGTGATACAACCTAAATAAAGACGGTTGACTACTACCAACTTGCACAACCAACACAGAAAACTGGAAGAAGAATTCAAATAGGTTGCGCTACTATAAACATTGATTCTAAATCATAAATTTAACATATTAATATAAATAATATCATCTTAACTGAAATATATCAGCATGAAAATAAATAATACAAATTACATACCATAAAAATGGCGATATATGCACAAAAAATGGGCGAAATATGCATAAAATTTGCATATCAAAATACTATTTATTATTGGAATTTACTTATTTTTTACAATATACAGTAGTAGTTCTTGTGACAATATACAACAAAATATTTTTTTCTATTTTTCGTCTGTAATGTACTCATAACTGCACTTATATGCGTGCGGTTATGGCTCACCGATGTGAGCTGTTATGAGTTATTTTTTTTAAGGTTGGCTTTTCTTAAGATTGGTTTTTGAAATTCGGAGCTGTCAGTTTCAAATTTTCGGCGAGATAGTTTTGAGGTTATGTGATGTGTGGAAATCGCGAATACACAAATTTAATTAATTAATGGTAATAACAGCACTCGGCGAGCTATAACCGCACGCATATGTGTGCTGTTATGAGTCCATTACAGACGCAAAATAGAAAATAGTGTATTAAAGGACAAGTTCAGTAAGCGCAATTTGTTGTATCCTCCTCGCTACGCTCGTCGTTTTCTAAACTTGCTGAAAAATCGCGCTTACTGAACTCGACCTTTAATATACTAATCTAGATTTTCCAGAGCAAATTTGTGACGTTTGTCACGTAAGGGACCCTCACAGTGTGGAATTTTCAAAAAACGATGTTTTTTTCATTATCCCGTTAGTATACACTGTTATAAACATTCTCCCGAATTTTTAAATCGAAATTCGAATCATTTCGGTCGCTACAGCCTTTCTTAGAAAAAGGGATTGGAGTATCTGGCGCTGACTCCAAACTTTAAACGCGTTTTTCTCGAAGTTGTGTTTTTCAAAACGGTTTCCACTGTCAAAGGAACAGTTTTCAAGCTAACCCTTTGAAATTTGGACTGAACTTTCTTTATTTCATTCTTTATGTTCCTATGGAAGCTTTTTTTAAATCTACAATTTTGTTTTTTACGAATAATTGTCGAAAAAATAGGCTGAATTTGATACCTTTTTGTCAAACCGCCGCCATTTTTTTCAAATTTCATAAAAAAGAAAAATTCTTCCATAGGAACATAGAGGCTTTCCTACAGATTAATAATCTTCTTCATATTTTTATATCAGATCAAAATTACGTCCGCTATCATGGAGACGATTCAGGAGCTTTTTTTTTCAACGCCACATTAAATTTAATAAAAAAATGTTAAACAAATCAATTCTAAAAAATGTTTATACTCTCGATTAGTACTTTAATTTGTAAAAAAAAATCAGACCGATTAGTTTATCCTAAACATCAAAATTAAAATCGCGAAAATCTGCTTTTTTCCGAGGTGTCACACTGTGAGGGTCCCTTAATATTAATTCGTAGTCTGAAAATGACTTCTTTACGCCAACTGACGTTACTGGACAGAACTTGAAATTCCGCGCAACTTCTGCAAAAACCTCTTCAGGTAGAATTTGGCTGGTGCCTTTTATAAATGCTTTTACTTTCTTTATTCTTTCAAGACCTGGGTTTTTATAGAGAACAGCATTTAATTTGCCATGGACCTTTTCTGTAGTGAACTCGGAAGGTCGTTGCTCTGTTCAATCATTTTTCCAATATTTCCAAGGGCTTGCACAGAGGAAGGTTTTTAGTGTCTAGAGTCTCAATTGCGTCGGGAATATTGCTGAAATGTGTTACAATTAGAGCAATATTTTGTCTGATCAAAGGAGCCTGAAATGCCAGCTGGCTTGAATTAATAGACCTTTTCATAGTTGAAATTTTCTTGTGCGCATGTGTCAATTTCCTCCATTTATACGTCAAAAAGTGTCCGAACTTTTTGACCTATAACTCAATATGTACCCGAAACTTTCATATTCCCGCCTCCCAAACTTGGCGGATGCAAATGCGCTTCTTCTTCTTGCAGTCCTTCTCCTACCGGAGGTTGGACACCATCATGACTATTCTTACCCTGTTCACCGCTGCTCTGAACAGTTCCGTGCTGCTACAGCTGAACCACTCGCGCAGGTTCTTCAGCCAGGATACTCTACGCCTACCAATACTCCTGGTTCCTTTAATTTTTCCCTGCATAATAAGTCTTAGAAGACTATATTTGGGGCCTCTCATGACATGGCCTAGATACTCTAGTTTCCTTTTCTTAATGGTCAGCACGACTTCGCATTCCTTTTTTACCTTTTCAAGTACCTGTTTGTTGGTATCTTTCCAGGATATTCTAAACATTCTGCGATAACACCACATCTCGAACGCCTCCAACCGTTTTAGTTCAGGTTTCCTTAGGGTCCAGGCTTCAACTCCGTATAGCAGAGTAGAGAACACATAACAGCGTAGTATTCTAATTCGTAATTCTATATTAGTGTCTCTGTTACAAATAAACTTTTTCATTGTCATAAACGCTGATCTTGCTATCTCCACCCTTCTTCGTATCTCACCTGCCTGGTCGCTTGTTTTGTCTAGCACGGTTCCAAGATATTTGTAGGAATCTACTCTTTCAATTATGGTATTGTTGATATTTAGTTGCACTTGTTGGTTATGTGCCTTAGAAACTACCATACACTTAGTTTTTGAAAGATTCATTTGAAGTCCATAAGCTTCACATTGGTGGTTTACTCTTTCGAGTATGTGTTGTAGTTCTGCTTCGCTACCTGCCAATAATACCATATCGTCAGCATATCTGATGTTATTTATTACCTCTCCGTTTATGTTTATACCTATTGGTTCTCCTAACAAAGCTTCTTCAAATATAGCTTCACTGTATATGTTGAATAATAGCGGGGATAGGATGCAGCCTTGTCTAACTCCGCGGTGTATTTCTATTTCGTCTGTCAGTTCATTTTCGATTTTTATAACTGCACTTTGTCCCCAATATAGGTTGGTAATTATCCTGACGTATTTCCGGTCTAAATTCTTTCTAAGTATTGTTGTAATTTGTCATGCTGAACTTTATCGAAAGCCTTTTGGAAATCGATGAAGCACACAAACAGGTCTTGATTTATGTCTAGGCATCTTTGAAAAAGAATATTTATTCCGAAGAGTGCTTCTCTTGTTCCAAGCCCTTCTCTAAATCCAAATTGGCTATCACTTATGTCCTCTTCTAGTTTTCGATAAATTCTTTTATGGATGATTTTTAGAAAGATTTTTAGTGCATGGCTCATAAGTGCAATAGTCCTATAATCTGTGCACTCTTTAGCATTTGCTTTTTTAGGGATCAATACAAATGTCGATAAAAGCCATTGTTTTGGTATGATGCCTGTGTCATATA
The DNA here is from genome assembly GCA_944588485.1 of Phosphuga atrata. Taxonomy (NCBI): domain Eukaryota; kingdom Metazoa; phylum Arthropoda; class Insecta; order Coleoptera; family Silphidae; genus Phosphuga; species Phosphuga atrata. Next base: position 70,847,040 of record OX155898.1, on the reverse strand, counting down.
TTGTGTTAAACAGGTCTAGGAGACTATCTATTAGGTGTTCATCGAATAATTTTAATATCTCAGCCGGTATTTGATCCGGCCCCGTAGCCTTTCTTGGCTTCATACTGTTGAGGGCATATTCGAGTTCATGTTTCATTATTTTAGGTTCTTCGTCTTCTACTCTTATTGGTACTTGTGTTGGTCTTTCATCATTAAAGAGTTCCCGCACGTAGGTTTCCCATCTCGTTACTTTTTCTTTCACATCTGTTATTATGCGGCCATCTGCGCTCTTGATCACATGGTTAGCTTGGAAGGTTTTTCTAACTCCTGTCATCTCTTTGATTTTTTTGTGCATATGAAAGCGGTCATAGTTTCTTTCGTGCATATTTCTATTTCTTAACATTGTTTAGAGATCCACTCTGATTTTGCCTTTTTTATTTCTGTTTGAATCGTTTTATGTAAGATTTTATACTGTTTTTCATTTTGGTTCTTATGAGTCCGGCGTTCATCCCAGCGAAGACTTCGACTATAAACAAACCACACCAAACCCGAACTCGCTTCCCCCTTCATTGGAAGAAGTTGGCCAGATCATTCAACTTCTTAAGAATAATAAGGCAGCTGGAGAGGACTTTCGTTGCTGAACTGTGGAAAGGTGCTGGAAACAATGCCGTGCGCAAGCTAACCGAGATCATCCAGGACATCTGGGAAACAGAGAAATTACCACCCGATTGGATATCTGCTCTGATCCATCCGGTTCACCAAAAGGGAGATTTTACTGATCTAAACAACTACAGTGAAATTTCTCTCGTCCCGGTAACATACAAGATTCTCTCGAAGGGCTTACAAACAAGGGCAAAAAATCAGTTGGATAGTAAACTGGGAGAATACCAGGAGGGCTTCAGGAAGACCCGATCATGTGTTGAACAGATCCTCAATCTTAAAACTGTATTACTTGCATACTCCAAGATGAGAAACTGCAAGGTGGTCGTCACCTTTGTTGATTTTAGGAAGGCCTACGATTCCATTGATAGAGAAACACTTAACAAAGTACTCCAGGAACTAACACTAGACAACAAAACCCGCAGACTCATCCTAGAAACTTTGACCAACACCCATTCCAAGGTTAAATTTAGAGGTGAGATTTCAGAAAGCTTTAAAATAAAAACTGGAGTGAGACAAGGAGATGGACTTTCCCCACTTCTCTTCAACTGTGTCCTTGCGAAGATTATGAGAGAATGGCGCAAGGAACTCAACAAGTTGGGTGCTCAGAGTGGTATCTACCTGGGACGTAAGAACAATGGACTGGTTGTAGATTGCCTGGCCTTTGCAGATGACATGGCACTGTTTGCTGATTCTCTTGAGATGGCAACAATGCAGCTAAACTGCCTCAGAAAACAGGCTGCCAAAGTGGGTCTTTAAGTGTCGCTGGAGAAAACAGAATTCTTCACCAACATCAGAGAAGCAAACAGAGAGATGTTACTAGAACAGGGAAACATCAAGAGGACTGAGAAATTGTATCTCGGCGTAACTCGATACTCGGCGTAAAGTATCTCGGCGAATGGATTGAACCCAACTTATCAGAAAGAGCATCATTATCCAAGAGAGTAAACAAGTTAGAACTAGCCTATCGGCTGACTAAGAACACTTACAATAAAAACTGCACTGTCATGCAACCTGAAACTTAAGCACTACACATCAGTCTTACGACCATAAGCTCTGTATGCAATGGAGTGTCTTTCCTTGAACCGAAAGGGTCTAATAGAGAAATTGGAAATCAGAGAGAGAAGATTCTTAGGAAGTTCCTAGGCCTGGTAAAGAAAGATAGGGAAGTCCGAAGGCGGCATATCTCTGAGCTCTACAAACATATTGGAATGATCTCTGACTGTGCAAGGAAAAGAAGGGTAGCTTTCTATGGCCATGTTGCAAGATTGCCTCCAAACCGACTAACCAACCGTCTGTTCACCTTCTGGCAAAACAAGAAGCTTTGTACCACTTGGTTTACAGAGACCGAGGAGGATATTAAAGAACTGGGAATAACAGATCTCAAAAACAGACAGTCTGTGAGACGCACTCTGAAGGAAGTCTGTGGATTTCAGGAAAAACCTCGAAGGAAAGGTACCCCCTGGACAGAAGAGAGAAAAAAGTTACACCAGCAGAAGATGCGACAATACTGGGCAAAGGTCAAAGCCCAACAGTTGAACAAGCGTGGTCCAAAGTAGGCCTATTCGAAAGAAGAAGAATATCTATTATGTCATCTTAAATATCTTTAATAATTTCTACATATGACAATAATATAAACAGGTTTTTAAAGTGTTTTTGTGTAAGTTGTAATACCTTTTGACTTGCATTGCTTTTCGTATCTATTTAATATGAAAGCTTCGTGTTCCTGTTTCATTTGAATACGTGCTAGGTAATCTTTGCTTATATCCAAAAATCTGTATGGGTCTGGAGCTTTAAGTATAAAAGCCTTTTGTTCGGGAGTTAGAATGTTAATGTCAAGCTTCAAAGGGTGTTTGGCATCATTTTCCCTGGAACATATTAATACATCATTGATTTTGAATTGTAAATTAACTAATGTTACTTTAGATTGTGTAAAACTTTATTCAACTCGGCATGTATTTCTCTGAGAGCTTTTGTTTCTTGCTCGACTTTGTCCATATATTCTTTTGGATATAAAGAAACCTCATCTGGCTCACCAGAATCTGGTGTTGCAGACATCCTACTCTATTTTATAATAACAATTTGAATCCGATTTATTTGATCTTATAATCCAAGCTCTATAAAACTCTTATAGGTTTTTTATATAGATGGGTTAGATTTAACGACAGTTTTTTTAAACTTTTTAAATTTTTTTAGTTACTACTATCTCTTCTAGAGCGCCCCGATAAAGTAGTTTTCTGTTACTTACGAAATGTAACAAATACATTCCTGTAAGACATTTTCTATTTATTTAATTAAATAATCTATGTTCTACAAAACAAAGTTTTGGTTAAATTTTAAAATAAAGCGACTAATATGCATGTATGTACTGATGTACTATGAGACTGCTAAATGATTGAGAATTATTTTGTTGTGTTGGTAACATATTTGTACTCTTTAGTTGGCAACTTTGTTGGCATGGCACACTCAGTTTTCAAAATTAAAACAAACGACAAAATAAGAATTGACAGTTTCAGACTTTGTTAAATAAAAATGGTGTCTGCAACAGTGCACAATGTGTTTATTGTTACGGCTAATTTTCGGAGTGAATTGCAAAATGGAAGTGGCGATTGGCTGTATTCACGGTATTCAGTTTACGAACAATTTGTTGAAACGTATCCCGAAGAACAAACCGAATATCGGATTTTGAACAAATCTGTGGGCGAATGCTGATGGTTGAACGCGGTGAATGCTGGTAATGTAAGTAAAGGATTATTTCGATTATTTTGCAATCGTTTTTACAACGCACAACATTCGTGCCACAACCTAAATCAGTGTTTTCAACTTTTGTTGTCCCGCGGAACACTTTTTGGGAAATTTTTTATGGAACCCTCTGTTTAGTAGCACTTTGATTAAGGGGAGGGGGGCTGTATCGCTTTACATGTTATAAACAAGGTATGTCCCTGGATTTGTTATAAAAATTTTGGGCATTTATCGAGTTTACGGGCCTATTGAAATTTAGTGTTATGGACTTTTTACCTGGTGTAACTGTTATTAATCGTCCTTGGCACGGGTCAACAGAAAGGTCGCAAAGGTCGGAAAGCAAAAATGAAGCTTCTAAGTTATCTGGTTCAATAAATATTCGTGTTTTTCTTAAAATAGTTGTAAACATTGTCAACGTGACAGATAGTCGACGCGAACGCAAATAACTAGATGTTGCCACGTTTATTATTTTTTCTAATTAGCAACAGATTTGCTTCGAAATAAAAAAAAAGGTAAACTTGCAATATATCCAGGGAAAAATGTAAATAAATTAAGATTTTCATCAAATTAAATAAAAAAAAATCGCCAGATCCTCCATCTGGAAAATACAAATTAAATTTTGAAATTAAAAAAAAAACAGATAAAACCTTACATTGGACCGAGAGTTCGCGCTGCCGCGCGTATGTTGTCTTGATTTATCTTCCCGCTTCGCGGCGGACAACCTAATCTAACCAGGGTTAAACCAACGGCCCTTGCCACTTTGTCCTACATTGTACCGAGAGTTCGCGCTGCCGCGCGTATGTTGTCTTGATTTATCTTCCCGTTTCGCGGCGGATAACCTAATCTAACCAAGGTAAAACCTACGGTCCTTGCCACTTTGTCCTATATTGGATCGAGAGTTCGCGCTGCCCCGCGTATGTTATCTTGATTTATCTTCCCGCTTCGCGGCAGGCAACCTAATCTAACCAGGGTAAAACCACCAATAAAATCCACACGAGACATTGTACCGTAGCTGTTCGTTGAAATCTGGTTGAAATATGAATGCAAATTCAATATGACGCTTAAAATTATATATATGTTACCATAGTTACAGTTTTTCATATAAAAGCAAAGAGGATCGGATCCTCTTTGATATAAACGGGCAAGAATAAACGTGGCAACATCCAAATAATTGCGTTCACATATACTGTATGTAATCTTAAAAATGTCAAAAAAAAATTTCAACAAAAACAACGTAGAGGCTTAATTTTTGCTTGCGGAGCTTAATAAAAGAGTGCCAAAGACGATTAACAACAGTTACAACAGGTAAAAAGTACACAAACATTTTTTTCAAGACAGACCCGTAAAACCGAATATACCCAAATTTTGTATAAGCTTCATAATAAATAAATTTGCATTCATTCAAACAAAATTATAAATTAAATTTATAATATTTGTGCTATACATGTTACGGTAAAACTACAAAATCGGCAAATGTAAACATTTACCGGTATATGTATACATCTACCAATTTGATAGGTGAATGTGAGCTTAAATCTGAGATCAGCTATATATATATATATACACTTTTACCGGAAAATGTGTACTTTTTGTGGGTTACAATATCACGTGGGTCTTGTTGAACAGCCAATGCGCTGTGTATGTTAATGTCAACCTCTATACAATTGCCAACAACATTAGGCATATATACACATTGGCCGGAAATAATAGGTAAATGTAAGTTGGACTCATATTTACCAACCAAGAAGGTAAATGTGTACATTTGCCAAACTACTTACTTTTACCGTAACATACATATATAGAAATGAAAAAGTGGAATTATATGTATATATATATATATATATATATATATATATATATATATATATATAATTAGCACAGATTAGCCACGAAATGTCACGAGTATACAGAGAAGCCATAGAGATAGAAAAACGAGACTACTGCATGGACACGAGAGACGATTCCTTGAGACTGCCCCCAGCATGGCGACCGATCATATCCACCCTCAAAATGCAATCCCAGACACCCCAGACTCATGTACGACCAACAAAACAAACAACCGAACCGAAGCACCGCACACAACGCGCATGACCCGAAGCCAGACAGCTATAAGTAGTCGCATCGCACGAACGAGCTCTCAGTATGCGTCTAACGGTTGACCCGCACGGACGCATATATCTCTTGAGAATGGCGAATGTTAGTTCGCCGAAACGGCGAGAATCCGGTTCTTTTCAGAACCAACCCTCAACATCAACGCGGAATCCCCGAGAAAACAATACAACACAGGTATCTATTCGCGAAAACCTCAAATATATATATACATATATATATATATATATATATATATATATATATATATATATATATATATATATACAGTAGAACTTCCCTAAGTCGAATTGCCATAGTTCATGAAAAAAATAGAAAATTGGAGTTATATAAATACAATACAAACTATAACATGACTAAAAACACTATTCATTTATTATTAATATTATTAATTTATTATTAATTTACTCCGAAAAAATCGCAAAATAAACACAACCGTCAACGACGTCTTCTCTCACGTGTCTGCCCGTTCTGTTTCACCTTACAATTAGTAGACCTTGTAAGATAGATTGATACATCTAAATCATACGTACAATTTGAAACTAGTAGGTATTTTCTATTCGTTATACCTATCTAGGTATAACTAATTATACTTCTTCACATAGCAGTCCCCAGACGCGGCGGCGCTTATCATCAAAATATTACTTACAATAGGTACTTTTAATGAAGTTGAAAGGACAAGAGAGATTTTTTTTTGTGTCGCGTGTTACTCAAAATTTTTAATTTTATTTTTATGAATCTGAGACTATAAACTATAGAGCATATTATAGTTACATATGTAGGGCGTTTATTCGAAACATTTCTGCTTAATAATTTATTAAAATAAAGCAACAATTAATTTACTATGTATTTAAAATAGTTAAAAAAACATATTAATCTAATACTTCTCTTTAAATAACTAATTAGAATATTAATATAATAATTTAAAATATTATAATATGTGAATTACATATCTAAACATAATTTATACAAATGCCATTTCCCGTTAAAACGAGAGTAAAACTGAACGAAAAACGGATATGAATGCGTATACTAGGATGAAATTTTGGTGATTGCCATTTACAGCGTGATTTCTACGAAGCGATTAAAAGTCGTAAGAATCGTCTTCTTCCTTCCGCACTTTGAACAAGAATTTATAAATTAATCCAGCCAAAACCCCACCTAATATTGGCCCAGCCCAATACACCTAAAAAATAATTGCATTTAGTAACAGTGATATCTATGATTGTGTATTAATATTACCCAGTGATTTTCCCACATGTTCATGATAACAGCCGGTCCAAAACTTCTCGCAGGATTCATGCTAGATCCAGTGTATTTTATCTAAATAAGAACGATATTTAAAGGTTTTTGTTGGGTTAAAAATTATTTTACGACTGGCAGAAAGAGTTTATGGTCGTTAGTCATTTGTTAATAGTATATTAAAGAACGAGTTCAATATGCGCGATTTTGCAGCACGCGTCCATGTTTAGAAAACGACGAGCGTAGCGAGGAGTTTTCTAAACATGAACGCGTGCTGCAAAATCGCGCTTATTGAACTCGTTCTTTAATATACTATTGTTTTATTTTGCGCCCATTTATGGCATTTCTAAATAAAAAAAATCGCCGATGCATATTGAGAAAATTGTATCGCAATCGGCGAGCCATAACCGCACGTATATGAGTGCTGTTATGAGTCGCAAAATAGAAAAAGATTATTATTATTAAACTTACGCCTGCTAAATGGCATGCTGTAATGCTAAGTCCAATGGCTAATGGAGCCGATCCTTTAATGTCTTTGCGACGGGTGTCACATACAGCGTGTACTACGAAAACTAAGACGAACGTGAGGACAATTTCAACTATGAAACCTTGAATAGGGGTGACACCATGTGAAAGATTTGTTCCGCCCAATGTCTCCTCGAACTCAGGCGGGGTGACGGCCTAGTAAATACGTGTTTTAATTAGATACAAAAGGAAGTGTAGAAAAGACGTAAATACGCGTTCGAGTAACATCTGTTTGTTAATTCTCTCGGTGAAATCGCGATCTAGACATTGAACTTGGTGAGCGTGGTCAGTGGTGCGTTCAACACGCTTTTAATGAGAATCAACAGCTTGTTGTTATACCATTTAATTTAAATCATTGATTATTTTTGAACATTAGATAAATTTTTGTGTATAACAACATTGCGGTTATTTAAATTTATTGGTTAATATCATCCGCACATTTTTTTTTACGAAAGTTTAGAAATTTTTTTCGCATGAAATGAAAGTAAATTTCCTGTCTCCATTCTATTTTTTATAGAGCGATGAATTCATTGAAGAAATTATTAAATTTAAATTAAATTTGAAAAAGAAATACTCACTTTCAATACTGCTGATCCCGCTGCTGCACCGATGCATTGTGCCACGATGTAGAAAGCGGCTTTCAGTAATTTTATATCTCCCGTTACAAACAATCCGCATGTCACAGCCGGATTTACATGACATCCACTGACGTGCCCCAAACTCTGAAAACAATTCGAAATCATTCCGAAATTAATTTTACATTGAATCATTTATAATCGTGTGTAAAAATATGAAATCGTGCGTAAAAGTCCAATGTAAATCAAATGGAGTTTAATTATTAAACGATTTATGTTTGTTGTTACTATGGTAATGTGACCACACGTCCCGAAATGAAAATTTCAGATTAAGGCGCCATTAAACGGCCGGATTCAGTCAAGAAATTTTCATAATAATTGCTTGGAATATCTTGAAGAATAGGCAGTTCAAATCGAGAATATTAAAAAATTTCATTGGGTGACACTAAAAAAAACCGGCCAAGTGCGAGTTGTGACTCGCGCACCGAGGGTTCCGTACAAACTTTTAAGTAAGGTATCTTTAGGAGGACCTAGCTGTATGCAACCCATATGCTTCTGGTGCCTGACAATACCACGCAACACATTAGTGTATTTTCATAAGTTTCTAATAGTAAATTCGCATTTTTCTTGTAATTAAACTACATATTTACGGTTTTCAGATTTTTCCCCTTACATGTGCTGTAGACACCGCTTCTTGCCAAATTTCATGATTCTAGGTCAACGGGAAGTACCCTATAGGTTTTGATTCCTTTGTGAAATCGCAAAATATGCGATATAAACGGTCATATCTTTTGATCGCGTTGACTTACAAGTTTAATTTTTTCACAGCTGAAAGAGACCGCAGGCCTGAGTATTTGTTACAAATTTGAACTTGTTACCTCTGCGCGTTCCTGAGAAAAATGGTCTTGACAGACAGACAGACGGACGGACGGACAGACGGACAGACAGACAGACGGACAACAAAGTGATCCTATAAGGATTCCGTTTTCGGTACGGAACCCTAAAAAAGGAGATTTTGTGGGAATATGTGGAAAAATCTTTTGAATATATTAGTAACCATTTTCCGAAAGATAATATTTCCGAAAATGATATTTTTTGATGAAGCGTTATTGGTAAAAGTAAAATTGGTATTTTCACTACGTCTATGTTTTTTGATTAATGACGCAAGGTGTTGCCATAGTAACAACAAACAGAAATCGTTTAATAATGAGACTCCATTTGATTTACATTGGACTTTTACGCTCGATTTGGATACTTTTACACACTAATATAGTATGGCATCCTGTACATACAATAATGTAATAATGTGTTCATTTTGGTGTGCGAGTAGATAAAATTATTTTTTTGATTTAATGGTCTGCTTTCATAACTAAATTATAATTTTCATTTCATCCCATTTGTCCTGTCCCGCTTTGTATCAATGAAAATGTGGTCACTTTATACTAAGGTTCTTAAGGTTCTTTATACTAAGGTTGTCGCAACTCATGCACAAAAGCCCTTCTTCACACACCTTTATCATAAACTACTTCTTCTTCTTTTAAGACCACACAGGATCACTTTGTTCGAGCCTTGCGGTCCTCCCAGTACTTTTTCATACGTTCTGATATTCGTGCCCGTTCTTCAATTGAAAATACCCGTGTTGTGAATTTCTTCTTTTTGAGTGGGAAGCGGAAATTTGTGTCCCAATTTCGCTCTGGTGAGCAATTGACGACTTACCGCCCGCGTTGCACAATATACTATTTACGCTTTTGTTTTAGCTACATATACACACATGCCCGTAAACTAAAGTGACTACACGTCGCGATTTAAGCGAGACAGTCCCGCTTTTTGGAGGACAATCCCGCGTCCCGCCGATTTTAAAAAATGTCCTGCTTTTTGGAAAATATCTGCATTTCTTATTTTAAATGTATGTAAATACATGTTTGTACATTTATAGACAAGTATATGAATGTATACAATAAATACAAACATAAACTTATAACATATACTACTATTTATGATAAAAGTGTGTGAAGAAGGGCTTTTGTGCATGAGTTGCGATGAGTTTTTATTAAAATCGTTTAATCGCAATTAGTAGGTTTAATCTAGATTAGGTTTATGGTTAGGTTAAGTTATATTAGAGGCAGATAGATCTAGATTTGTAGGCCGAGACTTCTTGATTCAAAATTAATTCAATTCTAATATTTGTCAGAGAATTTATTTTCATTACGTTTATGTTTTTTTGTGTAATGACGCGAGTTGTTACCATAGTAACAACAAACAGAAATCGTTTAATAATGAGACTCCATTTGATTTACATTGGACTTTTACTCACGATCTAACCTAAGGCCAACTAAAGTGATCTAACCTAAGGGCAACTAAACTGATCTAACCTAAGGTCAACTAGAGTGAACTAACCTCAGCTTAATTTAGCCAAGATGGACAAACGTAAACTCTATACTCCTCTACGGAACACCGGCGTGGCGTGAGTGGACCACTAAAACGAAATATAGAAGAATCCTAGAAAAGACGCAACAAAAGGCAGCCCTTAAGATTGCGTGTGCCTATAGGACGGTATCCACAAAGGCTATACAGGTGATTTCAGGCACGACACCAATCCAACTGCTGGTACTAGAGCGTACCTGCGATAAAACAGGAAACAAAAAAGAAGAAAAAATAAAGACTAAGGAGGCTACTCTAAATAAGTGGGAAGAAGAATGGTCGCAGGATAGTACTACCGCTCAGTGGACGAAGGAACTAATTCCCGGACCAAAGCCATGGATTCAAAGGGAACACGGAGAAGTGGGATATCACCTTACCCAGTTCCTTAGCGGACATGGCTGTTTTAATAGCTACCTATTCAGATTCAAATTAGTCCCAAGCGAAGAGTGCAGATACTGCCGTCAACAAGATACGCCGGAGCACACGGTCCTGTGGTGTTATAGGTGGCAGACTATAAGAGAAGAAGCCGCAGACAAAATAGGAGAACAACTCACAAAGAACAACATAATAAAGATAATGTTAGAAAGCGAGTATAAATGGGATGCCGTAGAAGGAGCCATCAAGGAAATAATCCGAAAGAAGGAGGACGAAGACAGGCAAATGAAAGATGATGAAAGAATTTGTGGATCTCAGCGTAGTTATGCTTCAAGGCAATTTGACTGATTTCCATGGAACCGAGGAGGGGTTTTTAGTGGGTAAATCTATCTCGACCATCTGGATAGGGAGTACCACACTCTCCAGGGAAACCTCGAGGTCTCGTACGTAAAGTATTTCCCCATCCTCAAAAAAAAAAAAAAAAACAAAAAAAAAAAAAAAAAAAAACGTAAGCTTAACCAAGAATCTAACCTAAGGACTAACCTAAGCTTAACCAAGATGAACTGAATTGGACAATGAATGACTGTATTGGACTTTTTGGGACTTTCTAGAACTCGTTACACCTTTTTTGGATATTTTAGGACTTTATAGGAAATTTTATGACATTTTAGGGCTTTTTAGAATTTGTTGGGACTAATTATTACTATTTACGACTTTTTAGGACAGTCATTAATCACATTAGGACCACATCAAATCAACACAGGGTCTAAACCTCACGATCTCAGATTTTCCTAAAATTTGGCTAACGTGTACTATTGCTATAAACTTAAATAAATAAAAAAATTTAATTTGAAAAATATGAAATTTTAATGTGTCAACTCGATTTTGAATTACAGAGCTGCAAAGTTCTCATAAATGGACCCAAAAATAGGGAACAACAACTTTTTGAATTCTTGTAGAATCCTTCGTAATTGAGCTAGGGACCTAGAAATGGTGGCATTTTACAGCATTTTTCATGCCCTTTCCTATGATTTACAACATTATATAGGTTAAGTTAAAAAAAAAATGTTAAAACCCATTTTAAAATTTTAATTCATTTTTTTCCCCGAAAGTACATATTTAAAAATTTCCAAATTAATTCCATGACTAGCTATATACTAGCTAGTATAGTTGTAAACCACAGGTCAAAATATAAATTTGGGCAATGGATGGCTTCATTGTTAAAAAAATTAAAGACACTTTGTGTATATGAACTTCTGTTTCCATTAATTCAATTCTGTATTCTTAATCCAAAAATGCTATATTACTATTAATGAAAGTTACACTATCAAATAATAGGACAAATGTTCATTTTAAGTTTGAAAAGGCTTCATTTGTCTGACAGATATCACATTCAAGTAGAACATAGGTTCTTCCAGTGGGAGTTAGAGGATTTACTTTCATAAAGACATCCATTACTGAGACCCACAAAATATCAGCATTTCTTGGATATGAGAAGGGAAGTAGAGGGTCCAGCTGGATGAAGAAAAGTTATTTTTACTTCATCAAGTTCTTCATTCTTCTGTAAAACATATCCAAGCCACCAGTTTTTATCATACAGAACAGTGATGTAACCTGATATGTCTGATAATTTAAGCTGATCAGGCGATTTTGACACCTCCTTTTCCCAAGCTTCTGAATTTGTAGAAAAGTTTTACACCAATATTTTGGAAGTGTTTTTGGGAATGAACGCATTGTATTGGTGCGTTCCTTTGATAGACAGTGCTTGATCAAAACGAGTTTTCAAGAAACATTCTGATTCAATATAGTCTTCTTGTTTTGAATATACAAAGTCCACTTTGCTAATGTTTTCTACTGCCCACTCAAAAAGTTGTAGTGTGGTTTGGATTTGATTTTCATAGGGTCTTTGCAAACTGGCACGAGCTGCTAGTCTCTTTACAGAACCCCCTACTCCGTCGCAAGGCCCTTTGCCATGTGCTGTGGCAAAAAAGTGCCACTTTAAAATCCTCCTCATGAAAGCAGAGTTTTAAATTTTGTTTTTGTTTTTGTATTGGGCAGCAGATCCGTCTGAAAAATAAAAAATCTTTTTGGGAATTTATTGAAATTTGTTTGTCAGAAGGGTTATCAGTTTCTTTTGAAAAGTATACACAGCAATTGTGTTATACTCTAGGGAATCAGAAACTATTACATAACATGTTCAACTTTGTTTTCCTCTTTAAAATATATAACAAAGGGGTGGATTGTGACCTGTTGGCTCGTCCAGTGGTAGCTCTGTGCTCCATTTTGTAATACTATGCTATAATTTTCAGAAAAGTCACAGGTGACAATGAATTCTGATTCTTTCAGACTTTCTCTTGTGTTGTTAAGAAGATATCCCTGCTGCTTGTCATGCTGAACCAAAGAAGACAACTTGCTGCAGAATAAATCAATAAATTCATCCGAATCTCCCTCTAAAAGCTGTAGATTACAACGATCAACTGAAACCCACTGGCGAAATTGTACCTTTTCAATTGAATTTTCAGCAATGGATGGCAATTTGAATTCAATTGAATTTTCAGCAATGGACAATAAGCACATTTTGTCACGTTATAATCAATAGACGATGGGTTACAAAGCACTTTCGCGAGGCATTGCTTGTAATTTTGTATTTATCCATTTGTTATGGTCTTCAATTTTGCATTTTCTATCAACAGTTTTACGTTTTGGTGAGTTGTGCACACACAAACAGAGTGTGTTCCTCTTTGGCCAGCTAGTACATAGTGTTTAGATCTCAATTCTGCAAATTTAGAGAAACCTATTTTCATGTTAGTAAACTTGTCCTGAAACTGTTTGTATGCTTCTTTAAGATTACACAATATAAGTCTTTTCAAAATCTTCGATTTAGTTCCATCTGTTTCAGTAAATTGCTCTACTAACTTCATCGTGTTCATAAAATAAAAGTACAATTTCAACTGTCTCTGTGGGCAAGTTTTACCCTGGTTTTAAATTTGGACCTTCTAAAAAGCCTTTTTCTTTAAGAATTCTTTTTGATTGCCTAACAATGTAATTCGGTGCATTAAATTCGCGCATTATCTTTGTGCTCCAATATTTTGGTAAACATGTTAAAAGCATTAGCTTTTTCGTCCTACTCGTACAGCTGGAAAACTTAATTTTCAAATTTTTGAAAACTTCTGAATTCTCAATATCATTATCATTTTCTGATGACGAACTTTCAGCAGCAGCCACAAATATTTTACTTTTGATAGTCGAGGAAATATTTCTTACTTTAGATGTGCCATATTTCTTGGATTTAATTTTTCTCTTAGCAATGGGTGACTCGCCTAACTGCTCAAGAGATATATTAAGTGACTGTACAACCTCTGAATTTGTTATAAAGTCTGCGTTATTGTCCGAGAATGTTTCTAAGTGAGAATGATCATTTTCAACATTTTTGTCACTTAGGACCTGTGCATTTTTTAACTCAGTAATTTCCTTCCTACATCTATCACAAATTTTTGAGCCAGGGACCGTTTTGTGGATACAATTCAGTCATCCATGCTGTGGCATTTCTCAACTTTCTTCTATCTCTGACAAAGTGATTTGTTTTCTGTAACGGATTACAACACTGAATTCGCAATGTATTAGTTTCCATATTGAAACCTCACTTATTGGTGAAACAATACACATAAACAATATAAATAGTAACAATGAAGCCATTGCCCAAATTGATATTTTGTCTTGTGGTTTGCAACAATAGTAAGTATTCATGGAATTAATTTGAAAATTTTAAAATATGTACTTTCTAAAAAAAAAAAAATTAAATTAGGTTTTCTAATTTTTTTTTCATATATTAACTTATATAGTGTTGTATATCATAGAAAACGGCGTTAGAAATGCTGTAAAATGGCTCCAATTTCAGGTCTCTAGCTCCATTAAAACGGCTACTACAGCGTTTCAAAAATCTAGTGTTCCCACTTTTTTCGCCCATTGATAAGTATTTTACAGCACTATACTTCAGAAACTAGTTGTCACATCTCAGTAAAATTTCATATTTTTCCAAGTCAATGCCAATAGTACACCTGTGCAAAATTTCAAGAAAATCTGAGAAGCATGAAAATTGTATTTTTTTGTGTTGGATTGACATGGAATGACCCGACATTTTAAAACGCAAATATATTTTACGCAAAATATATCCTTTTGGTCTGCTTTCATAACTAACAATAAATTATAATTCTCATTTCGTCCCATTTGTCCCGCTTTGTCTCAATGAAAATTTGGTCAAATTGATGAAAAAATACCGTCTCGTTTCACAGGATATCTGGTTCAATTCAGAATGCCTTCGGTCCAAAGTCGTACCCAACTATGTAAATATTAAAACCCGCTCCACGTCTTCGGCCGCAATAGCAGCCATAAAATCTGCCCAAAACAGTTGGATTAGATCCGAAATAAAAAATCTTCATCGGAGGAGAGATGTTATTCAACATTATCTCAAGATATTGCATTCAGAGTTGACATTTAAATTACATCCAGTAGAATTCACTATCTTTGATGACTTTGTTCGTGATAATGTAAGTAGGGTCAACCACCTAAAATATTTAAATTTAAAAAAGAAACTATCCGTTCTCGTAAAGAACAAAAAGTCCGAACCTCAAAAAATAATGTCCAAACCAAATCTAGTGTCTAAATTTATCAACTTCTCAAAAGTTATCTTCAGTCCTATTGAACAATCTTTTCTTTCCCAAAACCCTAACTACACCCCATTCATCAATAACAAATCCGATAAATCCACAATAATTGTAGAGTCAGAAATCGCGCTAAAAAAAGTGCAAGAACCTCTTATACCCCGAGCCAAAATAGCCGATCATATAAAATCGTACGCCCGTAATTCTACCACAGACTCCGCAGTGATCAAATCGATAAAAACAAAAATTGAGTCCAACTCTTCAGTCCTCACAAAAGCCGATAAATCCAATTCGATAGTCGTCCTGGAAAGAGAACAGTACATTAATAAAATGAACTCTTTCATTTCAACAGAAAAACTAACTCCCTTGAAAAAGGATCCTACACAAAAATTCCAATTTCAAATTAGAAGTCTCTTAAAAAATATTACAACTTTGTTCTCCGACTTTGAGAAATTTAAAATCATAAATCAGAATCCCACAGCTCCCAGACTCTATGGTTTCATTAAAACTCACAAACCCGATTCTCCCATTAGACCAGTTGTCTCCTATATTAACAGTGTTGCAAGTGTTTTGGCAATTAAACTGAATACTCTTTTCAAAAAATACACCAAATTTACCCCAAAATATTCTGTAAAAAATTCACTCGCCCTTTCGGAACTCCTCAAACCAATAACAACCCCAATAAACTCCAAACTCGTATCTTTTGACGTTAGTAGTATGTTTTCTAATATACCTACTAAAGAGTGTCTCGAAATCATACAAAATTTAATTGATAAAGCTAATTGTCATCATCTCATAAAATCTGAACTTTATGAAGCCCTGGAAACATGTGTTAATCAAAATTACTTCAAATTTAATAACACTTACTATCAGCAAACATCAGGTCTAGCAATGGGATCGCCATTAAGTCCCCTTTTAGCCGATCTATTCATGTCAACTATTGAAGAAAAAATCTTCAAACTAGATTTCTCCAAAAAACATATTTCTTTTTGGTATAGATATGTCGATGACGTAATAGCGTGTTTTAGTGGTACAACACGTCAATTAGACCAATTTCTCAACCTAATAAACAACGTTCATCCCAAAATTATATTCACCATCGAGATAGAAACAGACAACAAAATAAACTTCTTAGACCTTACTCTGATTCACAAAAACAACAAAATAGAATTTGATATATACAGAAAACCCACCAATGTTAACTCTACAATCCCGTATTCATCATTTCACCCGATAACACACAAATTAGCGGCCTATCATTCAATGATACATCTAGCCTTTTCAATCCCCCTTTCCACAGAAAAGAGAATCAAAGAATTAAGTACCATCATTTCAATCGCTACAGAGAATGGTTTCCCAACAAAACTCATCCAAAACATTATCAATAATAAACGAACCCAATTCGCAATGGCCCAAATTTATCCGAAAACCTCAAATTCAGACAAAACTTTCATCTCCCTGACATATTTTGGCAAAACAAGCGAACACATCGCAAATGTCCTTCGAAAGCAAAATCTTCAAGTAGCAACCCTCCTCTAAGTTGTCCAACATATTGTTTAATGCCAAAGACAAAATCGATCCCATTAAAAAATCCGGCGTATACGAAATTCATTGTTCCGAATGCAATAGCGTGTACATAGGGCAGACAGGACGAAGTTTTTCAACACGGTTTTCAGAACATTCTCGCGCTTTTCGTCTGAAAAAAGACACTAGTTCTTTTTCAAACCATTGTCTCGAATGCAATCATAAATTCCCAGAAATAGATAATCTAAAAATCTTGCATAATTGCAACAAAGGCCCGAAACTAAATCTCCTAGGGTCATTAGAAATTTTCAAAAAAAACCGTAATCCCTCAGTTAATCTCCTAAACGAGCAAACTGACATAATCTTTTCCCAACTTTTTAATCTCACCCAATCTCAAACAGATAAGTCCTCATCTTCGGACAAACACCGCCCCCCCACCCCACCAAAACTATAAGGGTATATATTCAACCTCATCAATTTGTTAAGTCACTTGAAAATGACCGTCAAACGTCGAAACTCGAGTCGTGATATGTGTAGAAATTTATATAACTATGAATAATAAGTTATATAACATTTTTACATAATATAAGTGTGGTAAAAAACAAAGTGAATTTTTCAATTCAATGTAAGTATGGATTACCACGTAGTAACTGTCGCAACCATCCTATTCATAAAATTTGGTCACTTTACCGTAAACATATATAGATTCTAAATTATAATTATATTCACTTTTAACTTGTGTGATTTTGTAATTTTTGCTTCATCCGTATTTGGAATATAATCCTGTTTCTATTTTTTCTGCTGTTTGTTAATATTTTCCCAATTCGCCATAAATCTACAGACTACATTAATATTACCTATAAGACACTTTCAATTCAAGGGCAATCATAGTTGGCGGCCCAGTTACATAATACCGAGATTGTAAGATTGATATATATATATATATATATATATATATATTATTTATATATATATATATATATATATATATATATATATATATATATATATATATATATATATATATATATATAAATTTAAGCGTTTGTGCAACTGCTATATAGTGTGTGAACTGACTTGGTTAGTTGCATCTTTGGTAGTAATTCCTCTGAGGTGAATATTTTACGGTAATGGTCGTAATAAAGCGCGGATATATGTAAATGGGTTATGCGTGTCTTGCAGTCTCAACTGGATTATTTACTATTTTTAATTATTCGTTTGTGTTTACTTTTACTTTTATTCTATCATTAGAAAGGTGCGAAATAAAATGCTTTGCATTCTACACAAACGTAATTTTAGAACATAACATTTTTTTATATTAAAAAATAATTTTTACTTATTAAGGGCGAAACGTAGGCTGAATATGTAAATATATTCACCCTGTTCGTAGCTCTATAATATTAAGTCTTATTAAGACTACGAAATAAATCCCATGTTGAAACAACTACTTCCCTGGCTTCCCATATTGAATTATACAACGTAGTATACAACAAGTATTGACATGTTATTACCAGCCCCCAGTACATGTTTATATTACTAAATGAGTACAGTATACAGACAACCACCGGATTATAAGAAAGAGTGTTGGAAGGGAAGAGCGCGAGCGGTCTGCAGACCGCCGGATTAGTGAACGTGTCGTGTCCGAATTACCTATAGTCCATTTTTTTAAGAATGCAGTACAGGGAAGATTACAGGGAAGATTGTTCTCTGATTGGTTTAAATCGAGGAGAAGTTCACACCGACGATATTTACTTCTCCATTTCAATCTCTTTTCTCTCTTTCTTTTCATCTGTTAGTTGTCAATGGCTGCCGTGTCAATTCCCAATTATCATTTGATCTGTTTGTATCATTTAGATTTATTGCGTTTTTCTCCATTTATTTGTTTGTATTTTATTACCATTGTTGCCATTTGGTTATTTAATCAATAATAATAAGATATTCAACGAAACCATTAAGAAATTACCAATTTTATATACAAGTAACTGTATTTGAACTTAGCGCCAAATTTTCTAACTAGATTTAACAGTTGTTATAGTGTAAATCAGGTTTCTAGTTACTGCATTCTTAAAAAAAAATGGACTATAGATTATACTGTACTAGATAAATAACATTGTTTTTAAGATCATTTCTTTCTATTTTACTTAAGTAAATAACCATCTGCAGACTCTGCCTGCGGTCTCGATGGGTGGATTGAGTAACTCATTGGGGCCGTAGGCGGTCCGAAGCCCGGATAAAAGAGGAGGGTTAGGTATGGGGCTAACAACCCCATTCTGTGAAGCCAAATTGTTATGAACCAAACACATAAGACGGAAACACGACGACAAACATACAACGAATAAGGAAACTGAATTTCGGAACGTGGATAGTATTAAGCTGGTATCGACCAGGAGCAGCCAAGAGAGATATTTCACAGCTAGAAAAGTATGGAATGGATATTATGGCTATCCAGGAAATCAGGTAGCCAGATACGGGTAATGTGAAGATGGGTAAATCGATGGTATTTTACAGTGGCATCAAAGATGGCGTCCATCATTTCTGAACTGGGTTTGGAGAAATTACAAAGCACTGGGAGAAGATCAGACCTTTGCAGAGATCAGACCTTTGCAGGGAACTGGCTTTGTAATACAGGAATACCTATTGGACGCAGTAATGGACTTTGTACCCATTAATGAAAGAATATATTACATGAGACTAAGAGGTCCATGGTAACTACACACTAATATCGGTACACACGCCAATGAAAGAGAAGGACGATGATGAAGGACACTTTCTATGACCAACTTACCAGAATTCTCTCTCATCAGGGTTTATCTCACATCACTTAAGTTAAATCCTGCGAGCTGGAACTACTGACCCCATATTTGCTGCACGATTACTCATGGAGGAGCATCGTGCGAAAAGGAAACCACTGCATATTGCCTTCATCGACATCGAAAAGGCCTTTGATCGTGTGCCTCATAAGTTAATTTGGTATGCGCTCAGAGACCATAGCGTGCCAGAATCATTTGTTAATGTGGTCAAGATGCTATACACAAACACCAGCAGCAGAGTGCGTTGTGCTGTTGGCACCACAGATAACTTTTCTTTAAATATCGGGGTCCTCCAAGGTTCAGCATTATCACCATCCCTCTTTGTTCTTGTCATGCACACCATCACTCGTGATCTACAACGGAATGTCCCTTGGACTCCTCTGTATGCTGATGATGTAATGGTCTCCCGCGAGAAACTCCAACGTCAAGTTGAAGACTGGAATAACCGCCTGTCCCTAAGGTATACGTCTAAACGTGAAAAAGACGGAGTTAAATCCAAGTAACGGTACCATTCAAGTCGGTGGAGAGAATCTAGTCAAGTCCAACTCCTCTAGGTACCTTGGGTCTCGTCTACAGAGTGATGGCAGCTTC
Organism: Phosphuga atrata; assembly: GCA_944588485.1. Taxonomy (NCBI): domain Eukaryota; kingdom Metazoa; phylum Arthropoda; class Insecta; order Coleoptera; family Silphidae; genus Phosphuga; species Phosphuga atrata. The sequence continues at coordinate 70,826,826 of OX155898.1, read as the reverse complement.
AGTGATGAAGTAAGAGCCAGAGTAATTGCACCCTGGATGCGGTGGAAGGAGGTCACGGGTGTAGATTAAAGATTGTAGATATGGTGGTGATGACTTGTACTGCGACTTTTACAACTTGTACTGCGTCACTGGTGTACTTTGCAACAAGAAAATGCCACTTCACCTCAAATCCAAGATATATCGGACAGTGATACGGCCTGTTGCGCTATATGGAGTCGAATGTCGACCATCTGACAAGATTTCTGAACGTCATCTACATGCCATAGAAATGAGAATGCTTCGTTTGGGAATGACCATCTCCTTTAGAAACGATAAAATTCGAGTGCAAATGGGTGTCGCTCCAATTGTGGACAAAATGAGAGAGAAACGACTCCGATAGTATGGCCATGCACTGTGAGCAGCTCCTGGTGCTGTTGTCAACTCTGCCCTCAATTTTGAGATTGAACTCCAACGTCCCAGAGGAAGACCGAAGCAGCGATGGCAGGACACGATAAACAGTGACCTAAAGATCGTGGGCCTAAAACCAAGGAATTCCTTGTGGATGTAATCATATGCTTTCTGGAAGTCTATAAATGTGATCACCTGATCCTGTTGTAAATCCATTATTAGCTTGAGACTCATGATCTGGTCAGGACAGCTCCTCCAGGGTCTGAAATCTCCTTGGTATTCTCCCAGTTCCTTCTCAAGTTGTGTTAATCTGATTCTATTAAGGATGATTCTTGAAAGGATTCTGTATGTTATGTCTTAGAGTGAGAGTCCCCTGTACTTGTTAGGATCTGTTTTGTCTGTTTTTTTGTGTACTGGGTGAATGATGGCTGTGATCCAATGTTCTACTAGTAGCTTTTTATGAATGCAGATGTTGACAAGCTGTTGATGATGAGCAATTTTTGCTGACCTTCCTGCATATTTCCAGATCTCTGCAAAGGTCTGATCTTCTCCCGGTGCTTTGTAATTTTTCATCTCACCCAGTGCTAGGTAGACTTCTTTTATTATTGGGGGATTGATGTTTTCTGGTGGTGTTGTTATTGGAGTGTCGGTGTCTAAGTTAAGGTGTTCTGTTGGTTCTTTGCAATTTAGGAGTTTATTGAAGTATTTAGTCAGGATTCTTGCATTGTTATGGGCCAAATTACTATTTTCATCCTTCATTAATAGCGTTGGAGGTTCATATTTCGGACAGTGATACGACCTGTTGCGCTATATGGAGTCGAATTTCGATCATCTGATAAGATTTCTGAAAGTCATCTACATGCCATGGAAATGAGAATGCTTCGTTGGGGAATGGGCATCTCCCTTAGAAACGACACAATTCTAGAGCAAATAGGTGTCGCTCCAATTGTGCACGAAATGAGAGCGAAACGACTCCGATGGTATGACCAAGCACTGCGAGCAGCTTCTGTTACTGTTGTCAACTCTGCCCTCCATATTGAGATTGAAGGCTAACGTCGCAGAATATGACCGAAGCAGCGATGGCAGGACACGATAAATAGTGACCTAAAGATCGTGGGCCTAAAACCAAATGACGAACAAAACCGTGCAAATTGGCGGTCATTGACCAAGAAAGCGGACCCTGCACCAGCGGGACATCGCTAAGAAGAAGAAGAAGAAAAAGACTTAAGTTAAATCTCGAAACGGGTCTGCATATGGTTTCTTCCACAATTCTACTTTAAGTGCCGTACTCTCTCCGAGAGCGTAGGCAACCTCTCGTGCATACTTGTGAAACGCATCATCCACAAATATACGGGACCTACATTTTATCGCCGGTTCTGAACGGCACTAGTTGAGAGGTTTTAGAGCGAGGCCACACGATGCGATTACTTTACACGCGTTACTTTACACGTTTACGGTGTAAATACACCGCAATTAATTCGAGCTATAGGGTGCCACACGGGTGCTGCGGCGCCGTAGTTGAACGCTGTTTACCCGCAGCGCATCACTCCTCCCCGCCTCGCCTCGCAGGTCACAAGCGCGGCGCGCCTACGGTGCGACGCCGCACGGCGGCCCAACGCATCGTGTGACATGGCATAGTTATGTATATGTAGGATGCCGTTGCGGCACCGTTCCGGCATACGTAACGCATCGTGTGGCCTCACCCTTACTTGGCAGAATTACTTCTGTTGGTTTGCCATTGCTTTCCACGAGGTGGCCACAGCATAGCTCGGTGGAAAATCTTCACGACTTGGCCGGGGATTGAACCCGAGATGTCATGCATGACAAGCGGATGCGTTCACCACCACACCACTATGATCAAGAAAGAAATGATCTTAAAAACAATGTTATTTATGTAGTACTATTTATTATATATTTTGCAGTCAAATACAAGGACGAGGTAAGCGATTTAAAATTAGTTTAAGTCGGTGTACCACAAGGAAGTGTACTAGACCCAGTACTCTACCTTTTATACACCGCAGATCTGCCCACCACAGCCCACACTCTTACAGCAACATATGCAGATGACATAGCGATAATGGCGTCCCATTTAGATCCAGTCGTCGCAGCAAAACGAATCTAATTGCATCTTAATGCACTAGAAAACTGGCTAAAAAGGTGGAAAATCCAAGCAAATGAGTTAAAATCGTTCCACGTCACCTTTTCCCTTAGAAAGGAAACCTGTCAAATTGAATGGGCGGCAGATACCTCAATCAGACTCAGCGAAATATCTGGGTATGCACATAGTTCAAAAACTCACATGGAGAAAGCACATATGGACAAAAAGAAAGCAACTTTATCTTAAACTAAGGAAAATGTATTGGCTACTCGGTCCAAAATCAAAACTCTCATTGGAAAACAAGCTTCTACTATATAACTCTGTTCTGAAACCAGTATGGAGCTATGGGAGTCAGCTATGGGGTTCAGCGTGCAACTCAAATATCCAGATACTAGAAAGATTTCAATCAAAAACCTTAAGAATGATTGTAAATGCACCATGGTTTATAACAAATAGTATCATTAACCACGACCTTAACATTAAACTAGTGAAAGAAGTGATTAAAGAACATACTCTGATAGACTCAAAGTACACCCGAACACTCTTGCAAGCCGACTTCTCACTGGACATGGAAATCGTAGATTGAAACGCAGACTACCGCTTGATATGGTAATATTAGTACCATAAGATGAAGAGGTATTTACCACTGGGTAAATACTTACAAGAGTTGACGATGTTACACCACATTTACTTATTGTCGTTAAACAGATCGTAAATTATCCAGGAGAATTTAAAAAAAAATCTAGTTCTCGTTTAGTGACATGAACTTGTACTCTGGGGGCTGGTAATAACATGAAAATATATGTTGTATAAATCAATAACCTGCGTGGCATTAGGGAAGGGCTGTGTGGTATTAGGAGTTGTTTCAACATGGGATTTGTTTTATAGTCTTAACAAGAGCTACAAACAGATATATTTGTATATTCAGGCTACATTTCGCCTTTAATAGGTTTATATGATTGTATCTATAATTAGTGTGATTTCACCGATATTAAAAAATAATTGAGCAGGCTGAGATAGTGCAAAATGTAAACTTTGTGTTAGAAAAGTTTTGTTTAGAAATTGGCAATTATAATTCAATTTTCTTGTTTACGCGGACTACATAACAAACGTGAACGTTTTTTCGTGTATACCATTAATAATACCAAAACTAAAAAACATCTAGTTTGAGCGACAAAAATGCCATATTTGTATAAAACTCTCCCTCCGGCTATCCAAGCTTCATATTAAAAAAATAAAACAGATTCCATTTCCATATATTATTTTTCAATTCAATTTCGACACGTTAACAAATAAATTGTCCCATTCGTGATTAAGGTCATTACACAAATATCAGTTTAAGTAATCAATACTAATAATACATTGTTCCTACATATAAATTGATACATTAAACAAATTTGACACAAATGATTTAATTTAATCGGTTTTTTTCTTCTCTCTTCTAATATACAAATCTATTTCAGACACGTGCGGCACAATTTTTGAATAGTTTTAGATTGCAATAAATAGCCAAATTTCATTGGCACAAAACACCTTTGATCAATGACAATTTTTAAATAAAAAAATACTAGTAGGATGATATATATATATATATATATATATATATATATATATATATATATAAAAATATATATATATATATATATATATATATATATATATATATATATATATATATATATATATATATAAATTATGTGTGTGTGTGTGTATATGTTTGACCGAATTAATATAAAGTTGAAGGTTATGAGAACCACACATTATTAAAGAATTGCAACTGGCCAAAAGCTATAGGTAATAGCGTTACAACATCGAACTTACTAATTTGTAGTATGTTTGGACCGGATATGAAGAAAACTATTAATCGTGAGGTATTATCTTATTCCATTTTATTAGATAGACATCGAACGAAAAATCTTGCGTGCATAGAAATTGGCCCACTGTATACATTTTTTTTTTAAACTATTTATGAGATGATATAAAGAAATATGGCGTTTGAAAGTCAATTTTTATTATTATTTTGTTATTATTATTATTTCGTGCGGCAGAAGACGCAAAGCGATGAGAGTGTCGTTACACTGTGACCGACATCTTTTTGCCTCGGTTCTCCTTAACATTTCTTCATTTGTCACCCAGCCAATTTTTAGCATCCTCCTATAACACCACATTTCTAGGGCTTCCAGACGTATTCTCTCTTGGGTTCGTGTTCCTAGTCGGGTTTTACTATGATGGGTATTAAACCAGATCCCGATTTATGCTCTGTATGTTGATATCTAGGCGGTTTTTGATGGAGATTAGTGAGAGCGCGTTGACAGTGTCCTGGTCCAGTTGATTCCAGATATACACTACTCTGTTGTTAAGGAAGTTTCTACGGCACAGCTTGGAACATCTTTCTTTGGAAAGTTTCCTACTGTGCCCCCTGATATGATTTTGGTCACTGATGTAAACAAAATTGTGTGGAACGTTGAAATGGCCACCCAGAATTTTGTGAACCAGGATAAGATCTCCTCTCTGGCGGCGCTCTCGCAGAGATGAAACGAACCTTTATAACGGGAAAATCTCTCAGTTCGGGAGGGATTCTGGTGATACTTGTTCAAGTTGTAAAATGTCTTTAGCAAAATAGGCAGCTAACCGCGAAGTCCAGCACCGGCCTTATGAAGGCTTTGTATAGGCGAAGTATAATACCCGCAGAGTTGTCTTTAAAAGCCCCTTGGATAAGGTAAATCAAGGAATTTGCCCTTATTACTAGTTTGGCTATGTTTTACTATGTGGCACTCCTATTTGAGGTCCTGGGTCATTGTAACACCTAGGTCTTTTTGATGCTCTGCAGAAGTGGGCTACCATTTTGGGCAGGGGTGGGGAACCTCCGGCCCGCGGGCCGCATACAGCCCGCGACGTCATTTGATCTGGCCCGCGTGTGAATACTTTGATGTTGCAGTGATAATAGTGTTGACTTATATAAGTGTTGAGTAATAAGTGTTGACTTATTTCAGTGAAGGATCAACGTATTTTGCAATTCGTAAGGGGATTGTGAATTTTTCCTTGTTGCACATGCGTGACTGTTCGTCATTCTTTTAGGTTCTTCGTGCGCAAACGTAAGTGATTTAGAAATTAAAACTTATAATATGGTGTGACATCCTACAAATGGCTAGTATTAAAAAAAGAAAAGTAGATGCAAAATGTTGGTCTAGTCAAGAAAAATGGACACATGATTATTTTTTTGTTGAGGTGGAAGCAAAGCCAAGCTTGTGTGCTTAGTTTGTGGGAATGCGTTAGCTGTTATGGAAAAGGCTAATTTGGAGCGTCATTGCACCACAAAACATGCAAAATTAAATGAATTGGGAGGCCAAATGCGCCTGGATAAAATCAAAGTTCTTCAGCAGAGTTTGAAATCACAACAAGCTGTTTCCACTCAGATTTGTGGTGACAATGACAACGTTATTCAGACAAGTTATGTAGTGAGCAAAGAAACTGAAGCCTCATGTAGAGGGAGAGTTTGTGAAAGGGTACATGGTGGCTGCTGCGGAGTTGATAGCACCAGATAAAGTAAAATTGTTTCAGAGTGTTAGTTTGTCTCGGAGAACCATCTCAGATCGAATTACAGACTTAGCACAAGATATTAAAAATACACTAAAGGGGTCTGCAGAAGATTTCCAATTTTTCTCTCTGGCTTGTGACGAGACAACGGACATAACATATACTGCTCAACTGGCCGTTTTCGTTCGTGGAATAAATGCAGAGTTTGACACGCGAGAAGAACTGCTGTCACTGGAAGCCATGCATGGCACTACAACAGGTGAGGACTTGTATGAGAGACTTGTTCTATCAATGAAGAAACTTGAGCTAACCTTTAAAAAGTTAAGTGGCCCTACTACAGATGGTGCTTCAGCCATGTTTGGATCGCAGAAAGAGTTAATTGCATTTGTAAAGAATGAATGAAAAAAAAGAAATGAATCGTCTCAGTCTTCACCCAAATGATTTAATTATATGCAACTGCATCATACATCAAGAAAGTCTCTGTACACAGCCGTTGCGGCTCGACAATGTGATGTCAACAGTAGTGTCATGTATTAATTTTATGGCACTTGGTAGAAGGTGGAACAGATCGAGAATCGAATAGTGATCTGCTTTCGAAAAGCGACTCTTCTCGTTCTTACTACACTTTCTAGCATCTCATAATAAAGATTAAGATCTAATGCAACAGCCTGCAGTTCCTGTGAAAGCGAAACTCTGATTTCAAATACTGCGGCGGTTACCATTAAGATAAGACAAATCGAATCGTTGAATAGAAGCTAGAAATCTTGCACTTTTTCGGAGAAGTTATGTCGATTTCTTCAAGGAACTGTGTGATAGGGTCAAAGAACTCTTTGAATTGAAGGATCGCATCATGGCTTTCAACCCAGCGTGTATCAACTGGACTCTTTTCGTCTGTGGGTGTTTTTTAAAAACAACGATAGCTTGTTGTTAAACGATAGCTCGTTTGAAAACTTCCAATATTTTTTCTGACTCTCGTACAAAACTGGTAATATTATTTACTATTGCGAACACTAGGCAAGCTGCATGCCTTCTCGACAGCTAGCGGTTGGATCTCGGGACACGTATTGTAATAAGTTAAAAAACGTAAGGCCCCCCTACGCTTATAGACATAGACACCAAACACAAGTATACGTAAAGGGAGGAGACCTAGGTCCCAGTTAAGCTGTTGCGCCAAAAAGAAGAAGAACTATGATAATATATTTTCCTATGAGTTCACTTTGATTTGCCACGGAAGAACTCAGATGCTTTTGGGGGGGGGGGGCTTGAGCCTCTTAGCCCCCCCCCCTGGATCCACCACTGATGGCCAATAAGTTGCATTCGTCTCTTTGCAATGCTGCTCCAAAGACAACTTTTTCCCTCGGATCTCCTTAACACTTCTTCATTTGTCACACAGCCAATTTTTAGCATCCTCCTATAACACCACATTTCTAGGGCTTCCAGACGTCTTCTCTCTTGAGCCCTATAGTCCAGGTTTTATACCCATACAGTGCAACACGCCACACAATGGTATATTACGTAGCGAGAGTTGTAAGAAGCATATTCGGTACGAGCGGTCGCTACGCGGGTCGTGCGTAATTCCGCGAGTACTTGTGAGTACTTGCCTTACAACTCGAGTTATGTACTATACTTTATCTACGACCACAGTAATTTGTTTCTGTGTAATAAGAAAAATATGTTTGATGTAACAAATTTATTTCTCATTGGGTTAATATTTGGTTATATTTGAACCCCCAAACCCACCTCCCCCCCCCCCCCCCTGGCTACGCCCATGATAAAATCAATTACTTTACCGATTCATTTGATTTAAATTTATACGTATTGTTTGTCCCGCGTAGGTAACGTTTGCGTAGGTTAACGTAGGTAACGTCCCGCGATTGACAGTGCTTTTTTAAATATGTTGAAATGTATGTAAATAAGTAAAGCAATTATTAAAACAGCTTTCTTCTCGCATCGTGAAGTTACAAACGATTACATTTGTTGTCTTATACATCTTCCAATAATTGGAAGATGTACAATTATTGTGAAATAATAATTATTAATTAATAACATTCTATAAACAACGATTATTAATCTTAGTGCATTAACAGGAACGGGAATTGTATCTCAAGAACAATTTAATGTTGAGGATGTGTGAATTGAATTTTAATTATTTCACGGACGGAAGTAAATAATAAATGTGTTTTTTGTTTGTTTATTAAACTCTCACTACGCCAGACGTTCTGGCGCCTTATGCGAGACCATGGCAAATATAAATTACTTTTAAGAGATTGTGTTTAACTTGATTTTTATTTTGTTGAAACAACAACGGCATATAGTTTAGGTTAGTCTGTGTCTAGTCTTGTCTATTTGGTATTGGCTATCTAATCTTATTTGTCTAGTCTTGTCTGTCTCATATTTTGCGGTAAATGTTTTCCAAAACGACGTCGACCAAATTCCCGCGACTCAAAAATCAGTCGCGGGGAAAAACCGCAATTGAGCCCGTTTGTATTAGCTTAGGCCTAGGCCGCACTACGGCTCAACCGCCGCGGTTTTTAATCGCGTGATTTTGTGACTCAAGTAAGCTAATACAAGCGGTTTTTTCCCCCGACTGATTTTTACTATAGCGTATTATGTGTTTCTCGAGCGGTTTCGCGGTTAGAGCGGTTACCGCTCGCGGGAAAAAACCACTAGTGCGGCCTCGGCCTTACATGATTCACAAAATCACGCGGTTAAAAACCGCGGCGGTTTAGCCGTAGTGCGGCCTAGACTCTTGTTTTTTTTTTTGTTTCAACTTCCATGTCTTTAGTGTTATCTTGTTCTAGTCCAGGGATGGCGAACCTTTTTGAGTAGTGGGTCAAATTTTGTTCATTAACGAGCGAACTAGCTCGTGGGTCACCAGGTCAGTGGCATCACTTGGAAAGGAGGAAGAATGTCAAAGACTACTTTTTTAGTTCTCACTTTTAAAGGCTTTTACAAAATTCAAGTTTCCTACTTCTACTTTGGAAGTGGAGAGCAGAAAATAAAGGTCGAAGTCAAAAAATGTACATCAATGAATAAGTCCATAAAAATTCCTGATGTATTATATAATGAAATGGAATTAATCATCATCATCATCAGCAGTGCTACAGCCCTACAGGGCCTCGACTTTCTCCATCCTCATTCGCCATCCTTTCCGGTCTCTGGCAATGAGCTTCCAGTCAAGTTTACTGACTTCTTCAAGACAATCCCCTCCGATAACTTTTATGAAATTTCCCTTGAATAATTCCTTTCTGCCTTCTCATTATCATCAGTAGTGCTACAGCCCTACAGGGCCTCGACTTTCTCCATCCTCATTCGCCATCCTTTCCGGTCTCTGGCAAGGACCTTCCAGTCAGCTGCACCAATTTTTCTGGCATCCTCAGAAACGGCGTCTTTCCATCTCAAACTTGATCTCCCTCTGCCTCTACTACCGGTTGGTATGGTCTCAAAGTTTCTTCGCGTTATAATCTTAACCTGCCAATCTTGATTGTTGTTATTATGTCTCTGTTTCCTGACCCTCTGAATAAGTTATAAATCCAATTAAAGGATGTGTAATATTCTGCTTAACATATTGAATAAAACCAATGTTTGTTTCTTAGAACGTACCGCGCCTCCGTGGCAAAAATTGCTAACTAGTAGAAACGCACAAAACGGGAACACTCTTCAGTCGTAATAGATGAAATCTGAGTAAACGTAGATTTAATCTAGATTAGATTATGGTTAGATTAAGTTATGTTAAAGCCAGACAAATCCAGACTGATGAGCCGAGACTTACAATTAATTCAAGGTCAGAAAATTTTCACTACGTCTATGTTTTATGTGTAGTGACGCGAGTTGTTGCCATAGTAACAACAAACAGAAATCGTTTAATAATGAAACTCCATTTGTTTTACATTGGATTTTTACAGCACGATTTGGATACTTTTATACACGATTATAATAATGATCCTTCACATACTAGTATATTAAAGAACGAGTTCAATAGGCGCGATTTTTCAGCACGCGTCCATGAAAACGACGAGCGTAGCGAGTTTTCTAATTGGCAAGTGCGAAAAACGCCTTATGAACGAGTTTTTTACACAGTTTTTTACACAATTTTGCGCCCTTTTTATGCCATTTCTAAATAAAAAAAAAAACGGCGATGCATATTGAGAAAATTGTATCGCACTCGGCGAGCCATTAACGAACCCATATGAGTGCTATAATGACTTCATTATAGACGAAAAATAATTTACTTATTAATATGTTAATTTTGGTGTGCGAGTAGATAAACATATTTAAATTACAATAATTGGAGAAGAAATTTCTTTTTGATATATTCAACATTCATACCTTTGTGGTTGAGAAACTTATAAGAAACTAATAAGAAAATAAAAAAAGTCGAATGCCTGGGTGCCTCCCCAGGTGGCGGATAGGGGGATGCCTCCTAGATATAGGTGGTACCGGGGAAATCAAATACCCGGGGCGGACCAAAACCTACAAATGTAGCGTCTGCACTCAGAATGAGCGGCTACAAATCCGCAGCGTCTGTTCCAGATTGGGCGGCTGCAACAGCGTCTGACCCAGAATGGGCGGCTGATTTAAATCCTGTAAACAGGAGGCTGGTTTGGAAGCTATAGCTGGCAGCCCCAGCAACAAACTACGGCCACAGTGGGCTAATAACCTGCTTGGCCTAAACTATGCTATTAATGAAACCTCTCCAACACAAATCCGGACGGACAAAACGAAGACAACACTGGCTACACTTAAGGAAAAGTTACGTTTTGGATGCTGGAACGTAAAAACTCTATACGAAGCATCAAAACTGCATCAAGCGGTGAGAGAATTAAATAACTACAACATCTCAATTTTAGGCTTATCAGAAGTTCGCTGGCTTGGCAAGGGGGAGCTCAACTTACAATCTGGGGAGCTTTTCCTGTACAGTGGCAAAGAAACTGGGTCTCATGAAAGAGGCGTTGGTTTCATAATTACTAAAAAAGCCAGAAAGAGCCTAATTTCATGGAACCCCATTCATGACAGAATAATTACAGCAAGGTTCCACACTAAATACAGAAATATCACCTTTGTACAATGCTATGCACCCACAAACAGTGCGAGTGCTGAGGAAAAAGAAAATTTCTACGATATCCTTGAAAGTACGTTAAGGAAGATAAACAGAGGTGATATCACCATACTCATGGGTGATCTCAACACTAAGGTCGGGACAAATAACAGTAACCTAGAAGACATCATGGGTAAAGAAGGATGTGGGGAAAGAAACGAAAACGGTGAACTATTCACGAAATTCTGTTCAACATCAGACCTAGTTATAGGTGGAACAGTGTTCCCACACAAGCAAATCCACAAAGTCACATGGATATCCCCCGACAAGAAAACCCAAAACCAAATTGACCATATTGCCATATCGAAAACATGGCGGAGATCCCTACTTGATGTCAGAAACAAAAGGGGTGCAGACATTGCGAGCGACCACCACCTTCTGCTCGGCACGTTCAGAATCAAACTGGCCGTACCAAAGAAACCTGAACAATCAAAGAGAGTAAAGTTCAACCTACACAAACTGCGCCAACCAAACTGCAAAAAAGTTTTCCTAACAAACCTGCATGAAAATGCAGACCAAAATCCCATAACATCTTGGGATAGCTTAGCCAAGACACTACTCGAATCGGCCAAAACAACCCTTGGCACAAAGGAAAGAAATCGAAAAGACTGGATCTCAGACCAAACATGGCAACTTATACAAGACAGAAAGGATGCGAAGAAACTGGTACTCCAGTGCAAAACTTCGATGACAAAAAATGATGCAATCTGGAGATATACACAACTATGCAAACAAATTAAAGCATCTGCCAAAAAAGACAAGCGAATATGGTTTGACCTGATATGTGAGCAAGCAGAAGAAGCAGCCAAAAATAACAACTCGAGGACTCTTTACACACTGACAAACAAGCTCTCCAAAAAGCACACAAAGACCACAAATATAGTTAGAAGCAAAGACAACCGCCCACTGACCACCCCAGAAACTCAGCTCGATAAGTGGAAGGAATACTTTGCTGATATGCTCAGCTCACCCACGGAAGACGAACTTGAGATAGCTCCAGAAGACAATGCAAATGAACAGCTGAATATAAAAATAGACGCGCCTTCAAAAACAGAAATACTAAATACCATCAAGCAGCTGAAAAACAACAAAGCGGCAGGGGTAGACAACATACCTACCGAACTAATCAAGGTAGACCCTAAATGGATTGCACCTCTACTTGCAAAAATAATAAAAGGGATCTGGACAAACCAAGAAATTCCAGCAGAAATGAAACATGGTCTCATTATCAAACTGCCAAAGAAAGGAGACCTAACGCAATGCAAAAATTGGAGAGGAATAACGCTGTTAAACACCATAAACAAAATTATTGCAAGTGTAATCCAACATAGGCTGGCAGAAGCTTTCGAACCCATACTGCGTCCAAACCAAGCAGGCTTCCGCCCAAACCGCTCATGCATAGACCACATAAATTCAACAAGAATAATTATAGAACAATCCGTTGAATGGCGATCGCCAGTATATCTTGTTTTCATCGACTTTGAACGTGCTTTTGACAGTCTAGTCCACTCTGCTATATGGAAGATACTACGGACAAGAGGCGTGCCAACAAAAATCATCGACACGATTAGAGAACTGTACCATGACGTATCATGTAGTATCCTGCATAGCGGAGCACATAGCAACCTTTTTCCGGTGAGATCAGGAGTGAAGCAAGGATGTGTGCTCTCTCCCTTGCTTTTTAACATTGCTCTTGACTATATCCTGGAAAAGTCTTGCAGACCAAACGATGGTATTCGATGGTCTCTTTACTCTAATCTCAAAGATCTCGAATACGCAGACGACATTTGCCTTTTTTCGCATACCTATGAAAGTATGCAAAGGCAACTCACCCTACTATCAGACATGGCACAGAAGATAGGGTTGAAAATAAATGTCTCAAATACAAAAGCGATGCGAATGCACACAAATAACGACGCACCGTTTCAAATAAACGACCAACCAATTGAGAATGTAGAAAAGTTTCAGTATCTAGGAAGCATTCTCAACGAGACGGGCGGAACAGACCTAGACATTCTAAACAGAATTCAAAAAGCACAGATGGCATTCAGGCAACTAAACACAATATGGAGGTCCAACATCATAAAAACAAAGAGCAAGCTGCGTTTATATAGAACAAACGTCAAAGCAATCCTCTTATATGGATGTGAGACCTGGAAAAACACTAATGCCACAAAATATAAACTTCAGGTTTTCGCCAACAAATGTCTACGAATCATCCTCAGAATCTTCTGGCCACAGAAAATTACTAATGAGCAACATCTTAAACGATGCGGAGAAGAAACAATAGAGCACGACATTAAGAAAAGAAAATGGGGATGGATCGGCCACATTCTAAGAAGAAAACCAGACGACATTGCAAGGGCAGCACTAGACTGGAATCCCCAAGGAACGAGACGACGAGGAAGACCGGCTCAAACATGGAGGAGAACAGTGTTAGATGAACTAAAAGCCCAGAAAACCTCTTGGAGTGAAGCCAAAGCAATGGCCCAGAATAGGGTCCGCTGGAGGGTGCTTATGGAGGCTCTATGCTCCACCTAGGAGTCCAGAACCCATATATATATATAATGCCTGGGTCACTTACAAGCCTGTATCGGTCAGTGTCTGACCCGCGGGTCATAGGTTCGCCATCCCTGTTCTAGTCCCTTGTGACTACTTTCTAATCTTTAGTTTGTATTCGGTTTAATAATTATTTTATTTTTTTAATGTAAGCCGTGCATATTTATTTATAATAATGCCTGTGATGTTTAGTCTTTCTCATTGATATGTTTTGTTTGAATATCTTTGTTTTTCTTGTCGTTGTTGATATAGTAATGAATTTATTACACAATTTGATACGTTTATCAAACTTTGGTGTTAAGTTAGTCAACAGATTCCTTATATAGGTAGTTAAAAATGAATGTAAGTGCGTTACAAACTCAGCAAATGTACTGAAAACGCATAAATATACCCCGTAAATTATGTATGTATGCACAGACCGTTTTTTCTTTCTTTACTCAATAAATAAAAGAAAAAGTAAATATCATTACTTACTATCATTTAAATCAAAATAATTATAATAAATCTGGTCAATTAAAGTAAGTCACCAATTACTTAACCAGAACAAATTGAAACCTGCTACGTAAAGCAATTACACGTAATTTATCTTTATTTCTTACCGCATTTTGCTGTTTGTAAATTATATCATATGGCAGTGGTCCCCAACCCTATGCCCGCGGGCAGGGTGGCGCCCGCCGACCGTTTTACGTGCGCCCGCCGAAAGTAAACGTAACCAAAATAGCATTAAAAAGGACATTATCAAAAAAAGGACAGAAATTTTTGACCATCAAAACGTCATTTTCATAAAATTCAATGTATCAGATGAGGATGCCCGACCGCCTTTCTAAAATGTGCTCTTGAGTGCAAAAAGGTTGGGGATCCCTGTCATATGGTATTATATATGATATAATTTGCGTGCGTCACAACTCCACCGAAAAACTTTCAGAGCTGATTCTATGATCTAAAATAAGCAACAAAAAAACTCTTAATACGTATGTGCGAAGTGTATTATGATGCGGGTATAGTAAAACGATGACCACGCATCCCGTGGCAGAAATCTGCAACGATTCGGGATAGTCAATTTGTTTATAGTTTGAAATGGGATTATAATTTTTGTTCTGTTGTGAACTGCAGAAATAACGGCACAAATAGTCGGTGTAAATTTGTGTGATATTAATTATTGTTTCTATTATTTGAGTGTTTGATTTGATGAGTGGCCGTGGTCTCCAAAACCTCACGACACAATTTGTAATGAAAATTTTATCGGAGGCAAAAATCAGACTCGCAAGCAAGCCCGATTTTTTAATAATAATAATAACCTTTATTGGCATAATTAAAATAATTTCCATACAAAATATACATACAAAATAAAACAATAAAAAATAATAAAAAAGTTGTGAAACTAAAACCCCATTAAAAAGAAAAAAGAAATTTTACCACCCTATAAACCTATACTTCAACACCTGTACATCGGACATAAGCTCACAAAAAAAAAAAAAAAAACTAAACCGCAACACTCAAAAAACTACCCCGTCGCATCTGCTCTTTCCATGTTTTCACTCTGTGTAAAAACGACAGTCCCTTCCCGCTCTCGTCCATACACTCCCTCCAATCCTTTCCTCGCCTTCTCTCCTGGTCATTCCACTCCGCCATCGTGCATTCTTCCAACCAATGACTCCACATATCTTCCTTCAACCCACACACCAAACACCTTCTACTTTCCTCCTTCATCCAATGTCTCCTTCCACGCTCTTCATTGCCACACCTAAATCTCGCCAACACTGACTGGTCGTCCGACCCTTTACTTGTCCTCAAATAACCAGGAACACGGCCGTGCACTTGTATTTGACTGTAGCCTTGGTGATATTTTGAGCACTTTTTTCCGTTTCCAACCCCTCGGATGATAACCCGCCTCTCTCATACAGTTTTCTTTTATTCAACCCCCAACCGCTCTCTCTTCTACCACTTAACCCCTCTTTATGCACTACTCGAAAGATTTCCTTTATTATCCTTTCATCTCCTAATCCATCCACCCTATACTCGAACTTTATCACTCTTTCCGCAGCTATTACCGCCACCTTACAAGCACTCACTTCCTGAAGCACAATGTGACCAGGCGTCGACCTATCAAGTTTCAACACTTTCTTATAAAACTTTAGCTGCACCCTTTCGATCTTGTCTTCCTCTTTCGTTCCCCAGACCTCGCATCCATACAGTAACACGCTTCGCATACATGCCTTCTATATGGTCTCTGCTGCTCTAAAGTTTCCATCAAAGTTCCTTTTCCAAACCTCCCAGATACGACCTGCCGCCACCCATGCCTTCTTTGTAACATACTCTATGTGTTCTTTATTACTGTATCCAGTCCCAAAGACATACCCCAAATACTTAAATTTACTAACTTCCTCTATTTCAGTACCCTGCCATTCAAACCTTTCTTTCTTATATCGCCCACCCCTTTTAAACCGAATCCATTTTGTTTTACCAACATTCACCCTTAAATCCCTGTTTTTGAAATACCTGCCGAGCCTTTCAATCACGTCCTTCATCTCACTAGCCGACTTTGCAAATACCACCATGTCATCCGCATATGCCAAGCTCCACACCTTCTTTTTCCCAATCACCACTCCTCCAGCTTGCCCGGCCTGTAGAACCTTTTCCATATCCGCCACATACAGATTGAAAAGCGTGGGACTCAAAGGGCAGCCTTGTCTCAGGCCCTTCCTCACCTCAAAATAGTCCGATTCCCATTCATTCGCTATTACCTTACAGACCGTTTCCTCGTACAAATTCATGATGTTCCTTCTTACACTCTCTGAGATACCTAGCTTGTCCAAACACTCGTCAAGTCTCCTTCTGTTCACCGAGTCATATGCGGATTTCAAATCAATGAAAAGAGCAAACAGACATCCCTTTCTTATTCCTTGGTCTATGATGACTCTCAAGGTCACCAGGTGTTCCACCGTGCTCCTTCCTTCTCTGAACCCCGCTTGTATTTCCGGCAAAAGCTTCCTTTCATTGATTTCCTTCCTCAAGCGACAATCCAGGATTTTAGCAAATATTTTGTATGAGGAGTTCATCAAAGTTATACCTCTATAATTTTCTAGCGCGTCCCTCGTTCCACTCTTAAACACCGGTTGAATTATCCCCACTTTCCAGCTGACTGGTATCCTTTTTTCTCCTCTCCCTATCCTTCTCAATTCCTCCGTAAACTTCTCCTTACAGATTCCAGGTGCTTCTTTCCACGCTTCATTTCCGAGCCCATCCAAACCTCCCGCTTTTCTTGGCTTTAAGGAATCAATAACATCCTCCACCTCTGTCACGGTGATATCCTCGGCGAGCTCTTCCTGCTTTCTCTGTCGATCTCCTGAACTATCATCTCTTTCTGACCGCATCTCTACCCCTCCTAGCATCCTCATGAAGTGGTTTTGCCATTCTTCTATCGCAATGCTCTTGGGTAATCTTTCCTTCCTTTTCCTATTCTCTCTCACGTATTTCCACAGCTCAGCTTCCGTCTTGATTTCTCGTACCCGCTGCTTCTCCTTCTCCTCCCAAAGCTCCTTTTTCTTCTTCTCCATTTTTTGCAATTCTGTTTTAGCTTCCAGCACGTGCACTTTGAGCCCTTCTCCCTTTCTCCATTCTCTCATAGCTTCTCGAAACCCTTGCTTTGCGTTCCGCACTTCCCCGTCGTACCATGCTCGGCCTGGAAACGCTTCTTTGATTTTCTTTTTCACAAGTGCAGATTCCATTTTCTTTGCCATCATGTCTATATCCTCTATGGCGTTCCACTCTACCTCTTCTAATTTCCTTCTGTATTCTTCTGTCGCCTCCTTATCCCATCTGGCCACCCATTTCTCCGCCTAAACATCTTTCTCCCTTTGCTGCTTCAACGACACCACTACCGGCATATGATCCGACTCACTTCTTATTCCGATTTCCATCAGTTTTATTTGCCGTCTCGCCGCATCATTTGTAATTATTAGGTCAATAACTGAGGTACCCATTGCACCCACAAACGTAAATTCTCCCTCCCAGTCGCCCTCAATACACCCATTCAAAATATCCCATTGGTTCTCTAACACCCACGCCAACCAAACATTTCCCTCTGCATTTTTAATTTTGTCTTTAGAATTCCTTCTTATCACATCACCCGTCTTATCCACCGTATTGACCTGCTCTTCTCCTATCCTAACATTCCAATCACCTCCTAGTAGCAAGTTTGTCGTTACCATATCTTCTAAATTCCTCTTTATACCCTCTTTAATTTTTTCCAGTCCCTTATTATTATAAACGGTTGCTATCTGCCACCACTCCCCCTCCAGTTCTACCTCCCTAAAAACTAGACCCTCCACCTCTTCTAGAATTCTCTCCGATTCCTTGATGCCTCTTCTGATCCCTGTTATTATTCCCCCCTTTGCCCTTCCGTAGTCACTCTCTCTCCGTGCCGGTTGTATCCTCCAATTGTACTCCTTGGGGAGTCTCTCTTTACCGGCTTCCCATTCCTTCTCTTGAACCCAGGTCTCCACTAACCCAACTATTTCGAATTTCCTCAAGAATTCTATAAAAGACCCGTCCACCTTATCCAATTTCTTCCTGAGCCCTGCTACATTCCAAAACATTAGCTTTACATTTTCCTTTTCCGTTCCGTCGTTGTGTAACTGTCCCCTCTTTCTTTGGTCGTTTATTCGTTTTTTGCTACCTTGTCCCATGGTACCCAATTCCCATCTATTTCCATTCTTTGGTATCCTACTTTAATCTGGTGGCCCCTTTCCTTGAGTACCTTTGCCTTCCTTAACAGTTCTTTCTGGATTCCTTGTTCCTTAGGGGTGAAATCATCTTGAATGAATACGTTTGTACTTCTAAGCTTGCGTTTGTTTCTCATTATGTCCTTTTTTACCTCCCAACTTTCTAATTTTAACATAATCGGGCCTTTACTTTCTCTATTATCCCTATTCGAGCCCAGCCTGTATGCACTCCCGAAACCTTCGTTTATGTTCTCACGATATTCCCTAAAATATATCGTGTTAAGACCAAACAATTTTATTTTATTTTTATTTTAAAAACGATTTTCTTTGTTAAGTGTATTCTAAATTTAGGTAAATAATAATTACATGAAGATTATCTTAAACCGACCAGTAGATTCCCAACATCTGGTCGGTAGGGTAGTAGATATTTGTTTGAATGCGTTTGGAGCTGTTTATAGCCGCTAAGTATCTGACAGACCATTTGTAATCCTTTGTAAATACGCTTCGGCGGATGTTTACGATCGCTAATGGTTTTTGGATGCTTGGTGGTCGTAAACATTTGAAAATACAATGCAATGTTTATGTTTAAGGTTCCTTAGAATAAGTATTTAAATTTTGGGTAGTTTTAAGATTAGCCATAGAAATTACCACGTGCACTTCGGGTTGGAATTCTTCTTGGTTCAGTGGGGGCAGGCAAAGGGGAGGTGGGATTGAGTTTTCCTGTTTGTAACAATATCTAATCACACTCAGTTCAGTTTACCCTCTTGCCACAAACACACCAAGAAGATTCCAAACTCCGACAGTGCACGTCGTCACAAGTGCTCAAAATAGAGTTAAATAATAAATACATGTTTATCGAGGCGTGCAAGTTTTATTTGCCCAAACATATACTTTCCAGTGCCGATCGAATCTACTGGCAAACCCTGAATTAATCGCCTTAGGTTTGATCACGCGAACATTTTGTCCAAAGACAAACATCCACCGCGACTCAACATACCGAAAGAAAAAGATTAGTGACTCACAAGTCTTGGCTAGATATAAACGCCTGATAAAACGAAGAACCGCAAAAGTCTCAAATACCACATCAAATCGAGAACGAATTGAAGAAGGAAATAAATTAAACCCTTTTGTGGTCAATCAAGGATATCAAGTCAAAGTGTTTTCTGAATAAAATTTAAGGGAAACATTTAGTAATAGATTAGTTTACAGTGATTTCACAAGAACTTGCAGATTTGTAATGAAAAGTAATTCAAGAAAGAGAGATAAACGCTGTTGCACTGACAAAAAATCGTATGAGTATCAATCAACCGAAATAAAAACCTCAGAATTTGTTGGTATTTCGTCAATAAAAAATGATCAATCAACTCCTAGATCTTGCTGGTGTATCATTTAGCAATTTTGAGATTTTATTGATGATGGAAGATTAACTATGAAAAAATGTACAGTTTCCATTAAAGACCGACTTCTAATTTTTTTATTGAAAATTAAAACTGATGAAATATTTTCAGCGTATACTCTCAGCTCCGTCATTTTTCCACACATTTCCGCTGAGATACCTTACTTTTCCACACACTCAATCCCCTCCCACCTCTCCTCCAGGGGAGTTAAATATGTGCTGCTATCCTGGTTGCATAACTGCCTTAGCGCATATTTGAAAACGTTAGTGTTGCGCCTGCGTGAACCATCCGTCAGCATCCGACCTCCGGCCTAGTATTCTTGACAAACAGAGGATACGGAGCGGAGAGGGGCGGAACTGATCCAAGTTTAGCTGAGCGGACGCAGTATGTGCGTTTCTATTTAAATACACGGGTTTTATATTTTTCTGGGATGAACGGCTGAACTGAGCTGAGCGGAGCGGACCCAGTGTGCGACAAGCCTTATTTGGAACCACAATCTCACGAGAATTTCATTCAATCTCACAAAATCTAGTTTCTTCTACTGTTAATTTTGTTAGTCTTTTGGCCTTTTGCTATATGAGTAAAAATAAAACATTAAAGGAACAATTAAAGATTAAGGAAAGGAAAATTATGCGAAAGATCTTAGGGCCCAGTATTAAAAATGGCATACACTATCCCAAACCCAATTCTGAAATATATAGGAAAATTTCTAAACTTAGCGATACCATGAGAATGAGACGAATTCAATTTTTGGGTCATTTGGAAAGAATGAATCATACGAGGCTTACTTACCGAATCCACAAATTTCTACAGAACAAATGTACCAAAGTGTTACAAACAAGTGGAGAGTGACCTAGTGGAGTTGGGATCGCCAGATCTGATGAATAAAAATATGATCAGGAATATTGTTCACACAAGGGGATTTGAGGAAGATGAGAAGAAACCAACACGACGTGCATGGTCGGAGGAACAGAAACTACAACAATCCATGCATATGAAGAGCTATTGGGCAGGAGGGAGGCTCAACATACGTTGTGGTACCTAATACGTTGTGGTACATACCGCGTGGTCCTAAGTGACCCATCTTCGCGAGTAGAAGAAGAAGAAAACATTTGTATGTCACTATTTGACATAATCCCGAATAGTTTCTCATGCTAAGTGGCGCTACTGTCGTGCGCATAGTCAATAGGGTCAAAAACGCTTTACCTACGCTTTCCAAAAAAGTTTTAGCAGTAACACAAGCAATGGGGAGGAATTTATTGATAAAAGAACGACGAACGAAAAATAAAGAACGACGAACCGCGGGCATGTTTCTAACTGCTCGACACGCTTCAGTTACACGGTGCAGTAGCTCCTCAAGTACTATATATCCTCAAGTATATACTCAAGACTGGAGTATCGTACACCATGGTTTTCAGATGACCCTAAAAAAAATCCAGGGGATTCAGATCTGGTGAGCGGGCCGCCAATGATATCGGACCCTTCCTGTCTACTCATTTATCAGGATTGAAACATGCTCGGGCCTGGCCACTAAAATGTGCTGGTACGCCGTTATGCATAAACCACATTTCATGTCTTATAGCTCCTCTACACTAGATTGTAGATTGTAGATATGATGTTGACGACTTGTACTGCGACCTTTATAGATCTATTGTACCCCACCCTCCTCCTCCAAGTGTTGGTGTACTTACCCATTTAGAGCGCCTCCTCTAATCCTGATTCCTTTAGGAATCTCAGGATCTGGGTGGGATTCAAGGCCTGCAGCTCCTCTGTGTTCAAGCAGTGAGCCCCAAGGTACATCTGTCTCTTGCGGAGTAATGTTCCGCAGTCTTTGAACAGATGTATGGGGGTTTCCTCTGCTGAGCCACAGAATCTGCATCCATCATCCTCCTCTAGGCCTAGGGCCTTGAGATGTTTCCGAAGTCTGCAGTGTCCCGTCAGGGCTCCTGTAAGAATTCTGAGCTTGTTCCTGCTTAGTTTCAGGCAAGCTTTAGTTCTCTTCTGGTTGAAAGATCCCAGCATCACTTTGGATTGCCTTAGCCCTGGAAGTTCTTTCCAGGTTTTCATCCATTTTCCTCTTATTTCTTCATCTAAACTTTTGCGGATGGTCCTCTACACTATGGCCCATCTTGAGCCACTGTGAGCCATCACCATTGTGTATAGGGGTGGCCTATAGTGGCCTAAATAGTGGATGATGGAGATGGTGATGGCCATGCATGGCGTAGGAAGCGGTCCGACTACACACATCGAAGGAGGCCAACATGCGCAAGTAAGCTGCGCAGTGGCTAAAGTGGCATGTCCACACCATGGGCCATCATTATTTCCTTTTTGTGTAACTATGTGTACGTAATAATTATACGTGTTGGCCAAACACAAAGCCACCGCCGCGATTTCCTCGACCTCCATACTAGTTACTAGGCAACTTCTTATGAGAAATAATAAATTTCAATTTTATTAAAGTTGAATATTAACTTTATAATTTCAATTCAAAATTTGAAATTAATTTTTATCAACAATGTATGGCCCACTATGGCCCATTCATGCACATCTAGAATGGTCCATCTAGATGGACCACTGTGTGGATGCGTCCATTCAGGCCATCATAATGGGCCATGATAATGGTTACCATCATGATGGCCCACAATGAGCCATAGTGTAGAGGAGCCATTAGTTGTACATTGACCGGGTCTAATCCATGTATTATGTCCTTAACTATTTGTACGGGATTAAATGAATTACACACAACTGTTAATGTAAGGAACTTTACTCTATTCGAGTTACATGTGATGCGCTCTCCATTACAACTACTCGAAGGCCCTCCACGCGCATGATGCTAGCACATCCTTAGAGTCCATACACAATACCATGGAGGTATTCATTTTCCAGAAAATGTGTATAAGGCGCTCTCTTTAAGCGACCCGACAACACAAATGGACCTATCAAATAATTGCCAACAGAAAAACACCAAACATTAATTGAAAATCTGTGTTGAGTTGTACCTATTGCGTGAGGATTTTCTTCAGTCCAAAAGTGCAAGTTATGGCTATCGAACATTCCTTCCCATGTAAACGTAGCCTCATCGCTTGTTTTATTCGAGTCAGAAACACTAACATTTGCAAATAAAGAAGCATGAAAGGATACAATTGTAACATTAGATATAAAAAAGACGTGTAGTTATTTGAGATCCGACACTGTAAAACACATAGTTCATATAAGTTGCTGCCGCCTAGAAGCTGGCAACCTCTAGCGCATTTGGTGAGGCATGCAACAGTACATGTTGTAGGACACTGTTTACACTAGAGCTCCCATTTTCTCTAGTGTAAACAGTGTCCGACAACATGTACAGTGAATGATTTACTGCCTGCCTCACCAAATGCACTACAGGTTGCCAACTTCTCGTCCTTCTTCGTCGTCTGGATTTCCCCACATTCCCATAACAAGGACTCCACTTGGAAACCCCATTTTATCAAGGTGGTTTTAGATCTTGCTACACCTGACCGTAGTTTATTGAGTGATCTCCATGTACTCCATTTCTCTCTGTAGTCAGGAGGTAGTTTCTCACTTGTCTTCAGCCAGTCTTTAGTGCCATTGAATCTAGCTCGTCACAAATCCACACGGGATTGGTTTTTGTGTCCCGGCGAGAGCTACTGTTGATTTCAGGAAGCTTTTTCTTAATTTGCGTCGTGAATTTTCTGGCTGATATCCACATAGAGGGTGTGTTTCAGACGTTAGAGCCTTATTTTTCTCATAATCGGCCGCAATCTCCACCTGACGAATGTCAGGTGGAGTAATACCAGCTAAGTTGTATAACTTATCCAGTGGAGTGGGTTTTAGACAGCCGGTGATGATACGGCAAGTATCATTGAGAGCCACATCGACCATTTTGGCGTGGCTAGATCTGGACCATATTGGGCACGCAAATTCTCCAGCCGAGAAACATTCTCCAGCCGAGCCAGGGAAGAGGTTCTGACGGTGCCAAGGTGTGCTCCCCATGTTGTGCCAGTTAGCTTCCTTATGATGTTATTTCTGGCAGCCACTTTTTGTTTGGTGCTCAAGCAATGTTTCCTGTCAGTTAGAGAGCGCTCAAGGGTGACTCCTAGGTATTTTGGAAACATACAGTGGTAGCATGACTCCATCCCAGCTAATTTTGAGAGTTCTGGCTGCTTGCTGGTTTTTAAGATTAAAAGCACAAGTCTGTGTTTTACTAGGATTTGGTCTCAGCTGATTTTCTTTGTAGTAGGCTGATATTTCTATGAATGCTTGGGTCGGATTCTGCTCAACAGTATCAAAGCAACTGGGTTGGGCAGTAATGGCACAGTCATCTGCATAAATGAAACTCTGCGTCCCCTCAGATAATGGTTGATCGTTTGTGTAGATATTGAATAGCGCGGAGCAAGCACACTACCCTGGGGTAATACGTTCTTCTGTGATCCCCATCTGTGCCTTTTGTCGCCCCTGAAATTCAACAAAGAATTGCCTATTTTCAAGGTTCCGTATGAAACAGATTAGTTGGTAATCCTTATATAGTTTCAAGATAAGCTGTTTGTGATTAACTGTATCGTAGGCTGCTGTTGGATCTAAAAATACAGTTACTGTGATATCTTTCCTTTCAAGCCCATCTTCAAAATGCTGTGTGAGTTTCAGCACTTGAGATGTACAACTCCTCCCAGCCCTGAAACCGGCTTGTTGTGGAATGAAGTCTGCCTCCAACTCTCCCATTATTCTATTGAGGATGAGTCTTTAAAGACAGATGACATAAGAGAGATATGGGACGGTAACTTCTGGGATCATCCTTATCCTTGCCTGCTTTACGAACCGCTATAACTTTGGCTTACCTCCATATCTTTGGAAGCTTGCAGAATTTTATGCAGTTATTCATCAGTTCTTTGTTATTGGTCTCAAGTTCTTAATCTGCTCAGCTCTTATTTCATAGAGGCCCGCGACCTTGCCATTTTTGTATTTACTCAGTAGAAGATCTATCTCATCCTGGGTGAAAGGTTTTTGTAAGGAGGTAGTTTCTTGATCATGCTGCCTGGGAAGGATCATTATTCAGGCGCCGAAGAAGTCTCCAAGCCTCTTGATTATTCCTGCCCATATCACAGTCTGACAGTAGTTTCTCTCGCTGCGTACGCTTTGCCTCAGAGATTGAAGAGAGAACAGAGCGGAGGTAGCTTCTTGATCAGGCTGCCTCTAAAGAGTTTTCTTACCAGTCCTAGTTGTATGAGGTGTTTTTCCATTAAGCTCAAGCTGGCGGGCAATATAATCAGCTCGGATATTTGTATGGGTGTTTGCCTGGGAAGGATCATTATTCAGGCGCCGAAGAAGTCTCCAAGCTTCTTTACTATTCTTGCCCATATCGCAGTCTGACACTAGTTTCTCCCGCTGCGTACGCTTTGCCTCAGAGATTGAAGAGAGAACAGAGCGGAGGTAGCTTCTTGATCAGGCTGCCTCTCAAGAGTTTTCTTACCAGTCCTAGTTGTATGAGGTGTTTTTCCATTAAGCTCAAGCAGGCGGGCAATATGATCAGCTCGGATATTTGTATGGGTGTTTGCCTGGGAAGGATTAGTATTCAGGCGCCGAAGAAGTCTCCAAGCTTCTAGACTATTCTTGCCCATATCGCAGTCTGACACTAGTTTCTCCCGCTGCGTACGCTTTGCCTCAGAGATTGAGAAGAGAACAGAGCTCGCTGCTTAGGAGGTTTCGTCACTGAAAGGATCTTCGGTAAAAACTATCAACTCTGGAAACCATTCATTTTGTTGTGTGCTGCTCAAGAACCACCTACAAAACTGTACTCGTAGAGCAAAGTCATTACAATTCATTACCTGGACTTTGTGAATTCTAAAAGGGTGTAAACGGGTAAAATGATAAATTCTAAAGTATCTGAATTCTAAAAAGGTTCTAAGCTCTTCGCGAAAAACCTACCACACTGTTGAAGCACTGGTTCCATGTTCGTATGCTACAATTCGAACAATAGTTCACGGATTATTGGCAATAGCACCCAAGACATTTTCCTCTAATGTCACAGTACGAACCGTTCTATCACGTCCTGTATCTGTCATGGAACTCTCAAATTTTCCCCGTTTTCGAAGGCGTCGATGAACTGTAGTAAAAGTTGTATAATCAAGCTGCTGCCTATTTGGAAAACGTTCTCCATAAATCCTTGCAACTGCTCGGCCCTTGCCTTTAGCAGCACCATGCTAATGCGCTAAATGCATATCTGCTAGTTCTTCGAAAAAATACATTTTTGAAACACTATTGGTTAAATTTATGAGCACAACAGAAAATTTCAATACCAGACAATACCACACTAAAAACTAAAAATGGTTTTTGCAAAGCAATGGAAAATTGATATTTTTTTTGGGTTTTATCGCAACGGGAAAAAGAAACATCGATTATTTTTTGGTACACAATTTTTGTTTTGTATATTATTGTCCGTTTTTCTTTACCGGAACAAACTAAGCGTTTTTGACCTTACATCTATTTAGGGGGGAAAACACATTATGTGGCTGTTTGATACTGATTTTGTTGGATTTTTTTTGGGTGGGGAAAATTAACTAGCATTTAATCAAATTTTGACATCATTTCATTCGTACTTCGAATGTGAATTTTTTTGAATAATTTCAGCCAAAAATAACAAAGTTACGGTGTGATGTCCGCCGTAGGTTGTAAGTATAGTTTTCCAATTGCGTGCAGTGTAGCCATTTCGATTTTCATGTGAAATCAAAAACGTTTTGATTTTACAATAATAACTTATTTTCTAAGAATATGAACCTCAATGCAGGCGAAAAAAATGAAAATTAAAAATTTTGCAGGTGTTGGAACAATTTTTCTTCGATTTTTTTCTCTAATTATGCAAGGAAAAATACCCCTAAAATCATGTTATCATCTCACAAGTTGGTTCATATAATTCGATATTTTATAAAGAATCATACTATCAATTTTCATAATGATCGGTTCCACACTTTTTGAGTTAGATTGCACGCAAATGTGAAAAAAGTCATTTCGAGATAAACCTACCTAATGCTCCGCTGGAGCCTGTAGCCTGTACCCGATGTGCACTCAGTTCTATGCTCATAAAATCTAAACGAATTTCGACGAAAATGCGAATTTCGATTGAAATTTTGACAGCGTATTCTTCGATCTAATGAAGCAGAAAACCTACTCAACAAAGAAGCAGAATATACACATGTATATCGCAACCTACAACACAAGATCGCTACAATCAGAGGAAAGACTCACCGAACTCGAGCGAGAATTAGATCATATAAAATGGGATGTTGTTGGTCTCAGCGAGATTAGAAGACGGGGAGAGCAACTAATAAAACTAAAATCTGGGCATAGCCTATATTATGCGGGAAACGACGAAAATTCCAATGGTGGAACCGGTTTTATAATACATAAACGTCACAGCAAGAATATAATTTCCATAAAAGAAATCTCCCCTAGAGTGACTAGCCTGGTCCTGAAACTAAATACAAGATACCACATAAAAATCGTACAAATCTATGCACCGACGACCAACTACAGTGATGAGGAAGTAGACATCTTCTACGACGATATATCTACGGCCCTAAGAGAGCAACCAGTCCAATTCACCATTGTATGCGGAGACTTCAACGCCAAAATCAGAATGAAAAGCGACGATGCGGAAATTTCTTTAGGAAACTTTGGACTGGAAGGCAGAAATAACCGAGGTGAGACGTTGTTGGGCTTCCTACTACAAAACAACCTATTTCAAATGAACAGCTTCTTCTATAAAAAACTAAATCGAAGATGGACCTGGGAAAGTCCAGACGGCCGCACAAGAAATGAAATAGACTTTGTAATAACGGATAAGAAACATATAATTAAGGACGTAACGGTATTAAATAGATTTGATACTGGGAGCGACCATAGAATGGTGCGATCAAAAATAACCATTGATATAAAGAAAGAAAGACACAAAATGGTTAAAAAGACAACCAACCAACAATGGCACAGCCCACTAGATGTAGAGGAATACCAACAGTGCATCGCAGACCGGTTGACGAGTGGAAACGCGGACAAAAATGAAAACATCACCAACCTAAACGACCGAATAACAAATGCCATAATAGAAAGTCAAAGTACATGCTGCCCTAGAACAAAACAAGAAGAAAAACTCAGCCAAGAAACAATACAGCTGATGCAAAGTAGAAGAAACATGAGAAGTGAAGAGACAACCTCCATCGAAGAACTACGAGAGATAAATAAACAGATATCGAAGGCAATAAGGCGCGACATAAGAGCACATAATAAAGATAAAATTCAACAAACCATAGAAAACAACAAAAGTATGAAGGTCCTGCGTAGAAAACTGGGAAGCGGGAAGAGACAAATAACTAAACTCGGAAATAAACAAGGAAATATAACAACGAACAGAGAGGAGATCCTAAATGTCGTTGAAGAATTCTACCAACTTCTATATACAAGCCAAAAAGAACCAATCCCGGAATCTGAACCAGATATCGTATCAAATAAAAAGGGCATCATAAACCAAGGGTCTGAAATACTACCAGATATTACTTTAGATGAAATAGAATTAGCCTTAAGTAAAACGAAGACAAACAAAGCCCCCGGAGGTGACCACGTCACCGCAGACGCCATCAAAATCGGAGGTGTCCACCTGCTAGGAAAAATCAGAGACCTGTTCAATCTTTGCCTGTTCAACAGTACAGTACCAAATGAATGGAACAACGCTATTGTGATCTTAATACACAAAAAAGGAGATATAGCTGACCTAGAAAACTATAGGCCGATAAGCCTTCTAAGTTATCTCTACAAACTATTTACAAGAATAATAACAAATAGACTTGAAAATAAACTGGACTTCTACCAACCAGTGGAACAGGCAGGATTTCGCACAGGATACGGAACCAATGACCTTCTACACAGTGTTAAAACAATAGTGGAGAAAAGTATTGAATACAACAGACCACTCGTACTGGCCTTCATAGATTTCCATAAAGCATTTGACACCGTCGAGTTAGATGCAGTTATGGAAGCACTACAGGAATGCCGTGTCGACCATCGCTACACGAGAACCATTTACAACATCTACAAAAACGCCAGTATGACGGTTCAACTCCATGAAAACACCAAACCCATTCCAATTGGTAGAGGCGTGAGACAGGGGGATACGATATCGCCTAAATTGTTCACCGCGGTTTTGGAACTCGCTTTCAAAAAGCTCAACTGGGAAAGAAAAGGCTTAACCATAGATGGCAAAAATCTATCAAATCTGCGATTTGCAGATGACATAGTGCTGCTTGCTGACGATCTTAACGATATAAAAACAATGCTATTAGAACTCCAGGAAGCATGTAATACCGTAGGCCTAAGAATAAACTATTCCAAAACAAAATGTATGACAAACTTGGTCCCGAGCAGACAGATAGATGTAGGCGATAGAGATATTGATTTCGTAGACAAATACACCTATTTAGGTCACGAAATACGCATAACTAGAGACAACCAAACATGCGAATTTAAAAGAAGAATAATCCTCTCTTGGGCCGCATATGGAAAACTTCGGGACGTATTCAAAAGCGATCTGCCAGTCTGCTTGAAAAGGAAAGGTGTTTGATCAATGTGTATTGCCAGTTATGACCTACGGCACTGAAACCGCAACACTCACCGTCGCCACTGCAAAAAAGCTCCAAATTGCACAACGAAAGATGGAAAGATCGATGCTCGGCGTGTCGCTACGAAACCATATCACAAACGAAGACCTACGCCGAACAACAGGTGTCACAGATGTGGTTGTGCGTATGGCGAGGCTAAAGTGGAACTGGGCTGGACACGTGGCCCGAATGTCAGATGGAAGATGGACCAAGAGACTACTGGAGTGGAGGCCAAGAGCAGATATACGAAGCAGGGGGAGGCCCCCCACAAGATGGACAGACGATATAAAAAGAACAAGAGGAGCCTGGATGCGAGAGGCTCAGGATAGGAGGAAATGGGCGGAAATTGGGGAGGCCTATGTCCAGCAGTGGACGCAAAGGGCTGTTTGATGATTCTTCGATAATTAAGCTAACGATTTATGCAATAAAAAGAAAATCGAAAAATAAAAGTGGTTTCCCCCCTTAAAAGTTTTATGCTTATTTTGGATCACAGAATCAGACCTGAAAGTTTGTGGGTGGAGTTCTGACACACCCGGTATAAGTACTACCGCGATTACGTTAAGTAAATGCCGGACTTATTAAACGATCCGATTCAATTTAAACGCACAATTAATTAACAATCCTCATAGATTTCGAGCGTTTATGTTTATGAAGTATAATAACTAGCAGTAAATCTTATAACTTGAGATATATCCAGAATAATATCGCGATAAAATGAAAAACCACTTGCACAATCGTTTGTCATATTGTAAAATATAAACCGACCCACATTTGCACCACGCGCCTGCATATTTTTAATCCTAATTAAGAATGGATTGATTTATAAATACACTACGATTGCAATCTTGACAAATGGATCGGCGGTAGGCTCGACAACAATCTCGGGATTTATGTGCAAATTATATGCAAAGTAATTGCATCTTTGTAAATCAATTGCTCATAGTATTCAAATTGAGGCGAGATAATCGTAATACCGAGAATTTAAATGCCGGTCAATTACACCCATGGAAATTATTATTAAATTACCATTAAATTACATGACAATTTTTTTATTTATTAAACTGAATTGAATTTCATTTTTAAACTTGTTTAGCTATGCAATATGGAAAAGTGTGGTTACACGCTACACGGCGATGTTTGTTTGTTTTATTACAGAGGATCTCGTTAACTAACGAGCAGATGAGTGTCGTGTATGCTAGCTTCGAAGTTTAAATATATCTCTGTTTGATCAGAAGATATTTATTTCCCATTGGGTCTTGTATAATATACAAGACTCCTAGTAGAAATTGAAACTTGGGACTTGGTCGGGCGTAGAATGATGTGCCCGATATAGAATATCCCGAATATATTGGGTCGTCAAGTATGAAATTTTTAGAAAAAAGTCAAAGTTGTTTGATAGCTTACAAATAGCAGGAATTATTTTATTCATCGAATTATGCACCCTTACTATCTACCACTTTTGCCATTTAAGCGGCAGGTTGTTCAGGCTGGTGGTATAAAACCCAGGCGGACAAGAGTCAACGAATTCTTGGAAAGCTAAAAGTTAAGAAAAGTTAAAAGTTTTTGTCCACATTGCGGAAGAACTGGTAGTCAGTGGGGGCTAGGTCTGGTGAGTATGGAGGATGATGAAGAAGCTCCAAATCCAATTGCTCTTAATTTGCCACAAGGTAATTTTGCCACAGGTCGAGGAAGGACTGTCAAAACGGGCCCTCCAAGTCAAAATGGTAGGGAAAAGACCGAGGGACAGACCGCGGATACGATGGGAGGACGCGGTAGAAGAAGATGCCAAGGGGCTGCTAAGGATAAGAGGCTGGAAGACGGCAGCTATGGACAGAAGCGCCTGAAGGAATAAATTAAGGGAGGCCAAGGCCCAACCTTGGGCTGTATAGCCATAGGAGAGAGAGATATGTGCAACGTGGAGTCTAGCGTTATCATGCATTTGTTATGCAATTGGAATTGGAGCTTCTTAATCATCCTCCATACTCACCAGACCTAGTCCCCTGACTACCACTTCTTCCACAATCTGTACAATTTTTTAATTGGAAAACCATTTAACTCCTACAATGCTGTAAAACTGGCTTTGCAAGAATTCGTTGACTCTCGTCCGCCAGGGTTTTATAGCACCGGCTTAAATGGCAGAAGTGTGTAGATAGTATGGGTGCATACTTCGATGAATAAAATAATTCCTGCTATTTGTAAGCATAAAAATTCAAATTTCATACATGACCCAATAGAAGCCCAACTAGGAAAATAGTGAGGCATGCCGAAAAATCTATTTAGGCCTAATAAGGTTTCCGAACAAGGTTTCATTCCAATCGAACAAGGTTTTAAGGTTTCATTCGAATCTTATCCCGTCCTAACTAGGAAAGCCTAACTCAGGAAAATCTTTAAAAACCCTAACTTCTGCCTAATGACGCCTTGCGAACTGTGGCAAGCCTTATTCGAACCTTGTCCCGTCCTAATTAGGAAAGCCTAACTTCGGAATATCTTTGGTCCTAACTCCTAACTTAGTCCTAACTTCCACCTAATGAGGTCTTTCTAACTGTTACCGAACTGTGGCCTCATTCGAACCTTCTCCCGTCCTAGGTATGAAAGTTAGGCAAATCTTTGGAAATCCTAACTCCCACCTAATGAGTCCTTTTGTACGTACAATTGTAATTAAATATATTCGCATTTGCACCAGAGACAAAAGGAAATTTGGACCACATTTAGTTACAGTTGATGCATACAAGTATGGCTTCCGGATTTGTTCGCTATCAGGCTTCCTAATGAGGAACGAAGCCGGACGTGCGTTACAAATGTGATGACGGCCTAACGCGGTTGCCTCATTTGAAACGAACATGGAGTTCGGCATGCCTAATTCATTCCTAATAAAAAAATCCGAACTGAAATTCCAAGTTTGGTGCAAGTGCAGCTTCCGAATGTATACCGAATCAGGTTTCCTACTTAGGAACGAAGCCGGACGTGCGTTACAAATTTGATGAGGGCCTTATGCGGTTGCCAAACTTGGAGCGAACACAGAGTTCGGCCTAATTCGTTCCTAATAAAAACCGAAGTGAATTTCCTAGTCTGATGCAAGTATGGCTTCCGAATGTGTTCCGAATCAGGTTTCCTAATTAGGAACGAAGCCGGACGTGCGTTACAAATGTGATGAGGGCCTTATGCGGTTGCCAAACTTGGAGCGAACACAGAGTTCGGCCTAATTCGTTCCTAATAAAAACCGAAGTGAATTTCCTAGTCTGATGCAAGTATGGCTTCCGAATGTGTTCCGAATCAGGTTTCCTACTTAGGAACGAAGCCGGACGTGCGTTACAAATGTGATGAGGGCCTTATGCGGTTGCCAAACTTGGAGCGAACACAGAGTTCGGCCTAATTCGTTCCTAATAAAAATCGAAGTGAATTACCTAGTCTGATGCAAGTATGGCTTCCGAATGTGTTCCGAATCAGGTTTCCTAATTAGGAACGAATCCGGATGTGCGTTACCAATGTGATGAGGGCCTTATGCGGTTGCCTAACTTGGATCGAACACGGAGTTCGGCATGTCTAATCCGTTCCGAATAAAAGCTGAACTGAAATCCCTAATCGGGAGGTTGCTGTACGGTCGGATCGATTGGGTAAATAGTCGTATCACAAGAATTTCCTTCTACTTTTTACTAAATACCGGTTAGGTTTGAAATCATCAAAGAAGCATACAGTTAGGTTTTTTCAATTCAAATCAAACTCAGGATATGATATAATGTTTAATAAAAGTATTCATCCAGTCGGGCCCAGCGTACAGAAGTTTTAACTAGGATAATACCTATACCTAGGATAGCCTCCTTTATAGCTCAATACATTCTATATCGGGCACTAAATTCTAGGTCCGACCAGGTACCCAGTTTCAATTTTTAACACGGAAATTTGGATTTTTTTTTACAATCTCTTTCTCAATTTAAAAATGTATTATGTTGTCAATATTTTTAAGGCGGGATATATCTTGAAAATATTCAACCTTTCCGAAGCTCTATAATATTACTTTAAGTCTTTTCAGAACAACAATACAAATCTCATGTTGAAACACAACAGACATGTGTATGTCATTTACTAGTCCTGAATCCACTTTCGTGGCACTAAACAAGAACCAGATAAATAATATTATTTTTAAGATCACATCTTTTTATTTTACTTAAGTGCATAGTCACCTGCAGACGCGTTTCGAGATCTATCTCTCATCAGTGGTCAGATCAGAGGACTAGTAAATGGCAACAAATGTCTGTTCTGTTTCAACATGAAATTTGTTTTCTAGTCTTGAAAAGACTTAGTAATATTATAGAGCTTCGGAAAGGTTGAATATATTCAAGCTATATTCCGCTTTAATAAGTTGGTATGATTGATCTATAATTAGTTTGGTTTCACCCCAATATTCAAATATTATGTTGTATTTGATGGGCTTCTAAGGGTAATAAATCCTAAGGGTAATTACTTCCTTAGTAATAAATCAAAAGCAACAAGATTCCATTTTAGTCTATTCTAGGCTAGTTGGATTGGGCATAGTTTAGTCTAGACCAGGGATGGCGAACCTATGACTCGCGGGTCAGATAGTGACCCACATAGGCTTTTTAAGTAACGCCGGCGTTGATTTTAGAACTTTTATTATTTCCTTATTACCACAAAGGTATGAATATTAAATATATCAAAAAGAAATTTCTTCTCCAATTATTGTATTTTAAATATGTTTATCCACTCGCACACCAAAATGAACAAATTAATAAGTAAATTATTGGTATGTGAAAAATGCCATTATTATAATCGTATATAAAAGTATCCAAATCGTGTGTAAAAATCTAATATAAATCAAATGGAGTTTCATTATTAAACGATTTCTGTTTGCTGTTACTATTATTGAAAAAAGGCGGCAATTCTGCTTGCAGTTTTTTTTTTGTTTAGTATTAATCTTATGTTGGCATCCTGTATTTTACTAGAAGACATATTTTTGTTATAAAAGAAGACTGTACTTGAACAAAAAATAATCAATAATAGAGTTGTGAAAGATTATTGTGGCGTTTTTCTAGTTTTGTTTTACCTCTGGTTTTACAGTTGCTACTCTTATTCTTTTCAAGAGGTTATGGGCCCAGTATCGGGAAGTATTCCATATTAAGAGTGAAGCAGGTTTTGTAAAAATACAAGTGTTCGTAATTTGTAAGAGTTTTTAGTTCTGTCGGTTTTGGTCAGTGTTTTCGTGAAATTCAGAATGGCAGCTTCTGTTGGACCTTTTAATTCTCAGATTAAACCTTTTGATGGTAAAGGTGGTTATTCTAATTGGGAGTTTAGAGTTAATACTTTATTGGAAGTTAATAAAGTAAAAGAAGTTCTGACAATGGACCGACCCTCTCACAGATATGAAGATAGACTGAAATTTTTTGTGGAAATGGACGCCAAGGCTAGAAACAAGGCTAGAGACAATGTTTTGGAATCAGTTAAAACAGCAAAAACAACTAAAGAAATGCTGAGTATTTTGAAGAAGACGTATACAAGGTATGGGATCGCAACTCAAGTTGAATTACAGAAAAGTCTTCGGGATATGAAATTTAGAAGTGGTTCTCTAAATGCTTTTTTGGTCTTGTTCGACAAGACAGTGCAGGAACTTAAAAACTGTGGAATCCAACTCGCTGATGAAGAAGTGATAACGATGTTGCTGGCGGCAATGCCTGATTCATATCACTCAGTTACATCATCAATCGACATTTATTTTTCTAAGAACTATAAGGATCTGGACATGTATTATGTAAAAAATAGGTTATTACAAGAAGAAAAATGGCAACAAAGTCATGAGTACAAAGCTAAAGAATCTATATCATTTTTGTCAAAAGAAAACAATAGAAAATCTAGTAGTGAAGAAAATAAAAATTTTAATTTTAAAAAGAAACCTTTCAATTCTCAGTATAGATGTTTTAGGTGTAATAATAACATAAGAAGGACATTTTAAACAAAATTGAAACTAGAAATCAGTTTAATCCATTACCTGAAGAGAGAAAGTGCACACAACCTTTGTGTATCTACCGATGTAGCCGGTCCACTCACACCATGTACTTATGATGGAATGAGGTATTATTTGTCTTTTATTGACAATTATTCACGATTTACTATGTGTTATTTAATGACAGTAAAATCTGAAGTTTTTGAAAAATTTAAGTTGTACAATGCACATGTCACTACAAAATTTGGAAGAAAGATTGAGAGACTCCGTTGTGACAGGGGTGGTGAATACTCGTCAAATATGTTACAAAATTATCTTAATCAAAATGGAACTATGATTGAATATATAATGACAAAAAACCCAGAACAAAATGGTATTTGTGAAAGGTACAATCGTACTGTTCTCTCAATGACACGATGTATGCTTTTTGAAGCTAATATGGATAAAAGTTTTTGGGGAGATGCTTTACTAGCATCAGTCTTCACAATAAATCGTATTAAAACAAGAACGCTTCTTAATAAATCACCAATAGAGCTATGGAGCAATGAGGATCCTAGACTGAATAAAATACGTGTATTTGGATCAAAGGCATACACTCACGTCCATAAAGAACAAAGAGGCAAACTGGATGAAAGGAGCAAAGTAATGAAACTTATAGGATACACTTGAAATGGGTATAAGTTATACAATATTGAAGAAAATGAAGTATGTTATGCCAGAAATGTCATATTTGATGAAAGCAGAGATACAATCACTAACTTGGACTTAATGCTTGAGCAGGGTGAAGAAGAGGAGCCTTCTGAAGAAGTAATAATAGATGAGCAGCAACCCTCTACTTCAACAGTTCAATATGAAAGAACAGTAAGGAACAAAAAAAATTCCACAGCATCTAGAAGATTTTGAATTAAATTATGATGACAGCTTGTCCGCTCAGTGTCTCATAACTAATGCTCCAACAAGTTATGAAGAAGCTATGAAGATGGAAGATTGCAGGAAGCTATACAAGAAGAACTAAATAATTTGATATCAAACAAGACTTGGATTATGACTACAATGCCACAGAATAAAACTATAATTGACTCCAAGTGGATTTTTCGTGAAAAGGTATGTGATGGTAAAACTATCAAAAAGGCTAGGCTGGTGGCAAGGGGCTACCAACAAGACTCTTTCTACGAAGAAATCTATGCTCCAGTAGCAAGAATGTCTGTGCGTGTTCTCCTGTCCCTTGTTGTTCAAAAGAAATGGAAGTGGAAAGTGTGTGACATAAAGGCCGCATTTTTAAATGCAGAGTTAAAAAGTGAAGTACTTATGTTCCTTCCTAAAGGTTTAACAGGTTACCATTCAGGTTATGTTTGTAAATTAATCAAAAGTTTATATGGTTTGAGGGAATCTTCTAAATGTTGGTATGACAGCCTCAGTGATTTTTTTACGGAATTGTCATTTTTAAGATGAAAAGTTGACCCATGTATTTATTTTAATGATACAGTTATTGTTTTAATTTGGGTAGATGACCTTTTGCTAGTATCTGAAAATGAGAGCCATCTTGAAACAGTATTTGAAAAATTTTCATCAAGTAATGTTAAATTTTTGGGTATTGATATTCAGTTCAATGAAAATGGAATTTTATTATCACAAAAAGATCTTATTTCTAAAGTTATTCAAAAATTCAATATGATTGATTGCATACCAAAAGCAATTCCAACTTACTCTGAATAGGGAAGGTATTTTAGATCCTAAGATTCCTTACAAAGAACTTATCGGTAGTCTTATGTACATAATGTTAGGTTCTAGACCTGATATATGTTTTTCAGTTATGTATTTCAGTAAATTTCAAAATGTTATTCAAAACATCATTGGAATGAATTAAAAAACGTACTACGCTACTTAAAATTAACAGAAAATTATGTATTAAAATTTGAATACATACCTAATCCTAAAAATATTGTTGAAGCCTATACTGATTTCGATTTTGTTAATGATTTAGAAGATAGAAAAAGTATCAGTGGGTTAGTAATTAAATTGTTTGGAAACTGTATTCAATGGCAGTCAAAGAAACAAAATATTATTGCACTTTCAAGTGCTGAATCAGAATATATTGCTCTTTCAAATTGTGTTACAGAGTGTCTATTCTTAGGAAATCTACTTCAAGAAATTTTAAATTTTAATGTTTTTCCTATAAAAATATATGAAGACAATCAATCTACAATTAAAATTGCAAATACACTAGAAAATAAGAGGACAAAGCATATTGATGTGCGCCACCATTTTGTTCGTGAAATGGTAACAAAATATGTATAAATTATATTTCAACAAACAATATGCTGGCTGACATTATGACAAAAGCATTGCCAATTGCAAAATTTAATTTTTGTAGAATGAATTTAAACGTTATTGAAGACAAACCAAAATAATTCTCATAAATATAAATAAATATGTTTGACTAATATTTTTATGTTTATAGTAACTATCATTATCATGTAAAAGAAAAAATTGTATCACAATCTAAGAAATTTAAACTTTTGTAATTTAAACTAAAGTATAGCATATTTGTTATTGTTTACAACTGTGGTTGATATTTGTATTCTTACTATTTGTTTTTGGTATTTTTTAACCAAAATTTAACCAATTTTGATTATGTTGTAAAACTAAATTAGTTTATATTGTTTTATTTATTTTTTTAAATTTAAATTCTATTGCAGAATTGGAGGAGTGTATTGAAAAAAGGCGGCAATTCTGCTTGTAGTTTTTGTTTTTGTTTAGTATTAATCTTATGTTGGCATCCTGCATTTTACTAGAAGACATATTTTTGTTATAAAAGAAGACTGTACTTGAACAAAAAATAATCAATAATAGAGTTGTGAAAGATTATTGTGGCGTTTTTCTAGTTTTGTTTTACCTCTGGTTTTACAGTTGCTACTCTTATTCTTTTCAAGAACTATGGCAGCAACTCGCGTCACTAAACCAGAAACATAGATGTATTGAAAATAAATTTTCTGACGTATTAAAATTGGATTAATTAGGGTTCCGTACCGAAAACGGAACCCTTATAGGATCACTTTGTTGTCCGTCTGTCTGTCTGTCTGTCTATCTGTCTGTCTGTCTGTCTGTCTGTCTGTCTGTCTGTCTGTCCGTCTGTCTGTCTGTCAAGAACATTTTTCTCAGGAACGCGTAGAGGTAACAAGTTCAAATTTGTATCAAATACTCGGGTCTGTGGGCTCTTTTAGCTGTGAAAAAATCAAACTTGTAAGTCAACGCGATCAAAAGATATGATCATTTATGTCGCATATTTTGCGATTTCACAAGGGAATCAAAACCTATAGGGTACTTCCCGTTGACCTAGAATTATGAAATTTGGCAAGAAGCGGTGTCTTACAGCACATGTAAAGGAAAAAATCTGAAAACCGTAAATATGTAGTTTAATTACAAGAAAAATGCGAATTTACTATTAGAAACTTATGAAAATACATTAATGTTGTCGTAGTGGTATTGTCAGGCTCCAGAAGCATATGGATTGCATACAGTTAGGTCCTAAGGTTAAAAAGTATGTGTTGGCACCAAGCTGTTTATTCTGAATTTTCTTTGTTTATATTCGTTATGCATTTCATCACGTACGCTCTATATACATAATATATACAAGATATATATTATGTTTAAATTTTGCTTGTTTATAACCGACTTGCGACATACTCAAGTCCCGTAACATCCTGTATATATTATATTTCGTCTAATTTTTCTTTATAATCTACACAATATGTTGATAATCTACATAATAATACTATACTATAATCTACATAATCTACATAATATGTTGTAGATAATATGATTTAAGTATATTATACTTAAATCAAGTTCGCCCTATATTTCGTGGTAGTCAATTGCCCAAAAAGCAGTCAATTCAACAACTGAATGTTAAGATTATCGAAATAGATCTAGAAATAGTTAATATATTAGTTTATATTAGATCTAGAAATAGTTAGATCTTAATATAAGTTAGTCATCATCATCATTAGCCTTTTTATATCCCACTGCTGGGCACCGGCCTCTTCTCTGCCACATATCAACCTCAGCACCAAGATTAGATATGGGGACCTAGCGGTTTAACGTCGAATCCGAACGACAAATTTCCAGAGAAGGTGATAGACAGTGAGACCCCACGGTTGCCTAATCCGGATTGGGGAATTGAGTGTGGTGGGTTGCAGCCATTAGTTTTAATTTTTACTGCTTTAGTTCAGCGTGAGATTCGAACCCGCGCTGTCTGATCCGAAGCCAAGTGCTTAACTATCTGAGCCACCACCACCTCGTATATATATATATATATATATATATATATATATATATATATATCGTATATATATATATATATATATATATATATATATATATATATACATATCAAATGAAAGAAAAGAAATCTTCAAACTAAGAAACAGCACGGGAGCACTAACCACAAATAGAGACGATATACTGAAAATAGCGGAAGAATTTTACGCAACTCTCTACATGAGTCGGCTACAAGAACAACCAGCGGAACCGACACAAACACATACCGGGAAGGTCATAAATCAGGGGTCTGAAGATATGCCAAGTATATCGATAGCCGAAATTAAGAATGCTCTTGCAAAGATGAAGAACAACAAATCCCCGGGTGAAGATGGCATACATATCGAATCCATAAAACAAGGAGGAGACGCTCTACTACATGCCATAAAAGCACTATTCAACACCTGCTTAGAAGAATGTGCTACACCTGGCGAATGGAACAACGCCTCCACAGTTATTCTACATAAAAAAGGCGATATAACACAGCTCGGAAACTACAGACCGATAAGTTTGCTACCACATCTATATAAACTTTTCACCAAAGTAATCACCAAAAGGTTAGAAAATAAACTAGACTTCTACCAACCCAAAGAACAGGCTGGGTTTAGATCGTGATACGGGACAAATGACCATCTTCAGGCTATAAAAACTCTCATTGAAAAGTGTAATGAATATAATAAGCCCCTTGTCCTGATTTTCATAGATTTCGAAAAGGCGTTCGATACAGTTGAATTACCCGCCATAAAAGCTGCTCTAGACCAAGCACGAATAGACTATCGATATACAAAGCTAATTGAACATATTTACCGAAACGCTACAGCAAGTATAAGGCTACACGACATTACCAACAAATTTAAAATTGGCAGGGGAATTCGCCAAGGGGACACTATCTCCCCAAAACTATTTACCACGGTTCTCGAATATGCTTTTAAAATGGTATCTTGGGAACACCTAGGAATTACAGTGGATGGAGAAAAATTTAACCACCTGAGATTCGCAGACGACATCGTCCTAATAGCCGACAATATCAAAGATGCAAAAACTATGCTCAACGACCTAAAACAGTCAACGGAAAAAGTGGGCCTTAGGATGAATATGGGAAAAACAAAAGTTATGACCAACCTAGTGCTAAGCGATCAAATCAAAATAGATGATGCTAATATAGAAGTAACTTCCTATATATACCTGGGGCATCAGATACGCATAGGCCGCGAAAACCAAACATGCGAAATACAGCGCCGCATAGGCTTAGGATGGGCAGCGTTTGGAAAACTAACTAACATCTTGAAGAGCGAACTACCAATGTGTCTCAAACGGAAAATGTTCGAGCAATGTGTGATGCCGGTAATGACGTATGGGTCAGAGACTTTAACACTAACAAAGCGTTCCGCAGCAAAACAGCAGGTAACACAGAGGTCAATGGAACGGGCCATGCTAGGCATTTTCTTGCGAGACAGGGTACGAAACGAGGTCATCAGGGAAAGGACGGGTGTCTGCGACATTATAACACGCATCTCCAACATGAAATGGAGATGGGCAGGCCACGTTGCCAGACTTAGGGATGGCCGATGGACTAAACGGCTTTTGGAATGGAGACCCCGTGCCGATAAACGAAGTAGAGGTAGACCACCAACTCGATGGACCGATGACATCAAGAGGGTGTCACTAAACTGGATGAACAAAGCACAACATCGTGATGCCTGGAAAGAGTTAGAAGAGGCTTATGTCCTGCAGTGGACGCAAACGGCTGGACAATGATGATGATGATGATGATGATGATGATATATATATATATATATATATATATATATATATATATATATATATATATATATATATATATATATATATAAGTTAGTGAATAAGTGTAATAGTCTAAAAATATTCGCGTTATTTAAAAAAAAATACCCTGTATACATTTATACAGGGTATATAGGTATACAGGCAAAATTGAGCAGTAAAAACAAATAGTGAAGTTCCAGAACCCCTAATAAACACTCATAGTGAATGGGAGATGTATGGTAATAAAATATAGGGTAGAATTCCATCGTACGACAGCGACATCTTGAGGTTACGCTTGCAGCGGTACTAAGATGGTCGTGATTTCATGAGGGCCACTTGTCAAATTAACTGAATGTGCTTGCTACGTCCTCCACAAAAAAAGATACCTTACTTACAAGTTTGTACGGAACCCTCGGTGCGCGAGTCACAACTTGCACTTGGCCGGTTTTTTTTTTTTTATTCAAGAAGTCTCGACCCCTCATTCTGAATTTTTCTGGCTCTAACACAAGTAAATCTAACTATAACATAATCTATTAAATCTACGTTTACTTAGATTACATCGACAACGACCAAATAGTGTGCCCGTCACTGTGCGTTTTTACCAGTTAGCAATTTTTGCCACGGAAGCTCTGAACGTTCTAAGAAACATTCAATATCTCAAGCAGAATATTCCACATCCTCTAATTGGATTTTATGACAATATTTTAAGACAAGCGAATATGGATTGACCTGATATGTGAGCAAGCAGAAGAAGCAGACAAAAATAACAAGGCGAGGACTCTTTACACACTGACAAACAAGCTCTCCAAAAAGCACACAAAGACCACAAATATAGTTAGAAGCAAAGACAACCGCCCACTGACCATCCCAGAAACTCAGCTCGATAGGTGGAAGGAATACTTTGCTGATATGCTCAGCTCACCCACGGAAGACGAACTTGAGATAGCTCCAGAAGCCAATGCAAATGAACAGCTGAATATAAAAATAGACGCGCCTTCAAAAACAGAAATACTAAATACCATCAAGCAGCTGAAAAACAACAAAGCGGCAGGGGTAGACAACATACCTGCCGAACTAATCAAAGTAGACCCTAAATGGATTGCACCTCTACTTGCAAAAATAATAAAAGGGATCTGGACAAACCAAGAAATTCCAGCAGAAATGAAACATGGTCTCATCATCAAACTGTCAAAGAAAGGAGACCTAACGCAATGCAAAAATTGGAGAGGAATAACGCTGTTAAACACCATAAACAAAATTATTGCAAGTGTAATCCAACATAGGCTGGCAGAAGCATTCGAACCCATACTGCGTCCAAACCAAGCAGGCTTCCGCCCAAACCGCTCATGCATAGACCACATAAATTCAACAAGAATAATTATAGAACAATCCGTTGAATGGCGATCGCCACTATATCTTGTTTTCATCGACTTTGAACGTGCTTTTGACAGCCTATCCCACTCTGCTATATGGAAGATACTACGGACAAGAGGCGTGCCAACAAAAATCATCGACACGATTAGAGAACTGCACCATGACGTATCATGTAGTATCCTGTATAGCGGAGCACATAGCAACCTGTTTCCGGTGAGATCAGGAGTGAAGCAAGGATGTGTGCTTTTTAACATTGCTCTTGA
This sequence comes from Phosphuga atrata, assembly GCA_944588485.1. Classification (NCBI taxonomy): domain Eukaryota; kingdom Metazoa; phylum Arthropoda; class Insecta; order Coleoptera; family Silphidae; genus Phosphuga; species Phosphuga atrata. The sequence goes on along the minus strand of OX155898.1, from coordinate 70,783,690 downwards.
CTATATCCTGGAAAAGTCTTGCAGACCGAACGAAGAGGCAACTCACCCTACTATCAGACATGGCACAGAAGATAGGGTTGAAAATAAATGTCTCAAAAACAAAAGCGATGCGAATGCACACAAATAACGACGCACCGTTTCAAATAAACGACCAACCAATTGAGAATGTAGAAAAGTTTCAGTATCTAGGAAGCATTCTCAACGAGACGGGCGGAACAGACCTAGACATTCTAAACAGAATTCAAAAAGCACAGATGGCATTCAGGCAACTAAACACAATATGGAGGTCCAACATCATAAAAACAAAGAGCAAGCTGCGTTTATATAGAACAAACGTCAAAGCAATCCTCTTATATGGATGTGAGACCTGGAAAAACACTAATGCCACAAAACATAAACTTCAGCTTTTCGCCAACAAATGTCTACGAATCATCCTCAGAATCTTCTGGCCACAGAAAATTACTAATGAGCAACTTCTTAAACGATGCGGAGAAGAAACAATAGAGCACGACATTAAGAAAAGAAAATGGGGATGGATCGGCCACATTCTAAGAAGAAAACCAGACGACATTGCAAGGGCAGCACTAGACTGGAATCCCCAAGTGAAGCCAAAGCAATGGCCCAGAATAGGGTCCGCTGGAGGATGCTTATGGAGGCTCTATGCTCCACCTAGGAGTCCAGAACCCATATATATATATATATATATATATATATATATATATATATATATATATATATATATATATATATATATATATATATATATATATATATAATTGGATTTTATTGTATAATACATCAGAAATTTTTATGGACTTTTTTGACTTCGGCCTTTTTTTTGCTCTCCACTTCCAAAGTAGAAGTAGAAAAAAAAACAAAAAGGAAACTTGAGTTTTGTAAAAGACTTTAAGAGTGAGAACGTCTTCAAGAGCGTCGAAAAGTAGTCTTCTACCTCCTCTTTTTCAAGTGATTCCACTGGTCTGGTGACCCACGAGCTAGAACGAAAAATATAATGAACCAAATTTGACCAACTACTCAAAAAGGTTCGCCATCCCTAGTCTAGACCGGTTTTCTTGTCTGGTGACGAAGTGTCTTGTCTGGTTTTCTCTAGTCACGTCTGGGCTTGTCCGGTCCTGGCTGTTCTTGCTTGGTCTTGTCTGGTCTTGTCTGCTCTCGTTTGCGCTTGCTTGCTGTTGTCTGCTCTTGTCTGTTCTTGTTTAGTCTTGCCTGTCTAGTATGATCTTGTCTGGTCTTGCTTGGTCTTGTCTAGTCTTCTACGGTCTCGTCTAGTCTGTTAGTCAACTGTAAATTGCCTTCCAATACCAGAAATTGTATATTTCAATGAAAATGAGTAAATAAGATGAATTCTAATTGTAATCTCACAGCTTTGAAGAAAATTTAGAATGACAATGTAAATGTTAAAAATAAAATTGTCGCGCCGCGCCGCGTGTGCATTTGTGTTGGAAAAGTCGTGTCGCGTATAAATTTACGATTGCATAATATAATTAATGTTCGCATGTAAAACACTAATTTCAATTAAGCGGATAGTTCATTAGGTGCTTAAATAGCCGTGTAATGTGCCCACAAACTGTCACTTTATTCTTGCGGTCTCAATCTCCATATCAATTAATCTGCATTTTGAATTTATTACACCATATAAGATAATTTTAAAATGATACACATTTAAATATATTTTATAATAAATTATTTATAAATTGTTTACATTGTATGCATATTATTCCGCGGCTATTATTTCTCTTTCTAAATTCTACGGTTTGCGAATTTGAACGATGCAAGTATAAATGAGAGGCGGTGTTGACCTAGTATTTAAGGTGTCAGACTACCAAGCTTTGAATTCATTTGATAATTTGTTGAATAAATAAATGACCTGCCTCTTCAAATTCATGGATTCCAAGAGATTTGGGACTTTCGTTACTTATCTATATAAAGCATTGCCTTCGAGTAGTCCAGAACAAAGAAGTTTTAAGCGATTAATTCGCTTAAACTCATATTTATAGAAATAATTGATTCTAATATTTTCAATTATAAACACGCGAGCGATTTATGCGAAAATGATACGAATGTGCTAATTGATAATATTAATCATTAATTTAGTTGCAATCAATAGATCATTGCTCCACATAGATTCGACCAAATACAGTCAGGTTCTATTGCGATAATGTTCGAAACCTGTTCTCCACGCCCAGCCGCCGCTCAAAGATCATATTGTCTTAGATTTCAGCTAATAGCCGCTTGTGTATACAAAATGTTAATAATTGATGCAGCGTGGGTTGTACTCCAAAAAATGATTTTTAACGCGTTATCATCTTTCCATCTTTGTACAGTTATTATGGCGCAACTCTTAATGTATGATAAGTAGCAACGTTTCGGTCCTTTATTCTATCTGCATAAAAGTGATTTAAATCCATGACATAATCGTTATCAATACGTTACGGTGAGTCAACCGAACAAATTTGTATATCAGATATCAATTACTATAATTTATTCTCATTCATTATTGGTTTTATGTTACCGTTTCCAATCCAAATCTGGACTAGATTATAAATCTCATCTAGGCTTTTTAATTAAACTTGATTATTTTAGCTGAACGTTAGCTCACGTCTTGAGTAATTACGTATTTGTTTTAGATAAGATAATTAAGACATGGGAACTAATAAATCTGAAATTCCAACGGTTTTTGACATTTGATTTGATCTATGAATAATATATTTATTTCTGTATCCGTGAACTCAGATGAGAAAAATGGTGAAATGAATGACTGCGCCTCATAAGGGTAAAGAGATACGTACCTACAACGCGGTTAAATTTTTAAGGAATTTGTGTGATAATGTTAGTAAAATCGTGCAGAGCAGCAACCTCATTAAATACTCTCTAAATGTCAGCTTCACTGCCATTTTTATAATTATTTGTTCTAATATAATAAATATACATAAGAATATGGATTTTTTGTAATAGTTGACTTATTATATGGTAATTAATTTTTAGAGGAGCGGTACTTTATTCTCTGTTACAAGCACGATGATGCAAATGCTTAGTTTTGCATTTTTTCCTTTCATGCTTAATACACGAGGGACGGTTAATTTACAAATTTTTGAAATTCGCTATAAAAGATTACTTTCATTTAAAACAGTCAAACATCTATTGCATTTAACAATAAGAAATAATAAGAAAAAAGAACAGTAGTTTATGATACATGTGTGTGAAGAAGGGCTTTTGCGCGTGAGTAACGAAGTTTAAAGCACGAGCCGATGCCGAGTGGTTTAATCGCAATGAGTGCACAAAAGGCTTTCACATACGTGTGTCATACGTTATTTTATCTACGAAGCATGTTAAAATACTGTTGAATCTACAAAAAAATAATTGTTTCTTACCGCTAATATTTAAAAATTGTAATTTTGACAGACAACATACTTCAAATCACTGACACAATAAGGTTATAACGTTCAGCGCCTCCGTGGCAAAAGTGTTTGTGTGCTCCGTGTTTGAACCCCCAAAATCCTCCCTGGCTACGCCCATGGTGTGGTGACAGGATAATTCAAATAGCGAAATAATCTATATACTGGACATTAGCAACCACAATATCTAACATTTTTGCCCAAGCAATGTGGGTATCAAATGACAGCTGATTGATATTTAGATTAAAAAATCTATTATAGTAAATGTATTATTAATTATTTGTTTGAATGGAGTCTGAATTAATTTGAATAATATTTCTCCACTTGGAAAGCGAGCACAAATGTGTGGAGTAATCGAAAAGTCGGTGGATTATTTCTACCGTATTCGTAGACATTTCACAACGTTCTAGATTAGAACTTTTGCGGGACCATTTTTTGTTTTCGTTTCACACATCGGTCCGCTTTATAAATATTCAATCAATGATGTTGCGGTTTTCATGTTAATGCAAGATACTGTTCGAATTTGAACGCGGTTCAATGGATGGTTTGAATTCGGGTTTTCCACCGAATTCACCGGCGACTTCGTTTCTAATTATTTGGTGTCAGGAAATTGCTTTACAAACAATACGCTTGGCCTTCGGCAAAATATTACTTGTTTCTTTTTATGTTTACGAATCGTTTTAACCATCCTTAACAATATCTCTCTCTCTAGTTGTTTACTTCATTGATGAAGTGTCGTGATCCATTGCTGACGTTTTATTATGTCATAGGGGCCGTTCATAAATTACGTAAGGCATTTTTAGGCTAATTTAGCCCCTTCCCCCCTTATTGTAAGATATCGTAAGATTTTAATTAAATTATTTTTTTCTAACATTTTTGATTGATGCGAAGTACAATCCACATGCACAATCCACAAATCCACATCCACAAATCCATAGACATGTTCGTCTAATCCAGGGGTCTCCAAACTTTCCAGCCTTAGGGCCATACTGATTACTCCAGTAAGTTCCGAGGGCCAAAACCATATTATCATTGTTGCCGGTGGTAAAAAGTGAAATAGTCCACTGATGAAAAAAAAGTCCGAAAAAGTACGCAACGTTTAAAAAAGGCTGCAAATCGGACTAAAGTCCGCAAAACGGCAACACTGCATATTATCAATTTTCCTGTCATTATCTGTAATTTCTAGATTAGTCGTAGAGTACAAGCCATGAGGAGTAACGTGACACGAAATCTGGTGGACACAAGCGGAAATAGGTAGTACCTTTTATCGCTAACAGATGGCGCTAATAGCACGTACAAAATAATCTCGTTGGTTCGAGAAAGTTCTGGTGTCTTCCACTCACTTCTAGATGGCAGTAATTGCAATATATAAGAAGGCTAGTGGCGCAACCACAAGTCAGTTCCTATGACACTGTTGTGAAATAAAATAGTGCGTACCTCCTTAAAACGTGTTTGTGCGTGTTTAAGTTTAAGACATCTTTGTAACAGTATTTTGATTTGAATTGTTGCTTTTGTGTGTGATTTAGTAGTATGGAAAAGAAGCGAAAAATTGATAGTGAAATCAGAAAATTCAAAGATCAGTGGAACATTCAGTATTTCGTAATTGAGTCCATTAACAAGGCGCTATGTTTGATTTGCAATGAAAGCATAGCCGTTCTCAATGCATTCATGATCTGCTCTCGAGTGCCTTTACCAGCCACGAATCCAGCTTGTTTATGTGGAATTTGTCGGTCAAAAAAGCTTCTGAGACGTTGTAGCAGAATTCTGAGCATGACCTTGCTTGTGTGGGAGCCTTGCTTGTGTAATTAATTAATAAATGTGGGAGATAATGGGAGTTTAATGAAGATAGTTGTATTCCAGTCGGTTGGTCATTGACCAGCATTGAGTGCCATACCTTGGTTGGTCATTGAGTGCCATACGTTGGTCACTGGTTGGTCATTAAGTACCATATCTTGTTGCAGCTTGCCCACAAGAGGTGGAGGTTTTTTGGGGACAGCTGTTTTAGTATTTCTCTACTGATATCATCTTCCCCTGTACTTTTGTTGTTCTTGAGCATGTTGATGGCTTGTTGAACATGCACATCAACTTTTAAGATGTCAAGTTCCTGTTTTACTTATGTGATGGGTGGGAGACGAACTGTTCCCTGACCTTCATCCGCGTAGAGGTCTTCACAGTACTGTCGCCATACCTCCACTACATCGTCGATGTTGGTTATGACTTTTCCATCCTTGTTTTCTATTTTCCACTTTCTTGGTTTGTACTCTCTCGTGATTTATTTGATTCTTTGGAATAGATAGCGTGTTTCGTTCGTGTTTACCAATCTATTTGCATGTTTCCCGGAGGCGTTCGTTTTTGTCTCGTCGTCATAGTCTTTGTATTTCGCGGCTTAAAGTTCGATATTCCGTTTTCTGTTCTGCGGTCAATACACCTGTCTGCCTGATGTTTTTTCTTCTCTTCACTGCATTCCAGGTTTCGTCAGTCATCCATTGCTTGTCTTCCGGCACCGTCGCTGCGCGCTTCACCGCCCGTGTGCAAAACTGACAATGCCGCGCCCTCTTTACCTTCATGCTTACCCTCCTTATTAGGCTTTTAGAGAGGAATTTGATGTGAAATTGATGTTGGTTAAGTTATCAAATGTGTGGAGTAATCGAATACTCCACACGTAATCCTGTGAAATTTGGTACTACAGTATAAACTTGATAATCCGAGGTGTTCAGTAATCCGGCGTTCTGGGGAAACACGTGCTTTTTCTTTCGGATATAAACCTCGATCACAGCTAAAAAAAAGTTAAAAGGGACAACCTTAAACTGAAACTGAAAACTTGATTCACGATTCTGACCAAGCTAACTCTACTCTACAATTGTGTTTGTCAATTTTTGTAAGGGCTTTTCAACAAATTCATCGTGGAACTTATTTTACTTAAATAATTAATTTCGTTCAAAATTTCATACCAGACTACAACAGAGCAAATAAATTTATAAGTTTGAACCTTTCGTTGACTCGATTCATCGAGTTGTGACACGATGCCATTGTCAGATGTATTTTCAGATATTTCGAACAGAGCAAATACTTCATCGAAGTGATACCGCAATGGTTTGATTGCGTCAATTCTACTGGACCATCGCGTAGCACTCAATGATTTTAATTTTAAATCCGGTAAATGTTTGCAAATGATGGACCAGCTTTTTGTAGATGATGAAAAGACAACATAGATTGCTTGAATTATGTCGAAAAAAAGTACAGTTTCGTGGTTTATATTTGCGGAATCAAAACAAATTATGACAATGTGTTCATTAAGAAGATTTCTATATTTGCCGCTCCCTTGAAAGTACCGCCCTTGAGCGGTGTTCGCCCTGCACGCCCGGTCCCGGCCTGCGTGTCTAAACCCTCTCGTAGCATTTTTTTCTTTGCTTGTCAGCATGGTTGTTATTCCATACCACAGTTCTTGAATCTGCATCTGACTTGTGTTGTCTGGGATCGCTTTTAATTTTTGCCTTAATTGTTCCATGTCACAATATAAATTGTATTTATTTAACTACCCATATAATTAATATTTCCTCTTATTATTCTTACAAATATCAGATTCAATTAATATTTTATAAACAATAACAATCTTTACAACAATCTACTTTATTAAGTTTATATGATTATCTATAAAGTAATATGATTTTACCAATTCTAAATTTATCATTTAAATCAATAACCTGCTGAGTTCATGTCTCTCTCACTAAATATCAAATTAAAAATTTCTAACCCTAATCATCCACATGGGTTTCAAGTAAGTGGTTTACACATTGTTGTTCATAAAAGCAAAGCTGTACTGATGAGAGATAAATCTCAAAACGCGTCTACAGATGGCTATCCAATTAAGTTATCGAAAAGACATGATCTGAAAAACAATGTTATTTTTCTGGTTTTTGTTGAGCGCTACGAAGGTGAACTGAAAGCTATAAAATAACTGACAAATTTCAACATGAGATTTGTTTTTGGTAGCAAGAGCGTACCCAGGATAAGAACTAGGGGGGGGTCATATTTGTTTCGAGGATTATGAAATTAATTATGCATTATAAAATGAAGATGCATATAAGGATGCAGTCATCTGTCGTGCAATTTCAGAACTGCTTCGCCATGCTCTGCACCCGAAGACGTCAGGGTGAGGTTTTAAAAATGTTATAGATATTTCTGTGCAGCTAGGTGGGTTCTAGGGGTGAAGATGCCTCATTGGCAGATGCCCCCCCTGCCCCTCGCTGGGTACGCACTTGTTTGTTAGTCCTAAAAAGTCGCATTAGTTTTATAGAGCTCCGGAAAGGTTGAATATACTTATATTGTTGTGATCTTGCGATTTTGGTTTCAAGGAATTTGAGTTTCTCACGAGTCGGCAAAGAAAACTAAGTGGACACCCGATTAGTTTTTGTTTATTTAGGACCATTAGTCTGGTTTATCTAAATCATGCGGGCAGACGCTCGAACTTAGGGATCGTGCCGAGACGCCGAGAGGATTTTGTTTTATGAGTCCTGGAAATTTTCCATAAAGATTAGGGGAGGACTCACACCAAGACCGAGGTGATGAGGTAGAGGGGAAGTTAAAAAGGGGCAGTCAGAATTGAGCTAGCAAGAGAGTAATTTGAGTTTTGAAAACAAACGTCCGTATTTTCGTCGAAGTAAATTCCGGGTTTCGACCACAAGTTTCGTAGACTTAACTGTATTGTTGTTAGTTAATAATTATTGTAATAAGTTAGCGATTAGTTGTACATATTGTAAGATATTAGTAGATAAGTAGTATTTAATTACATATAAAGGACATATTTGCGTGTAATTAATTCATCTATTGTCCTGATCCTGGAGCAGCACCATACCAAATTACCAGTTCGCAACAATATATTCAAGCTGTGTTCCGACATCTCTACATTGTAATTTAAATCGGCGTTTATCACGTTAACATAATTCAGATTTGAATGTATATTTGCCTGGATTTGTTTGAGGTAAATGTTTGTACACGACAAATATGAAAAGTGTACAAGCGTTGTGTAAATAATGTAGTAAAACATATAGTATGTTGTGGATTGTTTACCAATTATAAAACACATGTTTCTAATATTTATTAAAGATAATAATTAAAATAGAACAGCAACCGGGGCTCGTGCAAGACTAGGACATTATAACCTTATAATGACTAAACGAACCCTTTTGTTCATTGTTTTTTAAACATATGTATGTACGTACACCTTATGTCTACTGTATTATATTTATAATGAACAATAAATGCTAATAATAATGATAATTCATAATAACGTTATTATTTATACGCCTCAATAAAAATCGAAATATCATTGAATGATTACAAGTCCGTCTAGTCTGTCTAGTCCGTCTAGTCCGTCTATAGTCCGTCTATAGTCCGTCTATAGTCCGTCTATAGTCCGTCTATAGTCCGTCTATAGTCCGTCTATAGTCCGTCTATAGTCCGTCTATAGTCCGTCTATAGTCCGTCTATAGTCCGTCTATAGTCCGTCTATAGTCCGTCTATAGTCCGTCTATAGTCCGTCTATAGTCCGTCTATAGTCCGTCTATAGTCCGTCTATAGTCCGTCTATAGTCCGTCTATAGTCCGTCTATAGTCCGTCTATAGTCCGTCTATAGTCCGTCTATAGTCCGTCTATAGTCCGTCTATAGTCCGTCTATAGTCCGTCTATAGTCCGCCTATAGTCCGTCTATAGTCCGTCTATAGTCCGTCTATAGTCCGTCTATAGTCCGTCTAGTCCGCCTAGTCTTGTCTGTCAATTCTTATTTGAAATTTTCCATAACGCATAAAATAAAAAATGTTAGCAATCGTTCAAAAAACAAAAATCTCGTTCCTGTGTAAAGAATCGCTGCCAGTTCTTGACCTTTGCCGTTAGTGGAATCGAGATGTGAAAGGTGTATTAGTGTCGTCGCACCGATGTGTTCCTCCGTGAAGTTTAATTTGAACAGGTTGAAATCCGGCCGGAACATCACGGCCGGACACGCACACCTCGAGTAAAGTTAAAAAAAACGCGCTCACCTGCGCCAGTGTTGCGACCAGCAGGCCAAATGTCAATGCTATCTGAACGGTGGACGACTGATCCATGTTAATAACTGAGCCGCAGCCTATCAACACCAGCAGGAATGTGCCTAGAATCTCGGCCAGTAACATCCTCCATATCTTCTTGTTCTCGGTGATGTCGGACAAACCCAACATACTTTCAGCTCCTATAAACGCATAAAAATAATAGAAAGTTTAACTTTTGCATTGTTAATGTAAACAAATAAATAAATTCCTTGATATTTTTTTCCGGGCAATAATTCATTGCATCGGTGCAGTCATGCGCGAAATTATTATATTCCAAGTGCAAGGTTGGAGGGAGCAATAAGCTTTATTTTCATGAATACTATTTATTTTTTGATTTATTGTAATGCTTATATTTTATTATTACACATATTTTATCTACTCGCACATCAAAATGAACACATTAATAAGTAAATTGTTGTATGTGAAGGATGCCATTAATTATAATCGTGTGTAAAAGTCGTGCGTAATCCAAATCGTGCGTAAAAGTTCAATACAAATCAAATGAAGTTTCATTATTAAACAATTTCTGTTTTTTGTATAGTAGCAACTCACGTTACTATACAAAAAATAAAATAGTAAAATTGAATCAAGTTTTCTTCTTCCAAATCATGCGTAAAAGTTTAATAAAAATCAAATGTAGTTTCATTATTAAACGATTTCTGTTTTTTTCTATAGTAGCAACCTGCGTTACTATTCAAAATTAAAAAGTAAAATTGAATTAAATTTTCTTCTTCCAATTCGTGCGTAAAAGTTCAATACAAATCAAATGAAGTTTAATTATTAAACGATTTCTGTTTTTTTATTGTAGCAACTCACGTTACTATACAAAAAAAAAAGTAAAATTGAATTAAGTTTTCCTCTTCCAAATCGTGCGTAAACGTTCAATACAAATCAAATGAAGTTTCATTATTAAACGATTTCTGTTTTTTTATTGTAGCAACTCGCGTAAATATTGTATAAATACAAATAAATATAAATAAATACTATACAAAAAATAAAAAGTGAAATTGAATTAAGTTTTCCTCTTCCAAATCGTGCGTAAAAGTTCAGTACAAATCAAATGAAGTTTCATTATTAAACGATTTCTGTTTTTTTATTGTAGGAACGCGCGTTACTATACAAAAAATTAAAAGTAAAATTAAATTAAGTTTTCCTTTTCCAAATCGTAAAAGTTCAATAAAAATCAAATAAAGTTTCATTATTAAACGATTTCTGTTTTTTATATAGTAGCAACTCGCGTTACTATTCAAAATTAAAAAGTAAAATTGAATTCAATTTTCTTCTTCCAATTCGTGCGTAAAAGTTTAATAAAAATCAAATGTAGTTTCATTATTAAACGATTTCTGTTTTTTTTTTGTAGTAGCAACTCACGTTGCTATAAAAAAAATAAAAAGTAAAAAAGTAAAATTGAATTAAATTTTCTTCTTCCAAATCGTGCGTAAAAGTTTAATTCAATCATTCAATCATTAGTATAAAAATCAAATGAAGTTTAATTATTAAACATTTATGTTTTTTGTATAGTAGCAACTCGCGTTACTATAAAAAAAGGTATAAAAGTAAAATTGAATTAAATTTTCTTCTTCCAAATCGTGCGTAAAAGTTCAATAAAAATCAAATGAAGTTTCATTATTAAACGATTTCTGCTTTTTCTATAGTAGCAACTCGTGTTACTATTCAAAATTAAAAAGTAAATTTGAATTAAATTTTCTTCTTCCAATTCGTGCGTAAAAGTTCAATACAAATCAAATGAAGTTTCATTATTAAACGATTTCTGTTTTTTTATTGTAGGAACTCGCGTTTCTATACAAAAAATAAAAAGTAAAATTGAATTAAGTTTTCCTCTTCCAAATCGCTCGTACAAGTTCAGTACAAATCAAATGAAGTTTCATTATTAAACGATTTCTGTTTTTTTATTGTAGCAACTCGCGTTACTATACAAAAAATAAAAAGTAAAATTGAATTAAGTTTTCCTCTTCCAAATCGTGCGTAAAAGATCAATACAAATCAAATGAAGTTTCATTATTAAACGATTTCTGTTTTTTTATTGTAGGAACGCGCGTTACTATACAAAAAATAAAAAGTAAAATTGAATTAAGTTTTCCTCTTCCAAATCGTAAAAGTTCAATAAAAATCAAATGAAGTTTCATTATTAAACGATTTCTGCTTTTTCTATAGTAGCAACTCGTGTTACTATTCAAAATTAAAAAGTAAAATTGAATTAAATTTTCTTCTTCCAATTCGTCCCTATTTTTTCAATATAAATCAAGTGAAGTTTCATTATTAAACGATTTTTGTTTTTTTATTGTAGCAACTCGCGTTACTATACAAAAAATAAAAAGTAAAATAGAATTGAGTTTTCCTCTTCCAAATCGTGCGTAAAATTTCAATACAAATCAAATGAAGTTTCATTATTAAACGATTTCTGTTTTTTTATTGTAGCAACTCGCGTTACTATACAAAAAATAAAAAGGAAAAATGAATTAAGTTTTCCTCTTCCAAATCGTAAAAGTTCAATAAAAATCAAATGAAGTTTCATTATTAAACGATTTCTGTTTTTTCTATAGTAGCAACTCGCGTTACTATTCAAAATTAAAAAGTAAAATTGAATTAAATTTTCTTCTTCCAATTCGTGCGTAAAAGTTTAATAAAAACCAAATGTTGTTTCATTATTAAACGATTTCTGTTTTTTTTTTGAAGTAGCAACTCACGTTACTATACAAAAAATAAAAAGTAAAAAAGTAAAATTGAATTAAATTTTCTTCTTCCAAATCGTGCGTAAAAGTTTAATTCAATCATTCAATCATTAGTATAAAAATCAAATGAAGTTTAATTATTAAACATTTATGTTTTTTGTATAGTAGCAACTCGCGTTACTATACAAAAAATAAAAAGTAAAATTGAATTAAGTTTTCCTCTTCCAAATCGTAAAAGTTCAATAAAAATCAAATGAAGTTTCATTATTAAACGATTTCTGTTTTTTCTATAGTAGCAACTCGCGTTACTATTCAAAATTAAAAAGTAAAATTGAATTAAATTTTCTTCTTCCAATTCGTGCGTAAAAGTTTAATAAAAATCAAATGTTGTTTCATTATTAAACGATTTCTGTTTTTTTTTTGAAGTAGCAACTCACGTTACTATACAAAAAATAAAAAGTAAAAAAGTAAAATTGAATTAAATTTTCTTCTTCCAAATCGTGCGTAAAAGTTTAATTCAATCATTCAATCATTAGTATAAAAATCAAATGAAGTTTAATTATTAAACATTTATGTTTTTTGTATAGTAGCAACTCGCGTTACTATAAAAAAAGGTATAAAAGTAAAATTGAATTAAATTTTCTTCTTCCAAATCGTGCGTAAAAGTTCAATAAAAATCAAATGAAGTTTCATTATTAAACGATTTCTGCTTTTTCTATAGTAGCAACTCGCGTTACTATTCAAAATTAAAAAGTAAAATTGAATTAAATTTTCTTCTTCCAATTCGTGCGTAAAAGTTCAATACAAATAAAATGAAGTTTAATTATTAAACGATTTCTGTTTTTTTATTGTAGCAACTCACGTTACTATACAAAAAATAAAAAGTAAAATTGAATTAAGTTTTCCTCTTGCAAATCGTGCGTAAACGTTCAATACAAATCAAATGAAGTTTCATTATTAAACGATTTCTGTTTTTTTATTGTAGGAACTCGCGTTACTATACAAAAAATAAAAAGTAAAATTGAATTAAGTTTTCCTCTTCCAAATCGTAAAAGTTCAATAAAAATCAAATGAAGTTTCATTATTAAACGATTTCTGTTTTTTCTATAGTAGCAACTCGCGTTACTATTCAAAATTAAAAAGTAAAATTGAATTAAATTTTCTTCTTCCAATTCGTGCGTAAAAGTTTAATAAAAATCAAATGTTGTTTCATTATTAAACGATTTCTGTTTTTTTTTTGAAGTAGCAACTCACGTTACTATACAAAAAATAAAAAGTAAAAAAGTAAAATTGAATTAAATTTTCTTCTTCCAAATCGTGCGTAAAAGTTTAATTCAATCATTCAATCATTAGTATAAAAATCAAATGAAGTTTAATTATTAAACATTTATGTTTTTTGTATAGTAGCAACTCGCGTTACTATAAAAAAAGGTATAAAAGTAAAATTGAATTAAATTTTCTTCTTCCAAATCGTGCGTAAAAGTTCAATAAAAATCAAATGAAGTTTCATTATTAAACGATTTCTGCTTTTTCTATAGTAGCAACTCGCGTTACTATTCAAAATTGAAAAGTAAAATTGAATTAAATTTTCTTCTTCCAATTCGTACGTAAAAGTTCAATGCAAATCAAATGAAGTTTAATTATTAAACGATTTCTGTTTTTTTATTGTAGCAACTCACGTTACTATACAAAAAATAAAAAGTAAAATTGAATTAAGTTTTCCTCTTCCAAATCGTGCGTAAAAGTTCAATACAAATCAAATGAAGTTTCATTATTAAACGATTTCTGTTTTTTTATTGTAGGAACGCGCGTTACTATACAAAAAATAAAAAGTAAAATTGAATTAAGTTTTCATCTTCCAAATCGTAAAAGTTCAATAAAAATCAAATGAAGTTTCATTATTAAACGATTTCTGTTTTTTCTATAGTAGCAACTCGCGTTACTATTCAAAATTAAAAAGTAAAATTGAATTAAATTTTCTTCTTCCAATTCGTGCGTAAAAGTTCAATACAAATCAAATGAAGTTTCATTATTAAACGATTTCTGTTTTTTTATTGTAGGAACTCGCGTTACTATACAAAAAATAAAAAGTAAAATTGAATTAAGTTTTCCTCTTCCAAATCGTGCGTAAAAGTTCAATACAAATCAAATGAAGTTTCATTATTAAACGATTTCTGTTTTTTTATTGTAGGAACTCGCGTTACTATACAAAAAATAAAAAGTAAAATTGAATTAAGTTTTCCTCTTCCAAATCGTGCGTAAAAGTTCAATAAAAATCGAATGAAGTTTCATTATTAAACGATTTCTGCTTTTTCTATAGTAGCAACTCGCGTTACTATTCAAAATTAAAAAGTAAAATTGAATTAAATTTTCTTCTTCCAATTCGTGCGTAAAAGTTCAATACAAATCAAATGATGTTTAATTATCAAACGATTTCTGTTTTTTTATTGTAGCAACTCACGTTACTATGCAAAAAATAAAAAGTAAAATTGAATTAAGTTTTCCTCTTCCAAATCGTGCGTAAAAGTTCAATACAAATCAAATGAAGTTTCATTATTAAACGATTTCTGTTTTTTATTGTAACAACTCGTGTTACTATACAAAAAATAAAAAGTAAAATTGTAAAATTGTAATGTAATTGTAAATTAAAGTAAATTGAATTTTAGTAAAATTAATTGTTTACTTATTTTGAAGTAAGAAGGCTTACTTTTTTTAAGATTCTACAGTATTTTAACATGTTTCATAGATAAAATAATGTATGATACACGTGTGTGAAGAAGGGCTTTTGTGCACTCATTGCGATTAAAAAAAAATCGCAACTCATGCACAAAAGCCCTTCTTTACACACTTATACCATAAACTACTATTACCACGTGTTTGTTAACTCGCTTTTACGTCCGAATTTTCTCATTTAAAACAATTTTAAACTAACTTTCCGATGAACTAGAGCAGCGGTTCTCAACTTTTGGTACTTACGTATTAACGCCACCACCGCTACATTTTTAAATGCCGTCAGTCTACACCTAAAATTTGTATGATAAATCATAAAATAAAATATTTTATTTATAATAGATTGAAAGTAGGAGATTACTACTACGATATCTTCAAATCTGTCAGTAGCTACAATTACACGGAAATCTTCTGTTACTCTTTGGCACACCCCGCTGAAGAAGCGTGGTGTGAGCCGTTCGCTGCGTCAAAGCAAGTAACGGGAACGGTCAAGACCGATTTGTGTCAGGGGCTGAAGGCCAACAGATGGTTCAAACCATGATATCTCATTTTAAATTTTATTTATAATTAAAACATTTTTAAAAATACTTTATTTTTTAACGGCGGTTAGATTAGGTTGCCCGTCGCGAAGCGGCAGATAAATCAAGACAACATACGTGCGGCAGCGCGAACTCTCGATCCAATATATAGCGGTGGTGGTTTTAATACGTAAGTACCCAACTTTTTTCCGCAGTGGCACACTTGTCGGGCTAAACAAATTCGTTGCACGCTTAAAGCAGTTTGGTTTACCTAGGAAAAATAGTCTTTAATAGTGTGTAATAGCCTAGTAGACACCTAGGCAAAATAGTCTTTGATGGAATGAATTAAACTGTTTGGATGCAATTTGACTGAAAGCTATAAAATAACTGTCAAATTTTACATGAGATTTGTTGTTGGTAGTCCTAAAAAGACTCATTAGTATTATAGAGCTCCGGAAAGGTTGAGTATATTTATATATTCAGGCTGTGATCCGGCTTTTTTAAGTTTAAAAATAATATTTTTTATAACTCATGCGAGGGGATGTATCTTACACATTTGGGATCCAGAGGACATACAAAAAAAAAATGGAAACAAAGTTGAAGAATTTGTTTTTTCAATTGTCCCCGGTGTTGTGGATTCGTCATAAGAACTCTCCTCAGTTTCGGGTATCACCATATAATTTACACTCATTTCGTTAACGTTTCGTTTCATTAATTTTTATTACTATTTTGTAATGAAAAACTAATTTTGACACTTCACGTCACTTTTTTAATACCGAGGTCTTGATTGTGTTCATTTTATTTATTTGTTTTTTTCATGTAACCTAGCGATATTAAATATTTGCGTGCGTTACCCAGGTTATGTATAAAGACAATGCGAAGTGGCATTTCTCGTCTTAAAAAACGTGCGTCAGCAAGTACTTAGCACGCATGAGTAATAAAAAATATATTTTTAAATCAAATTTTTGTTATAATGAGGTCTCTAATCGAGGTCTTGATTGTGTTCATTTTATTTATTTATTTGTTTTTTTCATATAACCTAGCGATATTAAATATTTGCGTGCGTTATCCAGGTTATGTATAAAGACAATGCGAAGTGGCATTTCTCGTATTAAAAAACGTGCGTCAGCAAGTACTTAGCACGCATGAGTAATTAAAAACATATTTTTAAATCAAATTTTTGTTATAATGAGGTCTCTAATCGATGTCTTGATTGTGTTCATTTTATTTATTTCTTTTTTTCATGTAACCTAGCGATATTAAATTTTGCGTTCGTTACCCAGGTTATGTATAAAGAGAATGCGAAGTGGCATTTCTCGTCCTTAAAAACGTGCGTCAGCAAGTACTTAGCACGCATGAGTAATAAAAAACATAATTTTAAATCAAATTTTTGTTATAATGAGGTCTCTAATCGATGTCTTGATTGTGTTCATTTTATTTATTTGGTTTTTTTCCATGTAACCTAGCGATATTAAATATTTGCGTGCGTTACCCAGGTTATGTATAAAGACAATGCGAAGTGGCATTTCTCGTCTTAAAAAACGTGCGTCAGCAAGTACTTAGCACACATGAGTAATAAAAAACATATTTTTAAATCAAATTTTTGTTATAATGAGGTCTCTAATCGATGTCTTGATTGTGTTCATTTTATTTATTTGTTTTTTTTTTTCATGTAACTTAGCGATATTAAATATTTGCGTGCGTTACCCAGGTTATGTATAAAGACAATGCGAAGTGGCATTTCTCGTCTTAAAAAACGTGCGTCAGCAAGTACTTAGCACGCATGAGTAATAAAAAACATATTTTTAAAACAAATTTTTGTTATAATAAGGTCTCTAATCGAGGTCTTGATTGTGTTCATTTTATTTATTTTTTTTTTTTTTCATGTAACCTAGCGATATTAAATATTTGCGTGCGTTACCCAGGTTATGTATAAAGAGAATGCGAAGTGGCATTTCTCGTCTTAAAAAACGTGCGTCAGCAAGTACTTAGCACGCATGAGTAATAAAAAACATATTTTTAAATCAAATTTTTGTTATAATGAGGTCTCTAATCGAGGTCTTGATTGTGTTTATTTTATTTATTTGTTTTTTTCATGTAACCTAGCGATATTAAATATTTGCTTGCGTTACCCAGGTTATGTATAAAGACAATGCGATGTGGCATTTCTCGTATTAAAAATCGTGCGTCAGCAAGTACTTAGCACGCATGAGTAATAAAAAACATATTTTTCAATCAATTTTTTGTTATAATGAGGTCTCTAATCGAGGTCTTGATTGTGTTCATTTTATTTATTTGTTTTTTTCATGTAACCTAGCGATATTAAATATTTGCGTGCGTTACCCAGGTTATGTATAAAGACAATGCGAAGTGGCATTTCTCATCTTAAAAAACGTGCGTCAGCAAGTACTTAGCACGCATAAGTAATAAAAAACATATTTTTAAATCAAGTTTTTGTTATAATGAGGTCTCTAATCGAGGTCTTGATTGTGTTCATTTTATTTATTTCTTTTTGTCATGTAACCTAGCGATATTAAATATTTGCGTGCGCTACCCAGGTTATGTATAAAGACAATGCGAAGTGGCATTTCTCGTCTTAAAAAACGTGCGTCAGCAAGTACTTAGCACGCATGAGTAATAAAAAACATATTTTTAATTCAATTTTTTGTTATAATGAGCTAAAAAAGAGAAAATATTTTTTTCTTTGTTGGCTAAAAATAAATGCGTGGAGGGCTAAATATATTGATTTCCGACGCTCCACGCCTCTATTTGTATTCAACGCGGAAAAATATTTTCTAATTCTTAGTGCATTTTAATAAAAATAGAACTGTTACGGAGATCTCTAAAGTTATAATTATTTGAGCTTCGAAGAAAGTTATTTTCAATGGATACACTTGTCAAATCATTTCAAGGTCATGACATCATGCGTCACTGGATTCGTCTGAATAGTGGCTGCAATGTCTGGATACAAAAATAACATGTTCCCATTTGAAAAACCATTGATGACCTTGAGGACGCATAAATTGTGACCTTGAAAAAAAAGAATTTTTAACCACCGTATCAGCCCTTCGAAATCAATAAAATTCCGTTTTGACATGTTTTTCGTCACTCTAAAGGTAACAGAGATATTTGGGGTGGTCGTGTTAAATGGCCCACCCTGTATATTCAAGCTACATTTCGTCTTTACTAATTTTATATGACTGTACCTATAATTAGTGTGGTTTCACCAATATTCAAAATATATACAGATTGAGTGTCCTTAAACTTATTAACTAACTTAATATAACAATAATACTACATATATTTAGTGTACACTTTACACAAAAGGCTATCGACCACGAGGTCCTTCTGCCCGGAAATAGAATACAATTTGATTTGCAATGGAAAAAAAACGGATGTATATATCAATATATAGATAGCAATAGTGGAATATCAAGTGGAATCAGCGCAAATATGAAGCCAACCATCAGGCATTCACGGCGCAAAGAAAAACAACGGCGAGCATAATCCGCAAAACCAAGAGGAACTGCAACAGTTCCCAAATGCTACAGGCAGCAGAAGATTTCAAGAAAAACAATTCAACATTCAAGAAACAGACTATACATACACGGCCCCAACACTACAACTCAGAGGACCAGATGGGAAGCTCCAAATAAATAACAGTGTCTGCACAAACACCTTTGCAGAATACTTCCAGAAACTCCTCAATGCAGAACAACCGAAAGAGAGACTTGATTTCGCCGAGCCCTCTGTCAAGAACCAGCACACTGTAACACCCAACATAGAAGAAATAGAGAAGATCATCGAAGACCTTAAGAACAAGGCCCCAGGTGAAGATAGTTTAGTTGCAGAAATTTGGAAGCACGTAGATGAACAGTCGCTGCAGATCATCACCCAGATCATTCTGGACATTTTGAGAACGGAGGTCCCAGAGAGATGGACCTCAGCCGTGATCCATCCACTACACAAGAAAGGAAGTAAGACCAACCTCAACAACTACATCTCCTTGTTGCTTATAAACTACAGATCTACTCTCTAAAGCCCTAAAAACTAGAGTCACCAAACAGCTAGACTCACAACTAGGTGACTACCAGACTGATTTCCGTGCGAGTAGCTCCAGCACAGAACAGATTCGAAACCTCAGGACAATCCTCTGATATAGCAGCTGAAGGGGATACCTCCAGGTAGCAATTATGATACACTTCCAAAATGCATACGACTCAATAGATCGACATCTTTCCTCATACATGTGACTATGTCTTCCTGATGTTTGTAGAGCTCATTATTGTGCATGATTCTGTAGGTACCGTCCTCCTCTCGTATGGCTCCTTATTCTCCTCAGGATCTTCCTGTCTTTAAGTTCTAGTTTCCTGAGTTTCCTGTAGTACCTTGAGGGAACTAGGCCTAGATGAGAAGACTACCTGACTGGTCCAAGCTACCCTAAAGAACACCACCTCCAAAGTCAAGTTTAGGGGTGAACTCTCCGCAAGCTTTCCCAGCCAGACATGAGTCAGGCAGGGGGTGGCCTTTGACGCATCCTCTTCAACTGTGTTCTGGAGAAAATCATCAGAGAAGGAACTTCTTTTTGTTTCTAGTAAGTTCTAGTTTCCTGAGTGGGCCCAATATCTCTCTTCTTTACCTTGAGGGAACTAGGCCTAGATGAGAAGACTACCTGACTGGTCCAAACTACCCTAAAGAACACCACCTCCAAAGACAAGTTTAGGGGTGAACTCTCTGCGAGCTTTCCCATCCAGACAGGAGTCATGCAGGGGGTGGCCTTTGACGCAACCTCTTCAACTGTGCTCTGGAGAAAATCATCAGAGAAGGAACTTCCAAGCTTTGCTTTGAAGCTTGGGTACAAGAAAGGCAACCTCAACATACCCTGTCTAACCTTTGTTGACGATCTCACCCTATTGGCCAACAGCATGGATGAGACTATTTATCAACTACAGTGCCTCTACAATTCGTTCGTTTTGATGTCAGCCTTGTTGTCCCCACTGCTGGGGCACCGGCCTCTTCTCTGTCACATATCCAACCTCAGCATAGGGGAACCTACAGTTTAAAGTCGAATCCGAACGACAAATTTCCAAAGAAGGTGTTAGGCAGTTGAGACCCCACGGTTGCCAAAGCCGGATTGCGGAATTGAGTGTGAATTAATTTTTGTTGCTTTGGTTCTGTGTGGGATTTGAACCCCAGCTGTCGGAAGAGCTTAGCTATCCCCACAATGACAATGTTGCCTCTACAATGTTGCGGCAAAAAACGGCTTGAGGGTGAACATACAGAAGACTGAGTTCATCACCAATATCAAGCAGCCTTCTTCTACAATCCTACAAGGAAACAATAATATCAGTAAAGTTCCTGCAGTCAAGTACTTGGGAGAACGGATCTCAGAGATAGCGAAACCTTGGCCATAGACGCCAGGTGCAACAAGTTAGAGAGGGCCTATCATTCCTGTAAGCGCATCTATACCTCCAAGTACCTATCCAAGGACATAAAACATAAGCACTACAACTCGGTAGTCTGAAGATCTGAAGACCCTCTGCACTCTGAGTGCCTCTTGATGAATCGAAAGGGTCCACTCAGGAAACTGTAACTTAAAGAGTGCAAGATCCTGAGAAGAATACTAGGTAGTCTCCTCATCCGTAAGAGAGGAGGACGGTACCTACAGAATCAGACACAATAATGAGCTCTACGAACATCAGGAAAACATATTCACATGTTTGAGGAATAGACGATTTACCTTCTATGGGAAGCACGTGGAAGTATACACTAAAATAGACCACGGAAAAGAGATTATGTCTAAGTAAATCAAAGTCAATCAAAGTCCAATGTAAATCAAATGATGTTTCATTATTAAATGATTTCTGTTTGTTGCTACTATGACAACAAAACTCCCGTCAATAAACAAAAAACATGTTTCTTGTCTTCTCGGTCTTTTAGACTGGATTTATCTGGCGCTAATATAACTTAACCTAACCATAAGGAAGAGACAGTGGGAGTCTTCCAACTGTCTCTCACAAGCAAGAAGTGTACAGGCACTACCAGACCTAAATGGACGGATGAGAGGAAGCAAGCTCACAGCCAGAAGATGAAGGCATGCTGGGCCAAAAAAGCAGAAGACCCTAGCTGAGAGTTAAGTCGAGCCCCGTGGTTCATATTAAGTGTATACTTTGATGGGATATATGACCCGCCTGAATCACTTCAGGCTCACCAAGAGGATCCTCACAGTGCAAAGTAGGGCAAAGGCGGCCAAAGCCAAGTGGTTCACCTCTGTTAAATAATACTTAGAGGAACTGCAGATCCCATTACAGACAACTGAGAACCGAACTCAATACCGATAGGCCATCTTGCAGGGAGTCTTCCCACTTCTCTCACAAGCACGAATTGTACAGGCACTACCAGACCTAAATGGACGGATGAGAGGAAGCAAGCTCACAGCCAGAATATGAAGGCATACTGGGCCAAAAAAAGCAGAAGACCCTAGCTGAGAGTTAAGTCGAGCCCCGTGGTTCATATTAAGTGTATACTTTGATGGGTCATATGACCCGCCTGAATCACTCCAGGCTCACCAAGAGGATCCTCACAGTGCAAAGTAGGGCAAAGGCGGCCAAAGCCCAGAGGTTCACCTCTGTTAAATAATACTTAGAGGAACTGCAGATCCCATTACAGACAACTGAGAACCGAACTCAATACCGATAGGCCATCATGCAGGGAGCCTTTTCTCACAAGCAAGAATTGTACGGGCACTACCAGACCTAAATGGGCGGATGAGAGGAAGCAAGCTCACAGCCAGAAGATGAAAGCATACTGGGCCAAGAAAAAGAGAACACCCTAGCTAAGTTAAGACGAGTCCCGTGGTCCCTAGTAGACCAAAACGAGCTGAAGAAAAATATAGCAATAGAGTGATGGAAATGGAATGAGATGAGATGATGAATTTAGTCGTCGTAGATTGTTTCGTAAAGCGTCTTAGTTGAAGTAGTTTTTAAGTCTCGTGTTATGCATAGCGGATCTACAATGGTTCAGCAGTTGTTTGAATTTTGTCCTTAGTTGTTGATGGATGTCTAGCAGTTTTGGAACTTGGGAGAGTCTATTTAGAAGATTGTTGGGAGAATTGTAAAGGAAGTTGTTAGGTCTCTTAACTTGGAAATCAATCGTAATGAAGTTCAGGCTGCCACTTTCAAGGTGTTCTGTCATTGCCGTTTGAAATAATAAGTGTTTGTAGTCAAGGAGGGGGCGGCAGATGGCTTCATATATTCCAGCGGCCGTTTTGATGGAAATGCCTTTACTTCCATGGGTTAAACCACGGAAATATTTACTTCTTACTATTGGCTTTGTTTTTCGTTGTTTCGCGTCGTTGTTGAATTTCATCTTGTGGTTGTAGATCGCGCCTAGGTTTGAGTTAGCGACTGTCACGTCAATGGTGCCTACGTGTATGTGAGGAGAGCTGGGAGAAATTCTTTGGTTAAGAATGAGGAGTTGACATTTAGATGGATTGGCGGAAAGTCTCCAACGATTGAGTCATGATATCGTTTTGTTAGTAAGTCGGTTTGTTGTGAAAGGTTTTTGTTGTGGAAGATGAGAGCGGTGTCGTCGGCATATTGTAGGATGTAGGAGGAGAAGTTGATTTGGGATTTGTCGTCAGAGTATTAATTCTACAGGGTGGGCCATTTAACATGACCACTCCAAATATCTCCGTTGCCTTTAGAGTGACGAAAAAAATGTCAAATGAGAATTTTATTGATTTCGATGGACTGACACGGTGGATATTTTTTTTGTCAAGGTCACAGTCTATGCGTCCTCGAGATCATCAATGGTTTTTCAAATGGGAACATGTTATTTTTGCATCAAGACATTGTAGCCACTACTCAGACGAATCCAGTGACCCATGATATCATGACCTTGAAATGATTTGACAAGTGTATCGAAAATGGTATTGCACAGTCAAGCAGAGAAAGCGGATATGATTCTGCTTCATGGTGAAATCGATAGGAACTCTGTGCGGGCGCAGGAACTTTATGCACAACGTTATCCTGACAGAAATCATCTTTCCGTCGATGTTTCGATCAAAGTATTCATTTATTCCGTGAAAGGGGCAGTGTTAATCCACGCAAAAAGAAACGCCAAAGGTCATAATATTATGGATCGCTGGATTCGTGTGAATAGTGGCTAAAATTGCTTGATACAAAAATAACATGTTCACGTTTGAAAAACCCATTGATGACCTTGATGATGTATAAACTATGACCCTGACAAAAAAGTGTTGATGGTGAAATCAATAAAAAATTCGCTTTCGACATTTCGCTCTAAAGGTAACGGAGATATTTAGGGTGGTCACGTTAAATGGCCCACCCTGTATATGCCGTGGCAGTATAGGTAGATAGGGCCATTCTAACCCTATGGGCTGTTTGGGCTGCAGCCCAAGGGCGCCGTAACTTAAGAAGCGCCACGAACGTAAAGATGAGGAATTTTAAAATTTACTTAAATCACTCTTAAGCTCCGTGTATTTTAATTAAAAATGAAATGTAGGTTAACGGGAACTTCATTTAACAAAATAATTTTATTTATAACTGCAATGAAATATTAAAAAAAAAACATGGTGAGACCCCACGGTTGCCAAAGCCGGATTGGGGAATTGAGTGTGAATTAATTTTTGTTGCTTTGGTTCTGTGTGGGATTTGAACCCCAGCTGTCTGAAGTGCTTAGCTATCTGAGCCACCACCACACCAACAATGTTGCCTCCACAATGTTGCGGCAAAAACCGGCTTGAGGGTGAACATACAGAAGACTGAGTTCATCACCAATATCAAGCAGCCTTCTTCTAAAATCCTGCAAGGAAACAATAATATCTGTAAAGTTCCTGCAGTCAAGTACTTGGGAGAACGGATCTCAGCGATAGCGAAACCTTGACCATAGACGCCAGGTGCACCAAGTTAGAGAGGGCCTATCATTCCTGTAAGCGCATCTATACCTCCAAGTACCTATCCAAGGACATAAAACTGAAGCACTACAACTCGGTAGTAAGACCCTCTGCACTCTGAGTGCCTCTTGATGATTCGAAAGGGTCCACTCAGGAAACTATAACTTAAAGAGAGGAAGATCCTGAGAAGAATACTAGGTAGTCTCCTCATCCGTAAGAGAGGAGGACGGTACCTACAGAATCAGACACTATAATGAGCTCTACGAACATCAGGAAAACATATTCACATGTATGAGGAAAAGACGATTTACCTTCTATGGTAAGCACGGGGAAGTATACACTAAAATAGACCACGGAAAAAAAATTTGGTAATAGTGTGTAAAAGTATCCAAATCGTGCGTAAAAGTCCAATGTAAATCAAATGATGTTTCATTATTAAATGATTTCTGTTTGTTGTTACTATGACAACAAAACTCCCGTCACTAAACAAAAAACATGTTTCTTGTTTTCTCGGTCTTTTAGATTGGATTTATCAGGCGCTAATATAACTTAACCTAACCATAAGGAAGGGACAGTGGGAGTCTTCCAACTGTCTCTCACAAGCAAGAAGTGTACAGGCACTACCAGACCTAAATGGACGGATGAGAGGAAGCAAGCTCACAGTCAGAAGATGAAGGCATGCTGGGCCAAAAAAACAGAAGACCCTAGCTGAGAGTTAAGTCAAACCCCGTGGTTCATATTAAGTGTATACTTTGATGGGTCATATGACCCGCCTGAATCACTCCAGGCTCACCAAGAGAATCCTCACAGTGCAAAGTAGGGCAAAGGCGGCCAAAGCCAAGTGGTTCACCTCTGTTAAATAATACTTAGAGGAACTGCAGTTTTCATTACAGACAACTGAGAACCGAACTCAATACCGATAGGCCATCCTGCAGGGAGTCTTCCCACTTCTCTCACAAGCAAGAATTGTACAGGCACTACCAGACCTAAATGGGCGGATGAGACGAAGCAAGCTCACAGCCAGAAGATGAAGGCATACTGGGCCAAGAAAAGGAGAACACCCTAGCTAAGTTAAGATGATCCCCGTGGTCCCTAGTAGGCCAAAACGAGCTGAACAAAAATATAGCAATAGAGTGATGGAAATGGAATGAGATAAGATGATGAATTTAGTCGTCGTAGATTGTTTCGTAAAGCGTCTTAGTTGAAGTAGTTTTTAAGTCTCGTGTTATGCATAGCGGATCTACAATGGTTTAGCAGTTGTTTGAATTTTGTCCTTAGTTGTTGATGGATGTCTAGCAGTTTTGGAATTTGGGAGAGTCTATTTAGAAGATTGTTGGGAGGATTCTAAAGGAAGGTGTTAGGTCTCTTAACTTGGAAATCAATCGCAATGAAGTTCATTCTGCCACTTTCAAAGTGTTCTGTCATTACCGTTAGAAAAAATATGTGTTCGTAGTCAAGGAGGGGGCGACAGATGGCTTCATAGATTCCAGCGGCCGTTTTGATGGAAATGCCTTTACTTCCATGGGTTAAACCACGGAAATATTTACTTCTTACTATTGGCTTTGTTTTTCGTTGTTTCGCGTCGTTGATGAATTTCATCTTGTGGTTGTAGATCGCGCCTAGGTTTGAGTTAGCGACTGTTACGTCAATGGTGCCTACGTGTATGTGAGGAGAGCTGGGAGAAATTCTTTGGTTAAGAATGAGGAGTTGACATTTAGATGGATTGGCGGAAAATCTCCAACGATTGAGTCATGATATCGTTTTGTTAGTAAGTCGGTTTGTTGTGAAAGGTTTTTGTTGTGGAAGATGAGAGCGGTGTCGTCGGCATATTGTAGGATGTAGGAGGAGAAGTTGATTTGGGGTTTGTCGTCAGAGTATTAATTCTACAGGGTGGGCCATTTAACATGACCACTCCAAATATCTCCGTTGCCTTTAGAGTGACGAAAAAAATGTCAAAAGAGAATTTTATTGATTTCGATGGACTGACACGGTGGTTATTTTTTTTTTGTCAAGGTCACAGTTTATGCGTCCTCGAGATCATCAATGGTTTTTCAAATGGGAACATGTTATTTTTGCATCAAGACTCAGACGAATCCAGTGACCCATGATATCATGACCTTGAAAAGATTTGACAAGTGTATCGAAAATGGTATTGCACAGTCAAGCAGAGAAAGCGGATATGATTCTGCTTCGTGGTGAAATCGGTAGGAACTCTGTGCGAGCGCAGGAATTTTATGCACAACGTTATCCTGACAGAAATCATCTTTCCGTCGATGTTTCGATCAAAGTATTCATTTATTCCGTGAAAGGGGCAGTGTTAATCCACGCAAAAAGAAACGCCAAAGGTCATGATATTATGGATCGCTGGATTCGTGTGAATAGTGGCTACAATTTCTTGATACAAAAATAACATGTTCACGTTTGAAAAACCCATTGATGACCTTGAGGACGCATAAACTATGACCCTGACAAAAAAGTGTTGATGGTGAAATCAATAAAAAATTCGACATTTCGCTTTCGACATTTCGCTCTAAAGGTAACGGAGATATTTGGGGTGGTCACGTTAAATGGCCCACCCTGTATATGCTGTGGCAGTATAGGTTATAGAGTAGATAGGGCCATTCTAACCCTACGGGCTGTTTGGGCTGCAGCCCAAGGGCGCCGTAACTTAAGTGGCGCCACGAATGTAAAGATGAGGATTTTAAAATTTGCTTAAATTACTCTTAAGCTCCGTGTATTTTAATTAAAAATGAAATGTAGGTTAACGGGAGCTTCATTTAACAAAATAATTTTATTTATAACTGCAATGAAATATTAAAAAAAAAACATATTTAAAAATTTCAAAGCCAAGGCCCTAGGGCGCTAATTGGTTTATAGCCCAGGGCGAAAAAATTGATAAGAACGGTCCTAAGAGTAGAGGGAAGAAAGGAGAACTTTGGGGAAGACTTTGATGTGGGGTAAATTGAGGAAAAAGGTCGTTGTTTGGAGGGATTTGATCTCTCTACTAGGGAATGTTGAACCATGTAGAGGAGGTAAGGGGGATATTGAGTTGTTTATTGAGTCGAAGGCTTTGTTGATATCAAGGAATAAGGCAGCTGAGTGCTGGTGTTGAAAGTATGAGGTGCTGAATTTTCTGTGTTGGCTACAAATAAAAACATGGAGTGCTATACTATATTGACGTTGTTTTCTTGGACGCTCCACGATATTATTTATATTCAACGCGGAAAAAAATATTTTCTCCATTTTTTCAATATCTTTACGTAAATATATTATTTATAAATAATTTAACTTGTCTTAATATAAAGCCATTGTAATAATTGTTTCAGTAACATCTCACTGATTAAAAACCAAAGGTGAGAAATAAACTTTGCAACGCGTAATCTTTATCACGGCATCGACTTCGAGACGCACACATTCATTATAACCGCGTTTATCTAACACACATTTCATTATGATTTATTTCCAGTGTTTATTTAATTAAGAACGTTCAGTTATTGAGATGTTAGAGCGCGAGTCGTAGCCGCATACGATACTTAACATTTGTTTATAATAACCGATTAATGGAGAAGATTAAAGTAATAAGCGGTATTACATATTTAGTTCTTTTAATATTGCAGTTTTCCAATTTGCTATTTAATTTCGCGTTTGCCAACTTTCGCGGCGGCCTTTAACATCTATGATGTATTATTTAAAGTATTTGTTTCATTTAGAACGGATGTGGAAAAGGATGTAAATGGCGAAAGGAGAAATACAATCGTGTGAGATAAGGTTGCGTAACGCAGGCGATAAGGATTAATCGATAATTGCGATTATTGCGAGTGATTCATTTAA
This sequence comes from Phosphuga atrata, assembly GCA_944588485.1. Taxonomy (NCBI): domain Eukaryota; kingdom Metazoa; phylum Arthropoda; class Insecta; order Coleoptera; family Silphidae; genus Phosphuga; species Phosphuga atrata. The sequence goes on along the minus strand of OX155898.1, from coordinate 70,755,502 downwards.
ATTGGAAATTTATTGTTTTTATAGATTAACGCAAAAGCGATTTGAAAGTAATAATATACTAATAATGATTTAGGAAATTGAGATTTGAATGTTTTTAGGTTTAAAATTGTAATGGATTACCCGAAAATGTAATTATATTTTGGTAAAATTTTGTTTTGCAAGTACGTAATTTTCTGCTATGATTATACAATAATTACATTTTAATTATTATAGAAATGCCTGGAAGCAAACAAATTGTGTATGGAAATATAATGATAGTATGTGTGTAGTTATTTTTAATGCATTTGCTCTTTTCGGTAGCCGCTTTTCTATCATTACATTTCACGCGGGTTATTATTTTTGTGATCGATTGCCTCCGTGGCAAAAATTGCTAACTGGTAAAAACGCACAGTAACGGAAACACTATTTGGTCGATGTCGATGAGGTTAACCTAGATTTAATCTGGATTAGGTTATGGTCAGGTTAAGTCATATTAGCGCTAGATAAAACGAGACTGAGAGGCCGAGACTTTTAGATTCAAAATAAGGAAAATTAATTCAATCTTAATTTACGTCAGAAATGAATAGGATGGTTGCGACAGTTACTACGTGGTAATCCATACTTACATTGAATTGAAAAATTCACTTTGTTTTTTACCACACTTATATTATGTAAAAATGTTATATAACTTATTATTCACAGTTATATAAATTTCTACACATATCACGACTCGAGTTTCGACGAATGACGGTCATTTTCAAGTGACTTAACAAATTGATGATGGTGGGGGAGCGGTGTTTGTCCGAAGATGAGGACTTATCTGTTTGAGATTGGGTGATATTAAAAAGTTGGGAAAAGATTAGGTCAGTTTGCTCGTTTAGGAGATTAACTGAGGGATTACGGGTTTTTTTGAAAATTTCTAATGACTAGGAGATTTAGTTTCGGGCCTTTGTTGCAATTATGCAAGATTTTTAGATTATCTATTTCTGGGAATTTATGATTCCATTCGAGACAATGGTTTGAAAAAGAACTAGTGTCTTTTTTCAGACGAAAAGCGCGAGAATGTTCTGAAAACCGTGTTGAAAAACTTCGTCCTGTCTGCCCTATGTACACGCTATTGCATTCGGAACAATGAATTTCGTATACGCCGGATTTTTTAATGGGATCGATTTTGTCTTGGCATTAAACAATATGTTGGACAACTTAGAGGAGGGTTTAAATGCTACTTGAAGATTTTGCTTTCGAAGGACATTTGCGATGTGTTTTGTTTTGCCAAAATATGTCAGGGAGATGAAAGTTTTGTCTGAATTTGAGGTTTTCGGATAAATTTGGGCCATTGCGAATTGGGTTCGTTTATTATTGATAATGTTTTGGATGAGTTTTGTTGGGAAACCATTCTCTGTAGCGATTGAAATGATGGTACTTAATTCTTTGATTCTCTTTTCTGTGGAAAGGGGGATTGAAAAGGCTCGATGTATCATTGAATGATAGGCCGCTAATTTGTGTGTTATCGGGTGAAATGATGAATACGGGATTGTAGAGTTAACATTGGTGGGTTTTCTGTATATATCAAATTCTATTTTGTTGTTTTTGTGAATCAGAGTAAGGTCTAAGAAGTTTATTTTGTTGTCTGTTTCTACCTCGATGGTGAATTTAATTTTGGGATGAACGTTGTTTATTAGGTTGAGAAATTGGTCTAATTGACGTGTTGTACCACTAAAACACGCTATTAAGTCATCGACATATCTATACCAAAATGAAATATGTTTTTTGGAGAAATCTAGTTTGAAGATTTTTTCTTCGATAGTTGACATGAATAGATCG